>BSBK01007220.1:10000-345000 GCA_027943335.1 Chamaecyparis obtusa | reverse complement strand
TCTTACCACAGATACCTAGTTTATTAGAAAACTTAGGATTATTGAAATCACACCACAAGTAGAAATCAAATAAATAGATGTTATTCCCCCAATCGTGAATCTCTTGTCAAGTATACATCATCAAGTGACCTTAGAAGACATAGCAAGAGAAAATCAATAATACAAAACAACACACAAGAAAATAGTTCATCATATCTCAGTCATTTTCAGTTTTCTAAGGTTCATGTTTGTATTGGGTGTTAAGAAAACACCTTTGTGCTTGAGCCTAAGTGCAAGTATGTGATAGATAGTGTGAGATCCAATATGTGTTGAGGAACAAAGTTATTTTTATATTGGTAGTGTTAAGAAACATTGGTGTGATTAGGGTGTTGAAAAACACCAAGTAGTGTCAAAGAGAGATTGTCCAATGGAAAGGACTGGTAAAATGACTCAATTTAAGCTCAAAAGATAGATCAAGTGATAAAGAACTGACATCTCAGATAGGTGTACAATTTCTACCAGATGATAGATAAGAATCGAGGACAAGACTAAGACTAGTTCTAGCCCATGACGTCATATGGAAATGAAGAGTGAGATGGATGCAAGGAGATTGGTGGAAGCTTGAGAGCTCAACCACGTGTTGATAGATGGAGCACTGATTACAAGTGATGCCTATTTTCTAATTTTTCACCTCTTGGGATTATTTCTATTTTTTCTACCAAGGCACCTATTTCCAGGTTTTCACGAAGGCATGATTTTTCTCTTTCTCTTTCCTTTTTTTCTTTTTTTGTATTTTTTTATATTTTATTGTTTTGTGGATATATCAAGGTGCCTATTTCTAGGTTTTCACCAGGATGCTCATGTTTTTAGGATATTTTATTTCTTTTTAGGATTTTTTCATGACATTTAATGATTTTAAAGATTTTTTTCAAGATCATAGATTGTTGTATAGGAAGCCAAATTCTTAGTTGTAGAGTTTCTCCAAGTGAAGAGCTTTGAGAGGCTCTTTGAGATCATCATCATTTTTAGTTGTCATTAGATAAGTTATAGAACTACATGTTATAGTAGTGATACAAGACTCCAACCAGTAGTGGCCAACTATCAAGAGTTTTGTATCCAAGGAAAGATCATTTGAGTGAGATACACAAATATCCTCATAGACTTCTTGTAACACTTGGTTAGATTCCTTACATTATAGATGCCTAAGGAGAGAACCATCGAGACTTGTCCAAAGAAAGTCATTAGAAATGAATATATACTAGTGTGAACTTATTGTAAAGCAATGATGGATTGGAGAATGGTGTGAGGTATGGGAGGTAATGATGGTTTATAAATTTTGGGAGTGAAGTGAGTTATAGGAAGAAGATGGAAGATGGAATGTCAACATTGATTTTGCTTCTATATCCAAGTCTTTTAAGAGAGACTTGATAATCCACATAGCCTTTGATTGTTCTTTACTTTGAGATGCTTTTGATCACAATTCTTTGAAGATGGATTTTGGAATCCAATTTTTCTTTGATTTTATTCTTTTCTTAGAGAACCCTTGTGGTATTTTGAATATTTCTTTTGTCTTTGTATTCACATTTCGATTAGAGAGGACATGGTGATCTTTATGTATAAGTGGATTCTTGTATTTCTAATTCTCATGTTGCACATCCAAACTACTTCCCAAAGACTAGGTAATTATGGACTAATGAGGCTGATATGATAGGTTTAGAAGGATGGATGAATAGGAAGTGGTCCAAACACTTGGCTCAGGAAGAATGTGAGATAAGGGTTCAACAGGTTAAAGTGTAAAGACACTAGTATCATCCTCATAATTCATTAATGAATATGAGAGATCAATAAAATTATCCTCCATAGAGAATTTTTTATCGTGAGTTGTCCTAGAAGAGTCAAAGGAGTTTAGAGGATTATTATGCAAGTCTAACCCAGATGTCTATTCTGAGAACCAAGTCCCTCTTCTAGTGGCAGAAGTGCACCAATAGGAACTAGCTCAATCCCATACCTTCCTAAATTCTATGGAGCTATCATAGGATGAGGTCTTATATACCCATGAATTTCTTGATTAGCTAAAGTTCTACTATGATTCTAAGTAGATTTCCTGTTGGAATGGAGAGATAGGGTACTGAGAGGGGAGGGGTGAATCAGTTCCCTCAAAAACTTTAACTCCCAAAACTTAATCAACAAATAGTAGTAACCTTTAGATATAACTTGAATCCATTGCATGCATCATTCATTCAATTAACTTAAAAAAGTAAATAGCATGAAATCAACAATAAATCAGTCACATAACACAAGTATTTTGGTATCCCAAAAACCCTTGTTAGAATGTAAAAAATGCGGTGGGGATGACACCCACAAATATTTACTACTTTAGATAATAAAGTATGCTGCTTAAGGCTACAAGTTATCATCACTTCTGGTGATCTTACCCTATTAGGAGTGAAAATTTAGATCAGCTAGATCTACCTAGTTGTAGGATTTCAACAACACTACTTGAGTGTGCACTCAGTTAAGAGATTTACATAAAAGACTATTAGGTCTACTATGTTAAGAGATTTTACCAAACTCTATTGTAATGATTAGAAATAACAGGATGTATCTACAAATGACAACTCAACCTTATCTGATATAGATCAATGTAGTATAGATTAGATATCACCTCTATATGTGTAGATCTGGTCTCTGATCTGCTCGGTAGCCTTGTCTGATTCTACTTAATCTGAATGTTTCTAAATTCTAATCTTCTTTATCTGATAATTGATATCTTGAAGTTGGCTTAATGCTTCAAGAAATTCTTCTCTTGTTCATCACTTCCTTGTCAAGCTTATATCAAAATGACATGAAATACAAATATATAGCATACTTCTTTTGCTACTTATCAAAAATTAGGGTACAATGTCTTAGGAAAAACCCTAAGATCTATGGTATAGAAAATTAACCTAGATCTAGAAATTTCATAGAGATCATCAACACAATTAATGAATACATCTACAATAAATGATCCTTGATCTGGGTAAAAGATTTTATGATTCTGTTGTAAGCGTATACATAGATAAATGTGCCATTATTGAACACTATGAAATTTTTTGTATTTCTCGGTAAACACTATAAATACTGCTTGGTAGTTTCACTGGTGCTCGGTATCAGTGTACACTGATGATTGGTAAGACTACTCTATTGCTCAATGAATTTTAACCAACTAGCTTGAGTAGCTTGAAGTACTTTTCTTTTATCAACTGGATTGCATAGGTAACTAAAAAGTTATCTTTGATACTAATGACAATGTTTAATGCTCAAATAGAGATAACAATCTCCCCCTTTGGCATTAGTATCAAAACTAAAATGTATATACACCTTATGTCTTCAAACATTAATTCTATCTTCACCATATATACATAGATACTTAGCTTCATCAAAAAATTTATGTACTCCCCCTCAATGCATACCCCCGGTGGTGTGTAGTATACTTAGCATTTATTTACATATTTGGCATATAGATTGTTATCACCCTTTTTTATATTAATTCCAAATTAAAAAAATGTATACTTACATCTTATCAAAAATATGCTTATGGGTTTTCTTCAATGACGCCAAGAGGTTTTCCCAATCCTCTTTCAAGTTGGTGAGATAAATTTTCTCAAGACTGACTTGTGCATGCATGTCAAAGATGTTTTCCAACATAGAGATTTATGGTGTTATAACAAGCATCTGTGCTTTGATAATGTGCTTCTCAAAAAATTTTAGGTAAGGAAACAACTTAGTTTGAAGCTCGGTGACCTGGTCACTTAATCTGTCTTCCTATTTCCTAAGATCTTCTCTTCACCGCCTGAGTTCCTAAACTATCAATATATGCTTTGCAAAATCTTGTGGCTTAGTTAAAGTTTCCTATGCACTGGCTTGGATTTCAGTATCTAGTTTTTTTAATCTTTTCACTGATCTCAGTAGTGAAGGTTTCCACAGTGCATAATTTGATCAAAATTTGACTTATTAACTGAGTAATAGCTTTAATGTTAGTTATTACTTGAGATAACTTCACTTTATTGATTGTCACTTCCTGGATGATCTTTTCTACAAGTTTGTCTTGAATCTTTAATTCTACCCTTTCTTCAATTCTTTACTCAATTTCAATGTTAGGGGAATTGATTTCTTTTGCAAGTGTGGCAAGTTGGTCCATAATGGGAGTATCCTCATTAAATTGTACCTCAGGTACAACCTATTGTAAGATATCTCTTACATTCTCCAATATTTCCTTGCTCTTGCTTTCCATTTTTAGCTTTTCTTGTGCTGCTTTCCTGGTACACAGCTCCCCATATTTTCTAAGTTCCTCAGGGCTAAGGGTCCTAGGGTCAAAGTCTAGTATAAAAATTATTTCATCTAATGTGACCCACCCTTTTCCTTTCTTTTTCTTCTTCTTCTCTGGCTCTTGAGGTGAGATTTTGACAAGTGGTACAATATCTTTTACCTCAATAGTTTGAGTAAGCTGCTCGGTTGACACATTTGCTTCCTTCTTCTTCTCCTTGGGAACCTATGTGTCAATTGACTAAGGTGGATCCTCTAATGTTGTGTTTGGTGGGGTAGCCTTGATTACTTTAAAGTCATTTTAACCCTGTGCTTCTATCTCAGTTGTCTCTTTTTCTTTAGGCTTGTTTGGTTCGGTTGCTATTCCTTCTCCTTGTTCCCCTAATTTATCCATTGGTTGCTCGGGGTTTGAGCCTTCGGGTTGTTCCTTTGTCAACATTTTAACTTCTTCTACAAGAATAGGAAGCTCTCCCAGTAATGATATGATTGAAGGCTTGGTAATATGACCTTCATCTAGGGCTTTTACTTTTACAATGTTCACATCAAGGAGTACATCAAATGCTTTATTATCTTCAATCTAGATCTCAACCTGATCTAGTGCATCCTATGAAATATTTATGTCCATATTGTCAAGTGTAGTATCAATTGCCTTGGTAATTGATGCATCTATCTCTTCAGTCTTCTTTGTCAAATTAGCATCATCAATATGGATGCCTTTACCTTTTAATCTTTGTCTCTTCTTAGAAAAGTTTAGAAATGCTACCTTTTTAGCTTGCTAGATTTTCATCTAATACCTGCAAAGCTCAGTTTTTTACTCTGAATCTCCTAGAGTAAGTTGTCATGTATTCTCCAATTTCATCAACAGTCAAATTAGGAACTACCAGAACTAGGGCTTGTTCCCTCATTTTCTTTTTGGTGTCCACTAGGACCTTTTTTTATTTATTCTCCCCTCTAATGCCTGAGATAGTTTCTTGGAAAATTCCAATGGAACTCATTTGAAGCTGATCATCATCTGGATGACTACCTCCTCCATTTTATTTTGATCTTCGGTAGACATGTTGTCAAACTGACTAAGTTTTGGATCTGTGAGTTCTCCATTTTCAATTATATCTATAGCCATTTCATCAATTGTTATGTTCTTGTTGCTGACCACCTTGAATTGATTTGTATCATTCTCTTCATCTTCAAGGTCTTCTCTTCATGTTATTAGTCTTCTCCTTTTCTTCGATGCTTCAACTGCGACCTTGGTTCCTCTTTTTGTATATGTCTTGGTTGGTGAAGCTACTTTTGGTATTGAAATCTTAACAATTCCCTTCTTCAAAGGTCATGAAGTTGCAATTGCTAACCTTGTTTGTGCTCTAGACTACACTGGCAATTGTTTCTTCTTTGTAGTTAGAGTGGGGGAAATGGTATTTAATCTTCTCCATTGTTAGACTTGGTTTCTTCACTATCATGGGGTTTGTCAGTTAGTAGTAACTGACCTTCAGTTGCAGTGCCAACTGGTGAATCATCAGATTTGTCAGATTCATCTCCAAATTTCTCTATTAATATTTTCATCATTTTCTTTGACTTTTTAGTAATTTTACTAATGATAAGACCAATCTTTATTATTTTCTTAGCCTCTTCATAGGTTCCAAACCTTTGTGCATTTTTGTCCTTTGGTGTAGCCAGTAGAGCCTCTATTGATTTTGAAGTGAAATCAATATCCATTTCATATCCCATGGGGCCTAACCATTTTTTTCTAGGCTCCATAGCCTTAATCAAGGTTTGATTGATGTCCATAAGAAAACATATATCCATTTCATATTTCTCAACTAATGAACTAGGAAGCTTGCTCCGAAGATTCATCTTGACCTTGAATTTCTCAAAGTAGTCATCTACAACTTTATTCAAATTATCTCCCGAATTATGAATCATTTCAAAAATTTAAGTAACTATTGGTTTGTCCGTAGGCCAATCTATGTGACCGATAGAAGGGAAAAATTTCTTAATGTAGAAAAATATACACACTAGTAGTGATCTCAACTTATAGTTGTTAGACTTTTTTGACTTGATTATTTTCATGTTCTCTTCTAACTGTCGCAGGAGTAGCTCAACAAGGTCCAACTGGTGACAATTATTTATTAGTTTATATGCCATGTCCACAACACTACATTGAACATTGTTCAGTCTGCTCGACTGATAGATCTTGTAACCAATTACATGAGCTACAAATTTAACTTCTAGGTCCTCAATTGAAGCAATCTTCAATGCTCGTCCATCCCATGCTGCACCGGTATTCTTCTCAATTTTGACCCTTGAGGCACTATGCAAAGATTTGGCCTTATCTATTGTTGGGTATCTTGTAACCCTATGGATCATCTTTTTTGTCAATTTAACCATATTATCCAGCCAAAATGTTCCCTTGTGATAGCAACTGAGTACAACCCTAACCCATTCGATTTTGAAACTTTTTGAAAAATTTAGCACTTGAGTGAGTCCAATCTTTTCAACTTGTTTGTACTCTGGTTTAAGTTTCCCATTTTCACTACAAAGCTTTTGATATGATGCATACATCTCAAAATCTTCTATTTCACCTATCTTGTAGTGAATGTACGATCTGACATCCTTGACTAGAAAAACCCTGGGTGGGATGCTTGAGCAAGCTCCTGCTAAATCTGTTTTAGATGTGACTTTTGGGTGTAGTTTGTATTTAGGCTCATCATAGTTAGCTGAAACAATGAGGTTCACTTCCTCTTCCACAATCTTGGATTCGGTTGCAGTAGATGCCATTATAATCAATCTAGGTTTTCATCAAATGTGTTGAATGTGCTTGATGGAGGATGTACTTACTCAGAATAGATGAAGAACGTTCTTGGTTCGATCTACATCTACCTTGAATCCTTCTAAAAACTTTTAGCTTGAATTTTATCTATAAAATCCTTTCTTTTCAAAATCTCTTTGTGAAAATAAACCAAGTCTTCTGTGTATTTATAGCCTTTTTTCGTATTCCCGCTCAAAATTTTTATCATTAATGCTTGACCTACTTCTAGTACAGTGAAAACTGTCAACTCAATGATTACCGCAAAACTACAACAACTCAGTTAACACATGATTTTTCACTCGGTTGATACTGATACTCGGTTAACCTTGAATAATGATTACCGATGGGTAATCTTTTGCTTGGTCTAACATTTACCGACTGTATGACTTGTTAGCTCAAAACTTATAAACCATAATACATCTTTATTCATGCAGATTTGGTACGTGTTCAACAAATATAAGGAATTGTATGTAAAATAAGATCAATTTGAAATGTCAGTTCCATAATTACCTATTTCACCTTAGGTGGAGGTATCGATGTCACCCAATCTAGTGGACGAGTTTTCACCAACAACATTGCTTGACTCGGCATTTTGATTTGATGCCTTTTTCAACATAGTGTTTCTAATCCTAATGATATCTGCAATAGTGTTTCCACTCTCAAATAAATGTCCTTCTTCTGGTGATCAGTCTCTGCAATCCTTTCTTAGGTGACCGACTTTATGACAATGTAAACATGCTATACTAGTTCTTGTCTAGCTTCGTGATTTTCCAGCCCTTCTCTTCCTCATACAATTCGCTGCTATATGTCCATACCTTCCACATACTATGTAGTTGACCCATGTGTTGTAATCCCAAGTGTATGCACTACCTTGTCTCTTCATTTGATAAGGTTTGTTCCTTTGTTTTGGTGTCCAAACTTGCTTCATCTTTTCCTTACACTCTTCTGAAGTGTGTCCATGTTTGTTGCAAGTATAATAGAGTTTCTCCATGGTAGGATTGTTAGGAGTCTTATTCAGTTTAGTTCTACACTCATTAGCTTGGTGACCAAATTTTCCACAATAATAACAATAACCATTAAAATTAGGAGTGACTTGAGGTTTACCTTGTGCTTTACTTCTACACACATTTGAAGTATGTCCTAGTTTTCCATAGTGATAGCAAGACAGTGTCTTGGGTTTTGGATTTTGATTGTTGTTCACTTGTTCAGCTTGTTTGGATGATTCTCCTTCCCTAGTATAGCTTATTCAAGCTCTAATTCCAAACCTTATTTGATTAATCAGAAAATCATCAATCTTCTTAGAACTATTCTCAGCCATTTTCATCATTTCATTGTGTTGTAATTGTATCTTTACTTCAATTCTCAGTTTCTCATTCTCTTCCCTAAGTATCCCAATATCTTCAAGTTTTCTAGAAAACTCACCATTTACTCAAATAATCTCCTTGTTTATAGTCATTATCTGATTGGATATTTCAAAATGGTGCTTTGTGAGTCTTTGTATTTCAGTTTCTTTTGCTTGAAGGCATTAAGTTATTTGTCTTTGATCTTCAATAGCTAGATTCCTTTCTTGCTCAGCTTGTCTAGCATTGTTCATTACATTGATCATTATCACCATCTATGATTCTTGAATGATCTGTAGGGCTTTCACTTGTTCTGTCAAGTGTAGATTCTTTTTAGAAAAATTAGAGATTGCACTTTCAAAACCATCTGAAATACTTCCTGAACTAGATCTAATATTATCAAATAAGTCATCAATCTCCTCTTCATGGTAACCAGTCTCATTTTCCAAAATATTTAAATTCTTTCTCTAAACTAGTAATTTCTTCAATGCATCCTTAGCTTTCTTATACTTCTCAATGAACATCTGCATCTAAATCTTTTGATTCTCTATTGTTTTATCCAACTTATATCTCTCCATGATTAGATCTTTACTCTATAGTGGTTAAACCATCCAATAAGAGATCTGATATCTGATACCAATTGTTGGAATGGGGAGATAGGACACTAAGAGGGGAGGGGTGAATCTGTTCCCTCAAAAACTTTAAGTCCAAAAACTTAATCAAAAAATGGTAGTAACCTTCATATATAAATTGAATCCATTGCATATATCATTCATTCAATTAACTTACAAAAGTAAATAACATGAAATCAACAATAAATTAGTCACATAACACAAGTATTTTGGTATCACAGAAACCCTTGTTAGAAGGTAAAAAATGTGGTGGGAATGACACCCATAAATCTTTACTACTTCAGATAATAAAGTATGCCGGTTAAGGCTACAAGTTGTGATCACTTTTGGTGATCTTACCCTGTTAGGAGTAACAATTTAGATCAGCTAGATCTACCTAATTATAGGATTTCAACAACACTACTTGAGTGTGCACTCGGTTAAGAGATTTACATAAAAGACTGTTAGGTCTACTCTGTTAAGATATTTTACCAAACTTTCTTACAATGATTAGAATATAACAGGATGTATCTGCAAATGAAAACTCAACCTTTTCTGATATAGATCAATGTAGTATAGATTAGATATCACCTCTATATGTGCAGATCTTGTCTCTGATCTACTCAGTAGCCTTGCCTGATTCTGATCTTCTTTGTCTGATAACTGATATCTTGAACTTGGCTTAATGCTTCAAGAACTTCTTCGCTTGTTCATCACTTCCTTATCAAGCTTATATCAAAATGACATGAAATACAAATATATAGCATACTTCTTTTGCTTCTTAACAAAAATTAGGGTACAAGGTCTTAGGAAAAACCCTAAGATCTATGGTGTAGAAAATTAACATAGATCTAGAAATTACATAGAGATCATCATCACAATTAATGATTACATCTACAATAAATAATCCTTGATCTGGGTAAAATATTTGATGATTCTATTGTAACCATCTACATAGATATATATGCCATTCCTAATTACTATGCCATTTTTCTATATTTCTCAATAAACACTATAAATATTGATCAGTAGTTTCACTAGTGCTTGGTGTCCAGTCTTGCTCATGTTTACTAATGCTCAGTATCAGTGTACACTGATGCTCGATAAGACTACTATGTTTCTTGGTGAAGTTTAACCAACTACATTGAGTAGCTTGAAGTACTTTTCTTTTACCGACTAGATTTCATAGGTAACTGAATAGTTGTCTTTGATACTAATGACAATATTTAATGCTCAAATATAGATAAAATTTCCTAGGATCCATAGGAATGATTTCCATAAAAGGATGAAAAGGATCATCATCTTCTTCTTTTTCATGAGAATTAGAGCGTTCCCCTCTTTCAAAGTTTATAGCAGGAGCATATCTATGTATGACATTGACTTGTATTTCTATAGTAGCATATGACAATGAGTCCCACTCATATTCATTTGAGTTTGTTTTTATGTTGTGATAATATCTAATGAAATCATCTAGAGACATTGTTGGAGGGATATTTTCATCATCACTTTCATCTATCGCAAGGGGTTTATTTTTAGAAATAATACCTTTCTTAGTAGGAGTAGGAGTAGGACCATCTATAGTGGTAGGAGTATAGTCTAGAATAGACATATATGAGACATGAGGGGAAACAATAGGTTTCCTCCAATCAAGATCAAATTTAATGATGTGCTCAGCAACAAGAGTAATAGCAGCAACAGTGGAGGTTTTGTTAGTAGTTTAGATGATATTTTCCTTGTTAGGACCAGGGTCATGTTCTTGAGGAGCTTAAGAAGGTATGTAAGGCTCTCGTTGATAGTCTGGATTATAATTTTGGATATACAGAAGCCTTTCATATGTCATGGGTAGAATTTCTTCTTCTTCTTCACCATTTGAATCCTCATAGGGGTGAGCACTGTAGCTAGGTTTGGCCAAATTAAGTTCATGATAGACAACACTAATCTTATCCTTAAGGTTTCTAAATTCAATAGGGAGAGGTTTGAGGAGACCTTTTCCTTTTCCAAGAGGAATTTTTTCATCATGTCCCATCTTTTGCATAAGTTGATAGCCCACAAAATACTATTTAGGTGAGATGTTTATATGTTTGTCTCTTTGTTGAGGTTATTTTATTTTGTATGGTAAGGTATCACTTTCATCCCTTTCCAACTCTAGAGGAATCTTATATTTAATCATTCCAGTACCTTTTGGAATAGTAGGTGTTGTAACTGATGGAAATGATTTTCCATGGGACTTTGATGAGAGGGGGAAAGTGTCCAATCGATAAGTTCATGTATCAATAGGTCTAACAAGTATTATTTTCCCATGATCTAATAGAGGTTCTTTTTCCTTTATTTCTAGTTTTACAGGAGATGATCCTTCTTTTTTATGAGGAACCATTTGATCTAATTATTTAGGATTAATATAGGAACATGTTGAATCTTTCGGAATAGTAATCTCAATTCCATCATGAGGGAATTTTATGTAGTGATGGTATGTAGAAGGAACTACTTACATTGCATGGAACCAAGGATGAACCAAAAGTATGTTGTATGCCAAAGGAATATCCAAGAATTGTCAGATGATGTCCCTCTAAATAGGACCTACTTGAATAGGTAAGACTACCATGCCTTTAGAGGAATATTCCTCTTCATCATATTATTTGATAGTTATCTTGCGTCAGGGATCAATAACATACTATGATAAAGTGAGAGCTTTAACCAAAATGAAAGTACAAATGGTCAAAACTATACCTCCATCTATCAAAATGTGCTTAACTCAATACTGATGAATGGTGGCTTCAATATGGAGGGGTTGATTATGAAGATGGCTGATAGAATTGTCATATTCTTTAGAAAAAAGTGAGATAAGGAGGTGAAGTGAGGTGATGGACCATGGATTGGAACTTATTAAGGTCTAGGTCCTTAGGTATGTTATTTGCAAGAAGGGCTTGATCAAGAATCTCCCTATGAGTAGGAGAGATTTGTAGAATCTCAAGTATAGTGATCTAAGCTAAAGTATGTTGAAGTTGGTCAACTGGATTAGAATCCTATGTAGATAACAAGGTAGCTAGTTTAGTTGTTGAGATTGATATCTTCTTAGGAGAAGATGAGGAAGATGAAGCTTTTCTTGAAGTAGTAACCTTTTCTTGAAAGCAGGTGACTGCATTAGATAATTTAGCTTTAGCTTTTCCCTTAGTGTGATTAAAGTATTTGAGCATGTTGATCACATTATCTCTATTCGAGTAAGTGTAGGAAATTTTATTATCCTATTCCTTGGAAGACTCCCATTTTTTAAATTTAGGAAAAGGCTCCTTGAAAACCTTATTATCATTTTTTTCTTATGGGGGATCGATCACAATAGGCTCATTATTGATTAGATCCTAGATGAGATTTTTAAGTTTCATGCATTCATTAGTCTTATGGCCTTTGTTGCAATGATAATCACAATAGTGGTTGTCATTCCACCATTTAGGCTTTATCTTAGGATCATAAGGTCTTGAGTTATCAAGAAAAGTAATAATTTGATTAGCTAAAAGCATCTTTAAAGAATTTTCAAGTGATTCTATGAGAGAAGTAAAATTTATCTTAGGCTTAAAGGCCCAAGGCTTATCAGTTTTAGCTTCACAATGGTAGAGAGATTGAAATATTTATCTTTAGAAATGGTAGACTTTGGAGTTGTATCCATGATTCCATCATTGAAAAAATATTTACTCTTGTTCCAGAATTTGGTTTTATCCATTACATGTTGGTTGTTAGAAGAGGATTTGGATTGAACAGTGATATCACCCTTACGAAGAAGGAAATTCTCTATGCGAATAGATGATTCAATGAATTTATCAAATGAAGGATGATTTTACATTTGTAATGAATAATTCATTTCATGAACTATAGAATTGATAAATATGTCAATATTTTCAATCTCAGGAATCTATCAAGGATAGTACGAGTGTAGTCTTGGAAACTACAGTTGAAGTAATTTTTGTATTGTCATTCATGTCAAACCTTAACTAGTAAGACTATTGCTATCTAAGAAAGTACTATATCTATTTGATTGATGAGAAGGATTAGGGAAAGGTTGATAACAATAGCACCTGAGGAAAGGTTGAGTTATCTTGATACTTCAATGAGTACTTGATTATGTGGCACAATGATAAGATAATGTATTGCTTATCTAAGTAAGAAGGAAGAATAAACAAGTAGGCTTAACTGAGAAAAAATGAAGAAATCTAGTTTAAGTTGAGTGATGTTAGTGTCGACTGAGCCAATATATGCTGAGTAAATTTAGTGTTGACCGAACATCAGTTAATTACCGAGGAAGATAGTACTAGCTGAGGAAATAATTTTAGTGGTGACTGGGCTACCCAGTGAAGACTGAGGAGTTGAACATAGTATTGACTAAGCATCAGTAATTTACATTTGAGGAAGAATTCAGATTCCTAGTTGACATAGTTGAATTCTTGGATTATGTAAAATGTGTTGACTTTATTTATCGATTGTATGGAAGCATTTAATGCATTGTAAACCATTTTATTGTGATTCCATAAAGAGATTTGAGATGTTAATTTAAGAATGGATGAAGAACATAAATTTGGAAGGATTCAATGAATCTGACCTAACCCTAAGATCTACAGAGGAGATTAAGTGGCAAAAGTTGGATTGACCTAAACAAAGAGGTATTAAGGAAACCTAAGTGTGAGGTTGAAAAGAGGATGCTGGAGTTGATGTTATTGACTATATAAGCAGAAAAGGATGAAGGGGAAGGAGTTGTGATTGCTTGAAGTGATTTTCAAGAACATCAGTGATGGAGATGGAAATGGATTAGAGTCAATAAGACAACATATGTGTACAGAATTGGATCTATTATTTGCAAAGTGAATTGTATGTTTTCAAATCAAACACTGCTGTTACTTTCTAACCATTGTATCAGTTTGAAATCCTTTAATCAAGGTTGACCTAATAGTCATATGTATAAATCCTTTGAACATTATTGAATTCTAATGGAATGTATGTAAATCCTATAACAAGGTGCACTTTTAACAGTATGGTTGAAATCCTTTAACTGTGCCACACTTGACAGTGTGTTTGTAACCTTTGACAGGGTTGGCTTTTCACAGAGCTAACTTCAAAAGAGTGAAAATATCAGTAACATGTTACAAAGTAGTTTTTCCCAAATTGGGTTTCCACTATAAATCCTGGTGTTAATGCTTGTGTGAATGTTTTGGTTTGAATATTTCTATGTTTTGTAAGTTAAATACTACTGGATAGTGAACTGCATTGTTATATGTTTCTTTTATGTATTCAATAATGATCGAGTAGCTGTTGGTTGTTAGATCTGATTTGTTGAAGTATTTGAAATTTTATTTTATACATCTAGACCTGAGAACAACTGATTCACCCCCCCCTCTCTATTTTTCTAAATAATATTAACAATTGGTATCAGAGCTATTGGTACTTACAAAGAACAAGTTTAAGGGTACTTGAAGTAAATGATTAGGATGTATAAGAAGGAGGTACCGAAGCTAAATAAGGAGAACCTCCCTGCATGGAAGAGTCTGATGAAACTACATCTAGTCGGTATTGGTGATTCAACAAAGTATTACATTGAACATGACTATGTTGCACCTCTGACTGCTGAGGAGATGAGAGCTAAACAAGAATAGAGTCAAGAAACATTGGAGATTACATCTCCCTTAAGCTATCCATAATTTGAAGACATCAAAACTACACAAATGAAAAGAAAATGTGGGACACTATTTCAAATCTATGGTGGAGACATAAATGTACTAAGGGTAAAATATGAAAGCCTATGAGGTAAATTTGATGAAATGAAAATGCAAGAAGGTGAGAATATTTCTTAGAATTGTGGTAGAATAAATGAAGTTGTAAATGCTATTAGAGGAGCTAATGGAACTATTGATGATGAGACTATTATTGGAAAAGTTTTGAGAACTTTTCATCCTATTTATGCCATCAAAATTTTAGAAATTCAAGAATCTAGATGTAACCCTAATAATACTCTTACTTTGGAAAGTCTTGTTGGTATGCTTACTTCTTTTGAGCTTTCTAATTTTGATAATTTCATTGTTGCTAATGTTGAATCTGCATTTAAGTCACAAATGGTTCTGAGTAAGTTAAAGAAAGAGAAAGAAAGATGCATCAGTGAGAGTGAAAGTGACACATTTGATGTGGAACTAGAGGATCTTGAAGCTCTTATGGCCAGAAGATTAAAAAGGGGAAAAGGAAAGTATAAAGGTAGAGTCCCTATCATATCTTTCTCATGTAATAAAGTTGGTCATATAGCTGCAAGATGTCCTAATAGGGATGGCAAGGATGAGGAAAGAGATAGCAAGCATAAAGACAAAAGAGAAGATAGAGGTTATCGATAGTACAAGGACTACAAAGGAAAAGGTAATAAATCCTGATATATTGCTGAAGAAGAAACTGACACTGATAGTGATGATTTTGAAATTGAAGTAGTCTATGTTTCTATGAAAGATGAGTTCGATGAGGATGAGAAAACTGCACTGGTATCCTATGTGAACAAAAATGATAAGTGGATTATTGATAGTGGTTGCTCACACCACATGATTGGTGACAAAAGAAAGTTTGATACCTTAGATCATTACAAAGGTAGAAGTGTTAAATTTGGTAATGATGCACCATTTCCTATTAGAGGTAAAGGATTGATTAAGCTGACTGATAAGATCACTTATGAAAATGCTTATTGGGTTGAAGGTCTTAACTATAATCTGCTAAGTGTTGCACAGCTTAATAGCACTAGCTAGCAAGTCAAATTTCATCACAGGAAGGCCAAAATATTTGATGCCTCTAGTGAACTAATTGGAAGTTGAGAATAGACAAGAGGTAATTTTTTCTATCTAGACCTATCTAAAGAGACATGTATGATTGCAAAACTTGATGATATATGGTTATGGCATAAGTGGCTATGTCATGTTAATTTTGATAATCTGGTAGAAATTAGTAAAAAGAAGAAAGTGAGAGGATTGTCGAGATTGAAGAAACCTAAGAATGTAATGTGCAAACAATGTCAGTTGGGTAAGATGACAAAATCTAGTTTCAAGAGCAAGAATTTTACTTCTGAGAATGCTTTAGATTTGGTTCATACTGACCTTTGTGGACCTATGGTTGTACAAAGCTATTGTGGTGCTAGATATTTTATTATGTTTGTTGATGATTACACTAGAATGATGACTGTAATGTTCTTAAAAGAAAAATAAGATGCTTTTCAAAAATTTAAGTGGTATTTGGCTAAGGTTGAAAAGGAGATAGGTAGGCACTTGAAGTGTTTGAGATCTGATCGAGGTGGAGAATTTATATCCAATAAGTTCAATCTATTTCACAATGATAGAGGAATCAAGAGACATCTGTCTGCACCTAGAACACCTCCACAGAATGATATAGCAAAGAGAAGGAGCATATCTATAATAGATTGTGCAAGAACACTGGTGATCAAGAAAAATGTTGCACAAAAGTACTAGAGAGAAGCTATAAGTATAGTTGTTTATACCATTAACCAAGTATAGATAAAAAAAAGGTACAAATATTACACCTTATGAGTTATGGCATGGGTATGCACCTAATGTAAAGTACTTTAGAATTTTTGGAAGAAAATGCTCTATACTAAAAGACAATAGGAATGGAAAATTTGATGCTAAAAGTGGTGAGGGCATATTCCTAGGTTATTCCACAAAAATAAAGCTTACAAGTGTTTGAACTATAACACTAACAAAATTATGGAAAGTGTAAATCTCAAAGTTGATGAGTATGTAGAGAAAAATGAATAGAAAATCAAGAGAGAACTAGAAGATTACAAATCTTTTGTATATATAGAAGAAGGAGAGGTAGGTGACAAACTTTCACTTGATGTAGAGTCTCAGAAAATGCCAAGCATCAGGGAAACAATGCCGAGCAACAAGAACATGTCAAATGACAGGAGGAAGTTGTCAAGTATCAAGAAGAGGTTGTCAAGCATTTAGAAGTTGAATCTGACAATCTTGTTGGTGAACTTGAAGAGCAAGAAGAAAGGAGAGGAGAACCTATTTTGGCACAATATGTAAGGAGACATCACAAGCCTAAACAAATCATTTGAGACAAATAAATTGGAGTTTTGACCAAAAGCAAGTTAAGAGATCCTACATGTTTACTGTGTGAATTCAAGCCTAAGACAACAAGGGAGGCATTAGAAAATGAAGACTGGATCCTAGCCATGAATGAGGAAATAGACCAAATAGAGAAGAATGAACATGGAAAAATCACTAGGAACAAAGCAAGACTGGTATGCAAAGGCTATGCATAAGAAGAAGGAATAGATTATGGGGAGACATTTGACCCTGTAACAAGATTGGAAGGAGTAAGAACTTTACATGAATATGTTTCCTACAAAGATTTCAATGTATACCAAATGGATGTCAAGTCTACATTTTTAAATGGTATATTAGAAGAAGAAGTGTATGTTAGGCCATTATCCTATCATAGCAAAAATCCTATGAGAATGGCCTATTTCTTCAAAAAGCTCTAGAAATTTTTCTAACTACCTGCAAGCTCATTTCAGTCAGCACTGAAAATATACAAGGTTTCATGGCTTGCACCCTTAGCCCCATGTTGTTTAATGTGTCACCAGGCTCCAGTTCAAATCTCAAGGTCTAATGTGTTGAAACCAGGGATTTATTCAAGTTTTAAGGTCTGCAAAAATAGTTTACTTCATGTCAAGTGGTGTCAAAATTGTCTAAGCATAAAAACCCTCAATGTTTTTTGTTTCTCTATCACCTTTTGTTTTAAGTGAAAACCCTAGTTGTTTATGACCTTTTGCCTCTTCCCAGCTAGTCTCTGACATCAGCATTTCTTATGTGTGTAGCCTCAACTTTGTGGGGCCCAGTTCTTCAAGGTTGTTCAATCACTTGATCTCTTGATTCTAGGAGTTAAGTGCTATTTATTTGGTGACCTTATGTTTTCTTCAATCACATATTCTCCTAATCCTAGTGGTCAGTGCCTTAACATTCAATGAACTAGCGACATGGTTGTCTCCTGATCACTTGATGTAGTGGTTAAGTTGTGAAATGTCTAGCAACTCAATGAGGACCATAAGATGAAAGAAAGATCAATGATGGTTGCTTAATCTTCAAATAGACTAGAGGGTTAGGAAATTATTTGGTGACTTGGAGAATGCTTTTTTCATGTGATCTCCAGACTAGACCATGGTTAAGTAAAATATCTCACAACTTGGAGAATGCCTTTAGTTGTGCAATCTCTAGATGACTTAGAGTTAAGTGCTTGCCTAGGTTAAATAAAGAAAATTCAATGTGGGCCTGTTGTCAGGTCATGTTGAGGTTCCTATTTCTGATTCGTAGAAGGGTTTATGATGTGGTGCTAGACAGTGAGGTTGAGGGTTTGCAGTGATTTAATACAATGCTAGTTGTCAAAGGATTTGATGGCTGTCATGATGTTGCTAAGGAAAAGTGTTCAAAGATTAGTCTTCATGGCATTGCAATAGCCGTCAATTTGGTATCATGCCATAAAGTAATGTAAGCAGTGGGTCTGAGTTGCTGGTCATCCTGAGGTGTTGGATTTTTATTGGTTGCTGAGGTGGTCATGTGGGCATGGACTTTTCAAAAGGGCTAGGTGACTATTGTGTAATTTTTATGTGTCACCTGATATGTTAGGATGGGATTGCATCGATGGTCATGTTTTAAACTGAAACATGCTAGCCATTGTTTTAGAATTTAAATATATTTCTATAGGTTTTCTTGATGATTTGTTGCATTTGGCTATATGCGACATTGTAGGTAGCTCATAATTGATGTTTTTAGGATAGTTGCCTGTAGAAAATCAATGCAAAGATATGGGTAGTCATCTTGACTAGATTTTGCTTCCTAGGGTGCCATGCTGATTTAAATGCGAAGGCCTATTGTTCTTTAGAGGTGGTTAGGGTTTGGTGTATGTCAGTGATCTTCATGTTATGTACACATGAAGTTTTCCAAGTTGATCCTGGCAATGAAGTTTGTTTTTCCTGCAACAAGAAGTCAATAATTTGTGATCGCAGTTAGCCCATGTTGTTGAAACTGGTGCAATTGTACATCAGATTTTATCTGATTTCTTCCCAGGTTTCTAGGCTTTCTTGCATTCTCCCACTTCTTGTTCAGGCTGGTGGTTGTAAAACTAAATTTTGTGCTCTAAATGATTTGTCACTTATTGCAATCCTTGTTCCTATAAAAGTATTTTCAAGATCATTTAGAAGGGTTCCAAATTTTGGCAATTTAAGGGGTTCCAATTTCCCTGGTTCCATGAATGTTCTGCCTTGTAAATATTTTCCTTCTTCTCTGCATATAGGGTGTTCCCTCTTTCCTCTCTGGCTTTGAGAATACAATATAAATTGTAACTAGAGGTCTTATGTATGAGATTGAAACACATTTGTACTTCTATCAGATTGTATCCATTTGAGTTTTGAACTTATTGATTATGGCATCAAGGGTGTTGTAGTCCTTCTATTTTTATTTCCTAAGTGTTTGCAATAGAGTTGTTTTCACAGAAACAACTGAGTTTAGGACTGGTTTTTAGATGTGTATGAGATGGGGTATCAAGGGTATTCATGCTTGTCTTTTAGTGGATGCTGATTAATGTATTTCTTGTACCTAGGTCTCTTCTAAGGGGAGGGTTAAAATCCTTTGAATAGGTGATAGCATATCTGGGTACATAGGTGGATTGTTGAAGTATGATCTGATCAATGATGTATATTTGGTGTAAGGCACTGGCATATTAGAATGTGTTGTCTTCTTGTTTCATAGCTCTATTGCAGTGAGGTATTTGACTCTGTTTCCCATTGGATAAGGGATTGGTCTATGAGAGACTTAGGGTATTTTAGGGGTCCATTCAACCTAAAACATTAAATCACTCAAATGAAATAACTTTCCCTTTCATGTTGTTAGTAGTGGTCTCTAGTTTTCAGATTCATGCTATGCAAGTAGGACTATTGCATAAGAGTTGTGATTTTATTGGGGTACAAGATACCTATAAGGATCTGAAAGCTATTCCATAGTTATATATCTGTAGGCATTTTGTTTATCAAGAAGAGTCATGAGTGTGCAAATAAGGAAATACTCACCTGAGTGATGTGGAGCTCAAAGAAGAAGGATGATTTCTTCCAATCCTCATCAATTGGCCCTTTTGCCTATCAGACTTTGCAGCGGTTACTAACAATTTTTTCAATCATAGTGTAAACCTGACAGTGGGGAAAAAGTGGAACCAACAATGTACATTGAACAACCTGAAGGATTTTTTGATCCAAAAAAGAGACACATGGTTTCCAAACTAAATAAGGCATTGTATGGATTAAAGCAAGCCCCCAGAGCATGGTATGAGAGGGTGCACAACTACCTAATACAGATTGGATTCTCAAGGATAAATGACACCAACAATCTATACATAAAAGATGAAGAAGGTAAAGGAATCTTGTTGGCTAAGATTTTTGTAGATGATATTATCTTTGGTGGACAAGATGCCCTATGTAAGAAATTTTCAAATGAAATGCAAACTGAATTCCAAATGAGTATGTTTGGGGAGATCAAATTCTTTGTTGGTTTACAAGTATGTCAAATGGAGAAAGGTATTTTCATTACCCAGTCTAAATATGTTCATGAGATAGTGAAAACCTTTGGTATGGAGGATTCAAGGCCAGTAAGCACTCCCATGGCTACTGGACAAAAATTGTCAAAAAATGATGATGTTGCTGAAGTAAACCGGACTTTGTATAGGTCCATGATTGGAAAACTGTAGTATGTTGTTCACAGCCAACTAGATATTGCTCTAACAATTGGGATTGTGGCAAGATTCTCCACTAATCCTAAGGAAACTCACATGATGGTTGTCAAAAGGATAATGAGACATTTGAAAGGGATTGTAGATTATGGATTGTACTACAAGAAGCATGAAAGATTTGAACTGAGAGTGTATATTGATACTAATTGGGTAGGAAATGTGGATGATAGAAAGAGTACTAGTGGTGGAGATTTCTTTCTTGGATAGACATTAGTTTCCTAGACAAGCAAGAAACAAAATTGTATTTCCCAATCTACAGCTGAAGATGAGTATGTGGTTGCAGCAGTGAACTATTCAAACTTGGTATGGATAAAGAAATTGTTGGTAGGTATGAAAGAAGAAATCACTGAACTAGTTGTCATCTACTATGAAAACACAAGTTCTATCAACATATCAAAGAACCCAGTGATGCACACAAAGACCAAACACATCGCCATCAAGTATCATTACTTGAGGGAATTGATACAAGATAAAGAGGTCAAAATGGAATATGTGAATACAAAGGAACAACTAGTAGACATATTCACTAAAGCTTTACCTAAAGAATCTCATGAATATTTGAGAGGAAAATTAGGGGTTCTTTCCCTAACTGAGGCTTCCTAGTCAAGCTAGGAGCACTACATCAAATGTGCATAGAAAGGTCACACTTTAGGAGCAGCCTAGAGTTGTGAAAAGTACAACAAAGCTGATAATCAATCCTAAGAAAAGATGACTGAGGGAGAAATATTGTTACTGAACTGACAAGATGCCATCTACATCTGAAGGATGTATGTTTTAGTTGATGCTTTGGCATTATTTTCAAAGAGGGAGATGAATAAGATGAAAACACATGATGAGATTTCATGGAAGATCAAGTAAGAGGAAGAAATTCAAAGGAAAGGAACTAAGTAGAGATCAAGTGGATGTTACTGTGTGGATGGTCATGTAAGCAAGGCTAATTGATTCTAAATCAGAATGAAGATAAGGATATTATAAATATTTTTGGAGAGATAAGTTTTGGATTGGTTGGCAATTCATGTGTTATTCATATGGTGTTTCCATTAATGCCAAAGAGGGAGATTGTTGGAAACTCCAATTGAAGCAATTGTTGTATTGTCATTCATGTCAAACCTTAACTGGTAAGATTGTTTCTATCTAAGAAAGTACTATATCTATTTTATTGATGAGAAGGATTAGGGCAAGGTTGATAACAATAGCACCTAAGGAAAGGTTGACTTATCTTTATACTTCAATGAGTACTTGATTATGTGGCACAATAATAAGATAATGTATTTCTTATCTAAGTAAGAAGGAAGACTAAACAAGAATGATTAATCGAGAAAAAGAGAAGAAATCTAGTTTAAGTTGAGTGATGTTAGTGTTGACCGAGCCAGTATATGCCGAGTAAATTCAGTGTTGACTGAACATCAGTTAATTGTTGAGGAAGACAGTATTAGCCAAGGAAATAGTTTTAGTGGTGACCGGGCTACCCAGTAAAGACCAAGGAGTTGAACATAGTATTGACTAAGCGTTAGTAATTTAAATTTGAGGAAGAATTCAGATTCCTAGCCAACATAGTTGAATTCTTGGATTATGTAAAATGTGTTGACTTTATTTATTGATTTTATGGAAGCATTTAATGCACTATAAACCATTTTATTGTGATTCCATAAAGAGATTTGAGATGTTTCTATAAGAATGGATGAAGAACATAAAGTTGGAAGGATTCAATGAATCTAACCTAACCCTAAGATCTATAGAGGAGATTAAGCGGCAAAAGTTGGATCAACCTAAATGAAGAGGTATTAAGGAAACCTAAGTGTGAGGTTGAAGAGAGGATGTTAGAGTTGACATTATTGACTATATAAGGAAAAAAGGCTAAAGGAGAAGGAGTTTTGATTGCTTCAAGGGATTTTCGAGCAGATTAGTAATGGAGATGGAAATGGATCACAGTCAGTAAGGCAACATATGTGTACGAAATTGGATCTATTATTTGCAAAGTGAGTTGTATATTTTCAGATCAAACACCGCTATTAATTTCTAACCATTGTATCAGTTTGAAATCCTTTAATCAAAGTTGAACTAGTAGTCATATGTATAAATTATTTGAACAAGGTTGCATTCTAATGGAATGTATGTAAGTCCTATAACGAGGAACACTTTTAACAGAGTGGTTGAAATACTTTAACGGGGTCACACCTGATAGTGTGTTTGTAACCTTTGACAGGGTTGGCTTTTCATAGAGCTCTTTTCAGAAGAGTGAAAATATTAGTAACATGTTACAAAGTGGTTTTCCCAAATTGGGTTTCCACTATAAATCCTAGTGTTAATGCTTGTGTGAATGTTTTGGTTTGAACATTTTTGTGTTTTGCAAGTTAAATATTATTGGATAGTGGACTACACTGTTATGTGTTTCTATTATGTATTCAATAATGACTGAGTAGCTGTTGGTTTTTAGATCTGATTTATTGAAGTATTTGAAAGTTTATTTTATAGATCTAGACTTGAGAACAACTGATTCACCCCCCCTCTCTTTTGTTCTAAATTATATTAACATGTAGCTTATGCCATCTTTGAAGGAAAATCATAGAGGGCTCACCTTGAAGTTTTTTGATGTTACAAAGATCAAGCATGGTGATAACATGTTGGATATTGTAGGAGTATTGTTGAATAAATCTTTGCACTAGGTAGTCAAATGATTTGAGAGGAGGAGATAGTTTAGTGAACCACTCCATAGCTTGAGCACTAAGACTCCTAGGAAAGAGTCTCATAAGATAGGTGTGTTTATGCAAGAACTCCATGCTAAGTGTGCAAAAAACCCTAATATGATCATGAGAGTGTCTTCTCCCATCATTATTTTTGTACTACTTAGGAAACTCAACTTTGCAAGGAAAAGGAGGCATGTATAGATCCTTATCAAAAATAAATGAGAAAATGCCCTTAAGATAAAAAGATCTTCTTGGTTGTTCTTTTTCCTTTTCTAAGCGTAGCATATGTTTCATCATCTCTTCCATTTGTTTCTACATTTTTTACATTTCATATGGTTCCTCTTTTTTGATAAGATTGCCAACACAAAATTTGTAAGGTAGCTTAACTCCTTGGAAGGCCAAATTCAAGAAGTATAGATCTTTGTTTTTATTTAATAACAACTTCATAAACCTTTTCAAATGTTCATCTTTTTAAAACTACAAGATGTCTTAGTTATTTTGTTATCTGAATTACCACCTTGTGAGCCATGTGATCCATGTCTAGTATGTTGACAGTCATGTTGTGAGCCATTTCAAGATTTGGGATGCTCTTGGTTTCTTTGTTCAAATTTCTTGTCAATCAATTGTTTTAGGAATTCAAAAATCCTCTTTTTTTGTTCTTCCATGATTGGAGTGCAAGAATAACTATGTGCGAATCAAGGAGAGGATAGAGTAGATTCACTAGAGATGTTAGGAAAAGGTTTGAAACCCCAAGGTATAGGACCTTATTTAGTTGAGCTATCAAATATATCTTCAAGTTTCTTTCCTTCGTGGATCTGAGATCTAGTTGTGATTGGAATGAAAGAAGATAGTAAAAAGCCAAGTAAGATGACTTGATGTTCAATCTAGGTAAGTAAAAGTGTTCTCTTTTCCAAAGTGTAAAAGTTTAAGAGAGATATAGAAAATATAACTTGCCACAAAATGTCCAAGCTACAGGTAGATCCCCATGTATGACACTTGTGAACAAGAAATATATATGATAGAGCATCTAAGAGAGTTGATCAAAGAGATGGTGGACAAGTGAACATTTCACTAGCCAAGAATGTAGTCAAGAGGCCAAAGTAATCTTTTCTAGTTAGAGCCAATTCCTAACATGTTGGAATATAACAAATAAAAAGATGAGCTAAGGATAAAAATAGAGAAGCAATGTTGACAACATTTGAGCTTAGTCCAAATTTTTAATTCAAAGGATTGCAAGGTTTATCGACAAGTTTGGAGTATTTCCTAGACAAGGTTTGTTTTGAAAGCATGTAGTGTGAATAAGAAATATTCTTCAAACAATTCAACAAGGGAAAAAGAAACCTTATGGATACAAGCATAAGTGAGCTCTTTCAAGGTGTAAAAATGTTCAAGTACATTAATTGTATGTTCAAAAAATGTTTGCATAGGTCTTAGCATATTAAAGAACATCAAGAAAAGCTACCAAAGGTCAAGAAGGAAGTGTTCCAACCTTTTCCCATAACTTGATACCCCTTCAACTCACACAAAGTGATGTTGTCTTTGTCATGGATTTTCATCCAAGGAAGTACATATGGTGAGTATCTTGGGGTGATCCAAGTAAAGTTTAATTGGATCAATCCTTGCACAATAGAAGTCACATGACCAAAAAGGATGGCCTCTAAGTCCTAAGATGTTTAGTGAGAATATCCATTCATGACTACCCCTAGTAGTTTCACAAGAAAAATTAAGGCCTATATCCATACAAGAACCCAAAATGCATAGTCTCTCAAGAAATATTTAGACCTCTCGGCCCTATACAAAGTGAATGTACTCCCTTTGTCGTCTTGAGAACAATATTTAGACCAAGAAGACCCTACAAGCGCCCAATCAAGTGTAGTTTGTCTTAGCAAGATTGAGGCAACTAGGCCCTACACATGAAGAAGCATTAGGAATAAAAATAGCCAAGTCTTCCCTTTCTTTAGATTGAAGGAAGCATGCTATTATAGTGGGGTGTAGTTAGCTAGATTTTCTTGTTCCCCACTTGGATCATTCCAAAAATATTACTCTCTTGGTAGGCCCTCTAAAGGTAAATGCAAGAAAAGAAATGGATAGCTAGTGGAGGTCTAGATTTCTGATTTTCCCATGAGGAAAAGAGCATACTCTTCTACTCCATAGTGTCTCCCACACACATCAAGAACATGTCGATTTATCCAAGACTAATTGTAAGTGATCAACTAAGTAGGTTAAGATTTGTAATTTTCCTAAAGGAAAAGAGTGTACTCTCCTACTACTAAACCAATCACAAAACAAGAAGCCCTCTAGTTAAGCTAGGTTCCTAGAAATAAAATGTAAGAAAACATAAAGTTGATTTGTATCTCCAAGGAAACCTACAAGACAAATAGAATCAGTAGTTTCAAGACTAGGTCTTTGAGAAGCATCGTACATCACAAAACATTAGTGAGCATGAAGATATTTGTTGGCAAGTTGGCTATATTGATGTATATGACTTAATATAGTGTTTTCATTATGGAAACAAAGTCATATAGCAGTTTGGAGTCAGCGCGCCTGATGAGAAGATCATAAATCGGTTAAGTGTTGAAGACTAGATAGTGTACAGAGTTCCTGCAACTTAGAGCATTAGCACACGTGCGTATGGAAGAATTATGGTGTGCACCCTAGAAGTTAATTTTGTTAGACTATGTTGATGCTTAGTCTATGAATGCATAATCAGATATGCAAGTATGAGGAAGATACAGGTAGTTGAAGTTGCACAACCAGTGTGTGCCAGTGAAGAACAGAGTATGCAGCTGACTATTAGCATTTTGTGTTACAATTATATTTTAATGATGTAAAGGATATGAGCCTATTGTAATTAGGTTTCTGAAATGTATATATGTTTGATTGTAAACATGCTTAAGCCAATTCATTTGGAAGCATTATATGTAATAGGTTTAAGGGCTGACTTAGTTGTTTATTTTGTATGCACATATAAATATAAGATGCACCCATTGTAAAAGGTATGAAAGTTGATAGAGAGTTGTGTTAAGAAGAGAAAAAGTATGTGAAGAGTCAATAAGATGTATTAGAGCATTGAAAGAGGTCAAAGCATCAACGCATCAAAGGAACTGATCTGACAAGCAGTGTCATAGTGACACTTCATCTAGTAGATATAGTGTGTATCTGAGATCAGAAGGTTGTAGCCTTCACCACTTGAGCAATGAGCTCTAGGATAGTGCGTCCACTCCCCTAATAGGGACTATTGTAAAATACTCCTAACAAGGTCTAACCCTTGACAAGGTCTATTGTACTTAATGCATTGTAAAGCAACTCCTAACAGGGTTAAGGATCTTCTAAAAAGGATCACAAAACACTAGTGCTGAATATTAGTGGGTGTCAATTCCCACCTAGGTTTTTACCTATTTGGGTTTCCCCGTAACTATATTGGTGTCATGTGTTGATTTTATGTTTCATGTTTATGTGAATCTTTATTTCAGTTATTAAGCATTCAAGTTCAGTTTAAAGATTAAAGTAAAAAGATAAAATATAGTGAACACTAATTCAACCCCCCCGTCTCAGTGTTCCCATTCCTAACAATTGGTATCAGAGCTCTGGTCCTCAGAAAAGAAGTTTAACCACTTGAGGAGATCATGGACAAAGCAGAAATGAAACATCTGAAAAGAAATCTTGAACCTGCTCTTGAAGACCTGGACAAATTAGAAAGAGAAATTGAAGAACTAAAGGAAAAGGTCACTGATGCTGAATTAGTTATCAAGACTAAGAAAGGATTTAAAAGAATGCTCTAATAATGATCTAGGAGAAAAGATCAAGAAGCTGAATGAAGACAATGTATCTTTAAAAGAACTACTTGAAGAATTTGATAATAAGTTGATCAACAATCAGGAAGTCTACAATGAACAAGTCAAAGAGAACCTTCAAATCAATGAGGAATTAAGGCAAGCTAACTTGGAAATCTTGAAGTTAAGGAAAAACAAAGAAAGCTTGGAATCTGAATTAAAGGAAGAAAAGAATCAAACTGACAAATTGCACACCAGTTATGATTTGATAGAATCTTAGTTGTATGCAAGAAGAGCCAAAGGAGACACTAGCTATATTGGATACAATGAAGCACAAAATCAGATTGACAACATGCGAGCAAGAAAGGATACACAAAAAGGCTTTACTAATGCTAAGAAGATTGAAGATCAAACTAAAGATAATGGTGAACCTCCTAAGAATGAGCGCAAGCCTGTAGACTACACTTGTTTTGCATGTAACTAGCATGGACACATAGCGAGGAACTATATAGAGGTAAGAACTTTTAATGGTTATTGTTATTCATGCAATAAATTTGGTCATAGAGCTATGAATTGTAAGACTAGTAAGAAGAACAAGATTTGACATAATCAGAATCAGACAAATATAAGAATTTCTCAAAATGTTACATGTAAGATATGTAACTATAATGGTCACTCAGCGAGAGAATGTAAAATGGTGACTGATGTCAATGAACCGAGGAATATAAGACCTTTAGTCATTTGTCACTCTTGTAACAAGGCTGGCCATATCTCAAAGTTCTATAGATCAAGGACGCAAGGTTAGGAAAGCCCTAAAAAGATCAAAGAACCAGTATCAGATCCTGAAGGAGAAGTCAAGTTTGTGAAAGCCTCAGAGGATGTGAGCATGATTTGGATAGAAGGAAAGAAGGAAAAAGTTGATGAGAATGTATTAGATGCATCCATAGTGGACACACCCTCTACATCTGGATGAATGGCCCTCAGGGTCATAGGGGGAGCTAATTTAGCTCTAGACCCCTACGTGGCTGGTATACTCACTCTCAGAGTATGTGCCTTTGGACTTAAGCTTTTGGAGTATAAAGGAACCTTCGTGCAAGAGCACACATACTGATTGTTAGCAGGACAAAAGTTTGAAATTTTTAAGTGTTAGCCTAGTTTACATGACAAGCATTAATGGCAAAATTTTCACTTTAAGTACACAGAAAGTTGTTTGATTACTCATTGCATTTGAATTCAGAGCAATTGTAGTGTAGAAAGAGCCTTAGATGTTATTGTGAAGACTTGTAGATTGATCCATCAGTGATTTGTAGTACACTTGATCGGTTGCAGAAACCCTAGTTCATCATCCCAATTTAGAAGTCTTTAGATTTTCTTAGTGAACACTTGGAAAGTGATAAATCAAGTAGGTGATGTGCCAATCAGAATTACCAGTGACCTAATATATGATATGACAGGGATCCCAATGATAGGAACCATCCTTCTAGTAGGCAAGGATATCAGGAAAATTGTTGAGCAAACATGTAAGTCAAGGAGTGATAGGTGCGAGATGAAAATTGAGTCTATTGAGCAAGCTGACATCAAATTGATGTCTATGATACTTGGATATAGGTTTCATCAAACTAGCAGGGTGAATAGTGTGTCTACGGGCACAATTCTTGCAACCATCAGACTTGTGAAGGAAGATGGGGAGTTCAACCTGTGTGAGATCTTGTGCACATAGTTGATTGATAACATCAAGGAAATCAAGCATGGGAAGACCAAGATATTCAGGTTTGGGTCTTTGATTATCTACATGTACCTTCATATAGTTGGGAGAGTATCAAATTTATATTTGGACAAGTCCATTCCAACCATGCCACAAATATCTAACAACGGATCCATTGAGAGTACATTGAGAGATTATATAACATTGGATTTTAAGACCTTCAAGGCTAAGATGCAAATGAGGTACATAATTCCAGAAAACATTGTTGAAGAGTACAAGGATACAATTTGTTTTATGGTTGAAATAGATACAACTTGCATGGAGCCAGTTGTACCTAGAACAAAGTGGACTCATCCACTTGGATATGAAGTTGAGGAACAAGTGTTAGAAGCATATGCTCAAGTATTTATTTCAGCTCCTACTGACCCTAATGAGCCTAGATGGGGAACTTATGAGGAGAAGACAAGAGAAATAGATGCCAAACTAAATAGCACAAAAATGAAAAGAAAGGTTGCTAAAGTCACCTCGAAAATCTTGAGAATACATGGTGTGTCTCAAGTAGATCTTGACAAAGCAAAAGAACAAAAGATTGCTTTGGAACTAAAGAGCATAGATGCAGCAAAGGCTAAATCACATGATCCCAAGTTGAAGAAGGTAAAGATAGAGAAATTAGATGAACAAAAAGATATAACTGATGATACTCCTTTTGTGCCCAAGGAAACCATTGACCTTACTGCTCCTCCTAAGTATAAGGCAATGCCAAAGAGGAAGAAAGAAACTAGCACTAGTCATCCATCCTCACGAGCAACAAGAAATAGAAGGAACCCTCAAGCACCTCCTGAAGTAAGTTTCAAACCTAGTCTTAGTGTGCTAAGTGCAAGGATAATTGATGAAGGAAGAATTGATCAAGTAGGAAAGTTCTATGAAAAATATAGTGAAATAGACAAATCTGAGATTCATGGTATGTTAGTCAAACACATGTTGAAGTTCAAGAAAAGAGTCTTGGAACTTAAGACCATGATCCCTAACAATGTATGGAATATCCTAGAATTACAAAAGAAACATGCTATTGAAGAAGATTTGTAGATTAGGGAAAAGATCTTAAGTTTTTGTTAGATCTGGTGAAGCCTCACCTCAAAACCAAGACAAGAACACTTAATATAATGGATAAAAACTATGAATTAGTTGCCAAAGAAATAGAGAAAGCCTTTGAGAAGGTCTTTATGAACATAAACATGTATCCACCTACTGCACCCACAACACATGTACCTACAATGGTTACCAAAGGGTCAGAGACCATCAAGGTACAATCTACAGGTCCTCAAGATTCAACACCTACAACAGAAACACAATCAAAGGCAGATAAGTCTACGCCCATGATAGAATCACTCAAGGACAACACCATTATCACTGATAATGTGGAAATAGCCATGGTGGCCACTGACATAGAATTGGATAAGTTTGAAGAGGCATTTGTAAGCACTCAAGAGGCAAAAAACTTATGTAGTAATACTCCTCCTAATAATCAAGAAGAAGTAATGATTGAAGACATAACATATGAAAAAGAAGAAAAGATGGAAGAAAAGAAAGAATTATAAAAAGAAGCAAAGAATAATGAACCATTAGTAGAAATAGTCAAGGTAAAACAAGAAGTGATGGATAGCACTCCTTTCACTCCCTCTTCAGCATTATTGTCAAGTTTGACACCTGACACATCCAGTTTGGACTCGTGGAGAGAAGAAGACCTGATTAAGTTCAGCGTCTTAGCTATGGAGAAGGCCAAAGAAAAGAAAGTAATGAGGAATCCCCTCCTAGTAGAATGAGTAAACATTTTGAACAATTTGTTGCCAGAGGACAAGAAAGTGTCAAAGATACACTTTGTTGATCATGTGAGTACAGTCATCTCACATTTCAAAATAAATTTCTCAAGCCTTGAAGAATTTGCATCCCTAGTTGCAGAAGAAAAGTATCTGAAGAAGAGATTGAATGAATTGGTTAGCAACTTTGCATTTGACCTAAGCTCACTCAAGACTAGTCAAGCATCCCTAAAAGAATTTTTAGATCAAGGAAGAAGAATCATTGTAGAATGCATGGATCAAGATAAGCTTATTGATGCTCATTTCAAGAAAATAAAAGAGGCATAAGCTATGATTGAGCAAGTGAAGAGTTCAATGAAAAAAAATCCACAGATGTGAACATGTGCAATAATGTCTACCAAGGATGAATTGATAAAATTGAGAAGGTAGAAAAAGAGAAGACAAAGATAAGAGCTAGACATACTCAGTTGAGGAATGCTCTTGCACCCTCTTTAGACATTCTTAATCAAAATATCAAGGAGATTGATGCAACCATGATGACCTATGATCAAGGTCCTACCACAAACTTGAAGAAGATGGAGAAGCTTCAGTACACATTATGTGCCCATCTCACGATAGTAAACTCTTTGATCACATTTTGGAAGAAAGAGATGTAGAACCTAAAGATAGCATATTCAGACATTTTCACTCAGTAAGTATGTATAGATATAGTTTTTGAAACACTTTTGTCATTAATGTCAAAGGGGGAGTTGTGTATAGAATGTGGATCGTAATATGTATAGGGAGATATAAGTATATGTTAGAAGACAAAAGTTTTTTGTATTAAGAACAATTAGCAACTTGGCCATATGCCTTTGTTGCCATCAATGACAAAGGGGGAGATTGTTGGAAAGTTGGCTATAATAATGTATATGACTTAATCTAGTGTTTTCATTATGGCAACAAAATCATATAGTAGTTTGGAGTTAGCGCACTTGATGAGAAGATCAGAAATTGGTTAAGTGTTGAAAACTAGACAATGTACACAGTTCTTGCAACTTAGAGCATCAACGCACGTGTGTAAAGAAGAATTATGGTGTGAACCCTAGAAGTTAATTTGGTTAGACTATATTCATGCTTAGTCTATGAGCACATAATCAGATATGCAAGTATGAGCAAGATAAAGGCAATTGAAGTTGCACAGCCAGTGTGTGCCAGTGAAGAACACAGTATGCAACTGACTATTAGCATTTTGTGTTGTGATTATATTTTAATGATGTAAAGGCTATGTGCCTATTGTAATTAGGTTTCTAACATGTATATATGATTGATTGTAAACATGCTTAAGCTAATTCATTTGGAAGCATTGTATGTAATAGGTTTAAGGGCCGACCTAGTTATTTATTTTGTATGCATGTATAAATATAAGATGTGCCCATTGTAAAAGGTATCAAAGTTGATAGAGAGTTGTGTTAAGCAGAGAAAAAGTATGGGAAGAGTCAATGAGATGTATTAGAGCTTTTCAAGAGGTCTAAGCATCAGCGCATCAAAGGAACTGATCTGAAAAGCAGTGTCACAATGATAGTTCATCCAGCAGATATAGTGTGTCTCTGAGATCAGAAGGTTGTAGCCTTCACCACTTGAGCAGTGAGCTCTAGGATAGTGCATCCACTCCCCCAAATAGGGACTATTATAAAAGACTCCTAATAGGGTTTGACCCTTGACAAGGTCTACTGTACTTAATGCATTGTAAAGAAACTCCTAACATGGTTAAGGATCTTCTAACAAGGAAACACTAGTGCAGAATATTAGTGGGTGTTAATTCGCACCGGGGTTTTTACCTATTTGGGTTTTCCCATAACCATATTGGTGTCATGTGTTGATTTCATGTTTTATTTTAATGTGAATGTTTATTTCAGTTTTGAAGCATTCAAGTTTAGTTTAAAGATTAAAGTAAAAAGATAAAATACAGTGAACACTGATTCACCCCCCCCCCTCCTCAGTGTTCCCATTCCTAAAAATATTGAGTTCTTTTGAAAAGAAAAACCCTACAAAACCACAAGTTAGGGCATAAAAAGTATGCAAATTAAAGCAATAGCCTTGCAAGATCACTTGTTAGTTAATGTTACAAGACTTGACAATCTAAAAATGCAAGAAAAGTCAAGCAATCTCAGCTAAAACTCAGAGTGTGACAAAAATTAAATCTAGATGAAAGTTAATTAGTCTATGATAAAATAGTACGACATACCATAAATAAGTAGAATAATATTTCAGCTCAAAATGATATAGCTTACAAAGGTTGGATGATATTTCTCTCTGAAGCAGGAAAAATTTATCTAAGAGATGAAATGATGTTTTAGAAAATGTAGAATTTTGCCTAGCAATGTGCTAAAATATCGCCTCGGTATAGTATGAAATCTCATACAATCCTTTAGCCTGTAAAATAAAAGTTACAAACTTGCGACAACAAAGAACTGAAAATGCAAGAAATAGAGCTAAATTTTAGAAATGAGCCTCATGGTGGGCGTCAAAGATGTGTGATTAAAAATGTGACACACTTCTATGAACCATTACACTTGAGAGAATTCATTAAAGAGGAGATCTCAAGAAGATGATCTTAGCTTCCTAGTTGAAGGGAGTTTAATCCTTCTCATGATGCTCATCAAATTGGCATAGAGGATTAGTGACTTCACTACTCCAAAATGGAAGATTCAAAGTGCAATAAATGAAGCAAAGATGCAAGTGTTGGCATTAAGTAGAATTGCCACTAGTGACAACACTTATTTGCATTCTGAGTGCAAACCGAGCAGAATAGTGCAAACTGAGCAGAATAGTGCAAACTGAGCATAACACTACAAACTGAGCAGAACAATGCAAACCGAGTAGAACAGTGCAAACCGAGCAGGACAGTGTAAACCGAGTAACATTATGTCTACCGAGTCACCAGTATTTACCAAGTTCAAAACCTACCGAGTGGTTAGTATGAACCATGCCTTCACTTCTACCGAGTGCATGATGATGCCGAGTAATGCAGTGGATGCCGAGTATCAGAAAGTCACTGAGTTAGTTTGCAGGAACCGTGTAACCATACTTGGGCCGACTTAGTGGCACTTATGTTTATTTGTCAAGCCGACTTTGTAATTGTAATTAATTGTTTAGACTTGTATATAAACAATGTTGTAAAAATGTAAAAAGGAAGAAATGAGTATGAATGTGAAAAAGAAAGAAAAGAAGAGATAAGCGAATTACAAAGGGTTACATCAGTATAGGGAATAGCAAAGACAAATTCATCACAGAAGGTGATCAGTACATCAGCGAATCTCAATCAGCAATCTAGTTGCAAAGCAAGAGATGTACTATTTCATCCTAATAGGTGAATCAGTACTAAATCCTTTAACCAGGTAGACTTAACAGTCTTTTTTAAAATCTCTTTACCGAGTGCATACTTCATTGTATGTTTGTAAATCCTTTAACAGGGTGGATTTAGCAATCCTTATTGCTCCTAACAGGGTAGATCATCAGAAGTGATCAAATTGTAAGCCTTAACCGGCCAACTTTATTCTACAGTACTAAAGCTTTGTGGGTTTCATCCCCACCCCAGTTTTACTTTCTTTTTGGAAGGTTTTTGGGTAACCAAATCTATGTGTCATTGTTGTGAATGCTTTTAAGTTTCATGCTTTCTATATGCATAAAGAAAAAGTGAACTATATGTTAATACATCTGTAATTGTAAGAAAATTTGAAGTTATTGATTCACCCCTCCCCTCTCAGTAACTCGGTTAATTCTTGAATATTTCCAACAATTGGTATCAGAGCAGAATTGGTTCTCAAGATAAAGCTTAACTAGCTTGAGCAAAGATCCAGGACAATGGAGGTATTCAAACTGAACAAGGTGATTGAAAATGAAAAGCTAGATCTGGAAATGGCCATAGCTAAACTTAAGGAAGCAAAAGAACATCTTTCCCAATCCCTAAGAAGAAGGAAGGAACTTACAAATTAGATGAATGATCAGAATTACATTGAAGAAAAGATTGAAGATCTTTTTCCCTCAAATAGCTCAGATGAAGCAAACAATGCTGTCAAAGAACTCTTAGAAAAGAATGGGTCTCTGCAGGAAGAAGTGAGAAAATTAAAAAGAGAACAAGAGCTACACTCAACAAGATTTTGTGAGATCTTAGAACAAAGAAACAAGTTGAAAGATGAATTAGATGGAAGGAACAATGAAGTCCAAAATAAAACCCTTCAGCTAGAAAACCTAATTGATCAGATCTCCCATACAAATGAGGAAATTCTGAATCTAAGATCAGAAATAGAAAACACAAGAAAAGAACTAAGATCTGAAAAGGAAATCAATCTAAGATTGATGGATGACCTAAACGCTAAAAAACAAATCAATGAAGGAATGCTGAAAAGCCAAGAAGACTTGAATCAGCTGTATGAGCAAAATCTGCATAGGCAGAAAGGTAAAGCAGGACTTGGATACAAAGGAGAAGGTGAATCTTCTAAGCAAGGTACTCAAAGAAATCAGAAACCTACTTGTAGTCATTATGGTAAAATAGGACATACTTCAAATAAATGTTGGAGCAATGAAAAAGTAGAATTCAATAGAAAATGCTACAACTACAATCAACATGGTCACAAAGCAAATGAATGCAGGGAAAAACCAAGATTCAGAGATAATTGTCACAAATGCAACAAACAAGGTCACAAAGCATCCGAGTGCAGATCCAAGACATTCAATCCAACAGAACAAATTATGAAAGCAATGTTTGGATGGGACTACAACACCTGGTGTAGATGTCATTACTGTGGAGAATATGGACACATTGGCATGAACTGCATAAAACATCATCTAAGGAAAAGAGATACTACCGTAAGATGCTTCAAATGCACTAAACTCGGTCACATAGCCAAAAACTGCATGAATGCTAGTAAAGTTGAAGATGGAAAGAAGAATGAAGCAACTAAGGTCAGGAAACAGCTAAGACAAAAGTGGATTCCTAAATCTACCGAGCAAACCAGTCCAAGTAATGGAATGGGTGGCTCTACCGACTCAAACTAAATTTCCAAGATAGCACTGGAACTATATTCTCATAGACAAACTTCAAGTAGTTCCAGAACCGAATTAAAAGAAAGATCTAAATTAGCATACAAGATGCAGTAAGATCACAAGAAGGTCGGTACCAGTCTTTACCGAACAAGGTCAGTATTAGTCTTTACCAAGCGAGGTCGGAGCAATATGAATTCTCGAGTTCACCAAGTTGCGAAGTCTTTACCGAGCAATTAATTCTTAGTGGGTGACAGTCTGTCAGAATTCATACCCTAATTTGTACTGAGCATTAATGACAGAGTTGTAAACAAAAGGCAAGAAATCAAACTCATTCTTCACCGCGAACTTTAAGCACTTTGAGAGCAAAAAATTTCAAGAGCAATCCAGTGATTCAAATACTTTTGTGAAAAGAATTTTCTATGAGCTACCATGGCATCATCCAACACTTCAACAAAGAAAGGATCTGAAATGTTAGTCCAAGGGGAATGGAGAGCACCAGATTTCAAGATTGTGCCTGCAATTGCAGCAGCCCTAGACCCCAACAGAGCTCAATCTTAGATTCCTCCTAAGGTACTACTTATTAACGATATTCACAATCGTTTCAACTGTGCAATTCATGAAATGGGAAACCTAGAGCTAGATATTGTGCATGAAGAATTGTGTGTGGATGGTATTCTAAAACCTGAGCACAAACATCTAGAAGATAAGGGATTAGTTCACATTGCATATTTACCTTGAAACTTTCAGGAGAAATGGGTTAGATACATTCTCAGCCATATACATGATGGCAAGATTTGGCTTGAGCAACCTATAGAGATCACCAAGAAGATGATTCATCAAATCACCGGTCTTCCCATGTTGAACAAAGCAAAAACTACCAAAACCCTAGGTCGGTTGGAACTGGAGAAGAAAACCCTAGCCGAGTGGGACGGTAGAGGCATGAAAGTTAGCAGCATTACTGATGCTGAAATAAAGTTTGGTACACACATCATTGCCCATAAAATATATAGTTCAAGTCGACAGAATAGTGTCTCTTGTGAAGCTATTAACCTAGCATACAAAGTAGTCAAGAACAACTTATCATTTGACCTTGCAGATTTATTGTTAAAACAGTTTAACAAGAACATGGAAAGCATTCAAACTTCCAAAAACAATCCATGTAAGTTTGGATCTCTACTGGTCTGTTTATTCTTCTATGTTCAGAAATTCTTCCCTTCCAAAGGAAAAGTTGTATGGAGAAAAGATGTGCCAGTCCTTTATGAGATAAATGAATACATCTCAGAAATGGGTGAAAATTTTGAAAGCATCATGGATAGTTATTTTGAGTCTTTCAAAGAGAAAATGAATGATAGATTTCAGATTCCACAGAAGTTGGTGGAGGATTACAAGGATGACATTTGTTTCATGGTAGACTGTGACAATGTATATATTCAAGCAGCTAAACCAAGGATTGTATATGTAAAACCTCTTCCTTATGAGGTAAATATTGATGAAACCAAGAATAAAGCTCCATATTTTGGAACATATGATGAAGCAAAGGTGAGAATTGAATTAAGCATAAAGCTTCCACAGGTGGTAAACAAAGGAAAGAAGAGGATAGCCAAAATGCAAATGCTAACCGAGGACAAAGGAGAAAATGATGAAGAAGAAGAGGAAAAGGATGAGAAAACAGAGGAACCAGAACTTGCAAAGAAGAAAGGAAAGGTTTTCATCACTAAGGCACCTAAGCCTCCCACTACTGTATTTACAAGGAGAAGTGCAAGAGCTAAGGAAGACAAGGCAGACAAGGCAGACAAAGATATAGTATTCAAAATGCCTCCTCTAAACTTTCAAGAGAGGATCAAACTTTTTAGAGACGGATCAGGATCTGGAGTAAGTAACATAAAATCTTTTAAATATGAAACCAGATCGAAAACAGAACAGAAGGAAAGAGAAGATGCTATTATTGAAAAGATGGGACAATGGAAATACTCTCCTGATGAATTAGCCCCATAGGTTCCAGCAGTCTTATTAAATTGATGAAGGGTGCTCCCCTTAATGCCACAAACACATAACCGAAATAGAGAAACAACAACAATAATATGCAAGAATAGAAAATTGTCTTCTTATTATCTCCACAAATGTGGAATTACAGACTTTCAGAATTACAATATGCAAAGCCACATGGGCATTCCCTTACAATATTCTTTAGGACAAAGCCTCGAATCAATACCCAGATCTACTACCCAGAACTATTCTGAACTGCCTAAGACAATAATACAGCCTTCCTTATATAGGCAATTTTCCACCGCCTGGGAAGGTTCCAGAATTTTAGCCAATAAGGCCGACCAACATAGAATTATTTTATTTTACATTTTATTACATCATAGTCAACTCAAGATAACCTTTGAAACCCGAACAAAAATTTTGAAGAAAATTATTTTCTGCCATTTCGGGTGGCCCAACTTCCGAAGACCATAAGTCATCACCAGTTGACCCGATCAGCTATTATAACCCCATTTCAGAAACGCCATGAAGTGCTCTACAGGCTTGACCCACGCAAGTGCCTGTCACCCAAATTTTTGACCTCATCCGGGGCCTCTAAAGCCTTCAAAATTGAGTTCAAAGTTTCTGTACCCTGCTGCCAATACCGAAAATCTTCAATATCTTCCAACATACACTTGATCTGGAAATGAAACTTTACTGGTAGACTTATATGACCAAAATGAACCTCCAAGAAAGAAATAAGATCATTCTGAGCACATATGAAAATTACCAAAAATAGTAACTTTCCATAAATAGCAGCTCTACACATGATAGCCCTTATTGAATTCAAAAATAGAAATATTTTTGGGTGATGCAAGATTGCTCTTACACCTAGGATGCTCCTGCATCAGACACCCAGGGTAATTTGAGAAGTGACCTTGTCACGACTCAGGTGTGCAGAGGAAAACCAAGACAGCTAAACTCCTCCTTTGTCAGCCATGATGAATCTTCAATAGGTCATCCTTTCCATTTGACCAGATATTCTTCATATGTCATGTTCCTTGTGCTTCTACCAACATGACTGTCCAATATATCTTCGATCTCCTTAGTGTCTAAACTAGTTGCTGGAATACTCCACTGTGCTGCTGTGATCTCATCTTCAACACCTCCTTCATGATACTCTGTCAGATCTGAAATGTTAAACACTAGCGAAATATTTAGCTCAGTAGGTAATTCTACCTCATATGCATTTCCTGAATCATGTTTCTTTAGTGTCCTACATGGTCCAAACTTCTTCATTTTCAGCTTGTTATATGTACCAACTGGAAACCACTCCTTCCACAAATGAACCATGACTTCATCACCAACCTAAAATTCCTTATGCCTCCTTTTCTCATCTGCCTTAGTCTTATACTGTGCATTCATCTTGGTAATATGCTTCCTCACCTCCTCATGGATGTTCTTCAAGTGTTCTGCAAAATCCTCAGCTTCAGCACTACTTATTTCTCCTTTATCTATCTTTCTCAATTCAGATGCATTTCTTGGACTACTTCCATATACAATCTGGAATGGTGATTTACCAGTGCTCCTGTTGATAGAATTATTGTATGAAAATTCTACCTATGGTAAAATCAAATCCCATCCTGTTGGCTTATCTCCAACCAAACATCTCAGCAAATTTCTCAAACTTCTATTCACCACCTCTGTCTGTCCATCAGTCTGTGGATGATGTGATGAACTAAACTTCAAATCTGTCTTCAACTTCTTCCACAATGTACACCAAAAATATCCAACAAACTTAGTGTCCCGATCTGAAACTATGGTCTTTGGCAAACCATGAAGTCTCACTACTTCTCTGAAAAACAATTCTGCTACATGAACAGCATCATTAGTCTTCTTGTAGGGAATAAAATGTGCCATCTTTGAAAATCTATCAGCTACCATAAAAATTGAATCGTGTCCCCGTTGTGTCCTCGGTAAACCAAGAACAAAGTCCATGCTGATATCCTCCCAAGGCTTCTCTAGTACAGATAATGGCTGATACAACCCTGTATTTTGCTTTACTCCTTTTTCCATCTGACATACTCTACAACTCTGTACAAACTTCTTCACATCTTGCTGCAACTATGGCCAATAATAATTCTCACTAACCAAACTAAGGGTTTTGTCACGACCAAAATGTCCAGCCAATCCTCCGCTATGCTTCTCCTTGATGAGATTCTCCCTCATAGAACTTCGTGGAATGCACAACTAACTCCCTCTAAATAGCATATCATCCTGGATGATGAAATCCAACCATTTCATCCTGTCTAGAGTAACAGGTTCTGTACAAGCTTTCCAAGCTTCACCAAAATCAGGATCCTCTGGATACAAATCTTTGAGTTCCTTGAACCCAACCACTTCAATCTGCATTTCTGTTAGCAATAGTTGCCTTCTGCTAAGAGCATTTGCAACCCTATTAGACTTTCCACTCCTATATTTCAAAACAAATGTATAACTCTGCAAAAACTCAACCCATTTCAAATGCCTTTGATTCAATTTTCCTTGACTATTCAAATATTGCAAAGTTTGATGATCAGTATACAAAACAAACTCCTTAGGAAGTAGATAATGTCTCCACTTCTTTAATCCCTCAACTATAGCATAAAATTCTTGATCATAAACAGAATATTTCCTCTTGGCATCATTGAACTTCTCACTGAAATAAGCAACAGGTTTACCTTCTTGGCTCATAACAGCTCCTATTGCAGTACCACTAGCATCACAATCTACTTGAAACACCTTATTGAAATTTGGAAGTGCTAAAATAGGTTGTTCTGTAACTTTTTGTTTCAATCATTGAAAACTCTTTTCTGCTCCTTTAGTCCACTTAAACTCTTTTCTATCATCTCTCATTGTTTCAGTCAAGGGTCCACAAATACTGCTAAAATTTCTGATAAACTTTCTGTAAAAGCTAGCTAGACCATGAAAAGATCTTACCTCAGTAGCAATCATTGGAGTAGGCCATTCAAGGATAGCCTGTACCTTCTCTGGGTCCATTTTTAGACCTTCTGCTGAAACTACAAATCTCAAATACACTAACTCTTTCTTCACAAAATTGCACTTCTTCAAATTAATCAACAATTTCTCTTCTCTCAACTTCTCAAATACCATACGAATATGCATCGTATGCTCATCCAATGTCTTACTAAAGATCAAAATATCATCTAGGTAAACAATGACAAACTTACCCAGAAATTCTTTCAGAACCTCGTTCATGAGCCGCATGAAAGTGCTCGGTGCATTGGTTAGCCCAAAAGGCATGACTAACCACTCATATAGTCCTTCCTTTGTCTCGAAGGCAGTCTTCCATTCATCTCCTTCTCTGATCCGAATCTGATGATATCCACTTTTCAGATCTATCTTTGAAAAATACACAGCTCCACTCAAACAGTCCATAATATCATCCATTCATGGCAATGGAAACCTATACTTGATTGTGATCTTTTTTATTGCTCTGGAATTTGTACACATCCTCCATTCTCCATTCTTCTTTGGTGCTAATACCGCTGGTACAGCACAGGGACTCAGGCTGTCACGGATCAATCCTTTCTGTAACAGTTCATGTACTTGTCTGTTCAACTCCTCACTTTCTGCAGGTGTCATTCTATGTGCTGCCTTATTTGGAAAACTCACTCCTGGGATCAAGTCCATCTGATGATTGATCTTCCTGACTGGTGGTAATCCATCAGGCTCGTTATCGGATACAATATCCTGAAACTCATTCAACAAATTTGCAACTTCTACAGGAACATCTTCTACTTCCTCTTTACCAGCTTTTGGAATTAAAGCGAAACATACATGCTCATGCCTCATACCATCTAGAAAATTTCTTCCATCAACAAAGGTTATCCTTGCATTACCACATACCTTTTCTTTGGTCTCCTTCAATGGTTTTAGCTTATGTCGCACTCCATCCCTTGTCAGGGAATAGGTATTCGCACGACCATCATGTACAGCACATCTGTCAAACTGCCATGGTCTACCCAACAACATATGACATGCATCCATAGATATGATATCACACAATATCTCATCTTGGTATCCGCCAATCTTGAACTTCACCAGGCATTGTTCATTGACCATGACCTTGTGGTCATCCTGTACCCAGGTAATCTGATATGGATGTGGGTGTTTCTGTCTCTTGAGCTTCAACTTTGTCACCATCTCTTCTGACACCAAATTGTCGGTTCTTCCACTATTAATAATCACATCACAACATTTACCTTCGCACTTGCACCTGGTGCGAAACAAGCTCCTCCTTTGCTCAGGTTCATTCTCACCACTCAACAGGACTCTTCTGTTAATCAACATTTCTCCTCTTTCAGCATCTTTAGAATTTGATGATCTGGCATCTTCATCTACATGTGCAAGTCTGGCCTGGCCTTCATTTCTTCTGTCTGTTATGCCTTGGCACTGAGGACATTCAAATGCCCTATGACCTTCTTCTCCACAGTGAAAACATGTCCCACAGAAGCCTCCTCTTCTAGATCCTTGTCCTCTTCCTCTTCCTCTCTGATCTCTATTATTCTGATCCTGGAAGCGATTGGAATTATTTCCACGCTGATTTTGACTGCTACTGGCCTCATCCTTCTTTTTCAGATCTTCATTTCGGCCACCATATGACTGTCCACCAGATCGTCCACCGCGACCTCTTCCGTTTTGTCTGCTCTCGAACTTCTTGTTCAGCTTTTCCTCTACTTTTAGGGCAAATTGGTATGCCTCCTCAATACTGTTCATTCGAACCAGATTCAACTCCTCCTGAATGCTTGGCCTTAACCCATTAAGGTATCAGGCAACTTTCTCCTTATCAGCTTCTGCATGGCCTATTCTGATGAGGAGTCGATAGAACTCCTCTGTATACTCCTGAACAGATCTTCCTGCTTGCTTCAAACTTTGCATTTTCTTCAGTAGGTCAAGCTCATAATCAACAGGAATGAACTGTCACTTCAATTTATCCACCATTCGATCCCATCTTGTGATTTTATCTTTCCCTCTTCTATTTCGCTCCAATTGAATTTCTTGCCACCAGATCTTCGCATGACCTTTCAGTCTGGCCTTCACAAATTTGACCCTATCAGGATCCTCAACATCTTCATACTCAAAATATTCCTCACATTCATTGATCCAGTCGATCAATTCTTCTGGGTTAAGATTTCCAGAAAATGTAGGAACCTTAATCTTAGGTCTTTTCCCAATCTTGGAAATCGCCCGAAAAAGTCTTTCTTCCTCCTTGTTCACAATTTTATCTTCTCCTTCTTGATATTCTTCTTCGGCTTCATCCTCGCTTTCGTCTCTGACATTAAGATTCATTCCTCTACGAATCTCTTCTTGTAATGCTCGCACTTGTCTCTGCAGCTCTCTAACCTCAGGTGTTACAACACCAGCTCTTCCACCACATTCCCTTCGTGGAGGCATTTTAACGATATGCGCTGAAACCCTAGCCATGGTCCTGGTGCAAACTGCCTCACAGTCGGCGATCTATTTACACACTCAAGAACTCCTGCTCTGATACCACCTGATGAAGGGTGCTCCCCTTAATGCCACAAACACATACCGAAATAGAGAAACAACAACAATAATATGTAAGAATAGAAAATTGGCTTCTTATTATCTCCACAAATGTGGAATTACAGACTTTCAGAATTACAATATGCAAAGCCACATGGGCATTCCCTTACAATATTCTTTAGGACAAAGCCTCGAATCAATACCCAGATCTACTACCCAGAACTATTCTGAACTGCCTAAGACAATAATACAGCCTTTCTTATATAGGCAATTTTCCACTGCCTGGGAAGGTTTCAGAATTTTAGCCAATAAGGCCGACCAACATAGAATTATTTTATTTTACATTTTATTACATCATAGTCGGCTCAAGATAACCTTTGAAACCCGAACAGAAATTTTGAAAAAAATTATTTTCTGCCATTTCGGTTGGCCCAACTTCCGAAGACCATAAGTCATCACCAGTTGACCCGATCGGCTATTATAACCCCATTTCAGAAATGCCACGAAGTGCTCTACAGGCTTGACTGGCGCAAGCGCCTGTCACCCAAATTTTTGACCTCATCCGGGGCCTCTAAAGCCTTCAAAACTAAGTTCAAAGTTTCTATACCCTGCTGCCAATACCGAAAATCTTCAATATCTTCCAACATACACTTGATCTGGAAATGAAACTTTACTGGCAGACTTATATGACCAAAATGAACCTCCAAGAAAGAAATAAGATCATTCTGAGCACATACGAAAATTACCAAAAATAGTAACTTTCCATAAATAGCAGCTCTGCACATGATAGCCCTTATTGAATTCAAAAACTAAAATATTTTTGGGTGATGCAAGATTGCTCTTACACCCAGGATGCTCCTGCATCATAAATCCAATAAAAATGAGATGGAGCAATGCAAAGCAAACTATAATAGACATATTTGATCAAACCCTGAGACAGTTAATGTCGAGCTTGAAAAATAATGAAGTAAAGAAGGCATTAAAGGAAAATGAAAGTAAGATGACACTAAAGTTCAATACTTGTTTGATTCTGATCAACAATATTGAATCGGTTGTGAAGGCTGCAAATGCCACATGGAAGAACATATACCATCTTCACCAACCGAATACTAAAATAGTAATAATAAAAGATATTGAAGATGACAGTGATGAACAAGAAGAAGCCACTGAGGTAGATGATACTATGAGGATAGCAGCAGAAGTCATTGCATCACTTCCTACCTCTCCAGTAAAAGTTTCTACATCTAGCCCGGAGACACCTTCAAGCATGGTTGTGACAACTTCAACTTTTGTCCAATCACCTATAGCAACAACAGAAGCAACCACCATTTCTTCTACCGAGTTGTAGTCTCCCACTTCATCAAGTTTTCCAGCAGTAAGTATTCCATTTTTTGATTCTACAAGTGTAAATATTTTAAGTTCTCCAGTAGACAGTATGCCAGTCTCTATAGCCAGTCCTACTATGTCTATTGTCACTACTACTAAGGCATTATGTACAGATAAGCCTAAGGCTCTACCGAGTATAAAATTTTTGGGTAAGAATATAGTAGAGGATATAGACCTAGATGAATAAATAGAGATTCCAACATTAGATTTTGCAAATCTATCAGCGGACCAAATGCAAAATATAGGTGAAATCCTCCAAAGGAAAGCAAAGCAAAAGAAGCTTAAAGAAGAGAGAGACAAGGAATATCAAATCATTAAGGATGCTAAAGACATTTTGTCTGATGCATTAGGTATTAAAGTAGACTCCTCTCAACATGTTTTGCTACAATTAGTTGAAGCAGTAAATAAATACAATGAGGATTCATCTGGGACAGAAAAGTTAGTTGAAAGAGCCGAGAAGAGATTCAACAATAAAGTGCTTGAGCACATTTCTTAGCACATAGCTATTAATCAAGTGGAATTGTCTTCAGATTTGTCAAACATTGAATCTACCTATTCGAATGTCACCTCTCTTTTGGCCAGACTGTGCAATATTGCCGAGTTCACAAAGGATGTCAAGGATAAAATGAATAAAATGGATGAGGATATGAAGATTAGCATACAGAAGCTACAACTTGAACCAAGTTCAAGCTCTGCTCATCACATGAAAATCTCATACCTATCAAATATGCAGTCAGATCTACTAAAAGAAGACACAAGGATCCGGTCCACACTGCTAGACATCCAGAACATGATCCTTCCCATCATGAATACAATGTATAAGCACATTGAACATTCCAAAACATTGATTCATGACAATCAATTCTCTATAGCAGATCACATGATTGAACTCTCTGTAGAAGTCTAAATTGCAATCCAAACATGCAAGATTCTGCAAGAAAATTGGGACAGAACCCTGGCACTAATAATGAAGGTACATTCTGATTTTCTATCAAATTTTGGATTCTCTTTGCAAATCACTTGTATATACACCTTTGGCATTATCGTCAAAAAGGGGGAGATATGTATAGAAGGAGATATGTATAGAAGAAGATTTGTATAGAAGAAAAAGTTAGCACATTGAAAGGGGGAGATAATGTATAAAGCCCTATGACAAAGACAAATTTTTAAAAAAATAAAATAAAAAAAAATAAAAAATAAATCTCAGCATGATTCATGTATATAAGTTTTGGGCAATAAGTGTTTTTGTCACTAATGCCAAAGGGGGAGATTGTTGGCATTAAGCAGAATTGCCACTAGTGACAACACTTATTTGCATTCTGAGTGCAAACCGAGTAGAATAGTGCAAACTAAGCAGAACAGTGCAAACCGAGCAGAACAGTGCAAACCGAGCAGAATAGTGCAAACCGAGCAGAACAGTGCAAACCGAGCAGAACAGTGCAAACCGAGCAGAACAGTGCAAACTGAGTAGAATAGTGTAAACCAAGCAGGACAGTGTAAACCGAGTAACATTATGTCTACCGAGTCACCAGTATTTACCGAGTTCAAAACCTACCGAGTGGTTAGTATGAACCGTACCTTCACTTCTACCGAGTGCATGATGATGCCGAGTAATGCAGTGGATGTCGAGTATCAGAAAGTCACCGAGTTAGTTTGCAGGAACTGTGTAACCATACTTGGGCCGACTTAGTGGCACTTATGTTTATTTGTCAAGCTGACTTTGTAATTGTAATTAATTGTTTAGACTTGTATATAAACAATGTTGTAAAAATGTAAAAAGGAAGAAATGAGTATGAATGTGAAAAAGAAAGAAAGGCAAAGATAAGCGAATTACAAAGGGTTACATCAGTATAGGGAACAACAAAGATAAATTCATCACAGAAGGTGATCAGTACATCAGTGAATCTCAATCAGCAATCCAGTTGCAAAGTAAGAGATCTACTATTTCATCCTAACAGGTGAATCAATACTAAATCCTTTAACCAGGTAGACTTAACAGTCTTTTGTAAAATCTCTTTACCGAGTGCATACTTCATTGTATGTTTGTAAATCCTTTAACAAGGTGGATTTAGCAATCCTTATTGCTCCTAACAGGGCAGATCATCAGTAGTGATCAAATTGTAAGCCTTAACTGGCCAACTTTATTCTACAGTACTAAAGCTTTGTGGGTTTCATCCCCACCCTAGTTTTACTTTCTTTTTGGAATGTTTCTGGGTAACCAAATCTATGTGTCATTGTTGTGAATGCTTTTAAGTTTCATGCTTTCTATATGCATAAAGAAAAAGTGAACTATATGTTAATACATCTGTAATTGTAAGAAAATTTGAAGTTACTGATTCACCCCTCCCCTCTCAGTAACTCGGTTAATTCCTGAATATTTCCAACAGCAAGAATGCAAGCTAAAAATGAGAGATTAAGCTAAGAATGTATGCAAGCCACCAGTAATCTCTAATGAGAATTCAAGAGATATTCTATTGAAGAAATTCAAGAAAGAAAGTAGATTAACAATGCCATATTAAGATAGAAATGAAGCTAAAATAATAAATGAGAGATCTAATGACTAAGAATTCAAATTAGCAAGAGTACTCTAAGAAATGTAAGAATTCAAGAATGCAAAAAAGAAAAATTCACCAAAAGCTAAGATGGAACCCTTGATCCAAGGAAGAACTTCCTTTTAAAGGAATTGCCTCAAGAATGAAGGGTGGAGATTAAGAGGCAATAGAATGAGTGGATGAGATGAAGAGGAAAAATGAGATGAAAGTTTAGGTAGAGATGAGTGGTGAGGATTAAGAGGAAAAGGGGAAATGTTAGGTAAGCTAAAACAAAATAGCATTTGAAAGAAAAAATCCCTTTTAATTGATAATTAATCAAGATTAAGTATGCACACATGTAACTGTGTTCTTTTAATAAAAGTGTAGAAACTCTATATTAAAAGAAAGGTTATAGAAATTAAATAAATATGCAAGCTCTAGAAATTAGAACATAGTATAAGCTTAATATAAGATTTTTTATTTAATTATGCAAAGGGGATTTTAAGGGTACTCTGCATAATGATGCTTAGAAAAGAGATGATTTGATCAAAAGGGGGCTCAAGTTATAGTTGGCCAATTTTAGGTAATAACAAGGATCAATGATACTTGATCACTATGTGGATGTACTGATCCCTCACTTGAGTTGTGTTAGCTTGTGGTGACTAATCAGGAAAATACTATCCAGGAAAGTACTATACAGTTTTCCTCTCAACCTCACCAATTTTTTTGAGGCTGACATATTTTTCATAGTTTTGGGCCGACATGTTGTAACTCGTTCTAACCCTAAAGTGGAAAAATATTGTATAATATGGCTTAGGGTTAGGTATTTCATAATGTATGATTTTAGTACTTGCGACAGAATTGAGATGTAAGGGATTACAAATTGTAATTAGGTTGTAATCACTAGATAATAATAATATTGGACTCGTTGTTGGTGGATGTAGCCCAAGGATTGGGTGAACCACATTAAATCTTTGTGTCTTGTGTTCTCTTCTATGTGGTTTATTATTTTCTGATATTGGTTATATTTGCATGTAATTGTTATTTCTACTTTGTTAATCCTAACAAGTGGTATCAGAGCAAGGTTGTTTTTCAGTTATCCTCTGTAGGAAGATCTCACGGTTTAGTGGGAGTCTCATGGTTGAGTAGGAGCAATGGCAGATGAGGGTAGGTTGAAGGTTGACAAGTTTAATGGTCATAACTTTCAATTATGGAAAATATAAATGGAGGGCTATCTCTATCAGAAGGATCTATGGCAGTCGTTGGAAGGAAAAGCCAACAAACCAACAAGCATTTCTTATGAGGACTGGGTAATTCTTGATAGAAAGGCTCTTGGTAGTATTCGATTATGCTTGGCACAATCAGTGGCATTCAATATTACACAAGCAACAATGACTGAAGATTTGATGAAAACCCTAGAAAAGATGTATGAAAAGCCCTCCACTTCAAATAAGGTATTTATCATGAAGCATTTGTTTAATATGAAAATGGTGGAAGGTGGATCATTTGCTGATCATTTAAATGAGTTTAATACAGTTACCAGTTAGTTAACTTTTGTCAATATCATTTTTTATGAAGAAGTTAGGGCTCTCTTGATTTTGTGTTCTTTGCCTGAAAGCTGGAATGGCTTGGTAATGGTTGTTAGTAATTCTATTTCTAGCTCTAATACCCTAAAATATGATGATGTTATTGGTGTTATTCTAAGTGAGGAAATTCATAGGAAAATCTTAGGTGGATCCACATCAGGTAGTGTCTTAAACACACAAAGCAAGGGTAGAACCAATGAGAGAGGAAACAACTTTGGAGATCATGGGAAATCAAGAGGAAAATCAAAGGGAAAGAGGTCCAAATCCAAAGGGCCAAATGATTGCTGGTACTGTGGAAAACCAGGTCATAAGAAGAAAGATTGCTAGTCTCAGAAGAATAAAGAAGGAGACAAACAAGAAGGTAACAAGGAGGTGAATGTGGTAAGTAATAAATCTAAAGATGATGCTTTGATTCTTTCTTTAGAAAGTATTGATGATTCATGGGTTTTAGATTTTGGGGCTTCATTTCATGCTACACCCCATAGAGGTTACTTCCTTGATTATGTTCAAGGGGATTTTGGGCTAGTTTATTTGGGAGATAATGAACCTTGTAAGATAGTTGGAAAGGGAAAAATTAAGATTAAGTTGCAGAATGAGAATCATCGGCTACTACAAGAGGTAAGACATGTTCCGAGGCTGAGTAGAAATTTAATTTCAATAGGGCAACTGGGTGATGAGGGTTGCATAGTTGCTTTTAATGATAGAAATTGGAAGGTTTCAAAAGGTTCCTTAGTAGTAGCAAAAGGTGTGAAATTAGGCACCTTATATCTTTGTACAGGTCATACTGTTCCTTCTACTTTAATTATTTCAAAAGATAATGATTGTTCAGGAATAGTGGCTGTAGTTAAGCAGGAAGAACATCAAGCCGTTGCTATAGATTCTGACACAACACTGTGGCATAATAGACTCAAGCACATGAGTGAAAAAGGTATGAAATTACTTCATTCAAAGAAAGTTTTACTTGGTCTGAAATGTGTCAATATAGATTTTTGTGAGAGTTGCGTGTATGGAAAACTAAAGAGAGTTAGTTTTGTGAAGAGTGGGAAGGAAAAGAAAATGGAGAGATTAGAGATTGTGCATATAGATGTATGGGGACTAGCTTAGGTATCTTTCCTTGGTGGCTCTCTGTATTATGTTACATTTATAGATGATGTAAAAAGAAAAGTATGGATTTCTTTCCTTAGACAAAAATCTGATGTATTTCAAACTTTTAAGAAATAGAAATGCTTGATTAAGAATGAGACTGGTAAAAGGTTAAAATGTCTTAGATTTGATAATGGTGGTGAGTATTGCAGCACATAATTTGAAGATTATTGTTCCTCTAATGGTATTCGTAGGAAAAAAATAGTACAAAGTACTCCACAAGAAAATGGAGTGGCTGAACGCATGAACAAGACAATAATGGAGCATGCAAGGAGTATGAGGTTGCATTCTAGGCTACCCAAAAACATGTGGGTAGAGGCTGTGAACACTACTATTTATTTAATCAATAGAGGCCCCTCTACTCCTTTGTACTTTGGTATTCCAAAGGAGGCATGGATTGGTAAGAAGGTGAGTTATTATTTTCTCAAAACCTTTGTGTGTGAAGCTTTTACACATATAGATTCTGAAAATAGAACCAAGCTGGAAGCTAAGTCAAATAAATGTGTATTTTTTGGATATGGCATTGATGAATTTGATTATAGGCCTTGAAATTTTGAAAATCTTAAAATTGTAAGAAGCAGGGATGTCATATTCAATGAGAAAGTATTGTACAAAGATCTATTGCAGCAACATGAGAAGAAAGAAAATGGCTATGTAGTACTGGATGGTACTCCAAAAGATGATGTTCTAGTAGTTCCTTATGCTTTGAAACAACAAAAACAACAAATACCACACACCCTAGTGAATGTTAGACGGTCAACAAGGCTAAGTAGACCTCCAGAAAGATTTTCTCCATCTTTGTATTCTATTTTGATAACAGATGTTGGTGAACCTAAATATTATAATGAAGTTGTGTAGGTGGATAAAAAGATTCAGTGGGAGTCTGCAATGACAGAGGAAATGGACTCCTTGCTAAAAAATCACACTTGGGATTTATGCAAGTTACTTGCAGGTAAAAGGGCTTTACAGAATAAATGGGTTTATATGCTAAAAGAAGAGGATGGAGGTAAGAAAAGATTTAAAGCCAGATTAGTTGTAAAAGGATTTGCACATAAAAAGAGTATTAATTTTGATGAGATATTTTCTCCAGTTGTTAAAATGACTTCTATCCGTACTGTTTTAAGTATTATGGCTACTAAAGATTTGCATTTAGAGCAGCTTGATGTTAAAACAACTTTTTTTCATGGTGATTTGGATGAAGAAATATATATGATACAACCACAAGGATTTGAGGTCAAGGGTAAGGATAATTTTGTGTGCAGATTACAAAAGAGTTCATATGGCTTGAAGCAAGCACCTCAACAATGGTATATTAAATTTGACACTTTTATGAATGAGCATGGATATAGTCAGTGTCATTCTGACCATTGTATTTATTTTAAGAGGTTGGATGATGATAGATACATTATTTTATGTTTATATGTTGATGATATGCTATTAGCTGGGTCTAACATGGATCACATTAAGGGGTTGAAACAACAGTTAGCACATTCATTTGCTATGAAGGATTTGGGGGCAGCCAAACAAATCCTTGGTATGAAAATTTGTAGAGATAGGAAAAATAGGAAGTTGTCTCTATCTTAGGCTAATTATATTGAGAAGGTGTTGCAACATTTCTCTATGGAGAATGCCAAAGCTATCAGCACACCTTTGCTTGTTCATTTGAAATTGACTAAGGAGATGTGTCCTAAGACATCAGAAGAAGAGGCAAAAATGCCTAAGGTACCTTATACTTCAGCTGTAGAGAGATTAATGTATGTTATGGTATGTACTCGGCCAGATATTGCACACGCAGTGGGAGTCGTTAGCTGATATATGAGTAACCCTAGTATTGAGCATTGGAATGTAGTCAGATGGATTCTTAGATATTTGAGAGGTACATCCAGTAAGTGTTTACACTTTAGGGGTTCTACTACTACTATAAAAGGCTATGTTAACTCAGATTTGGCAGGAGATATAGATAGCAAGCGGAGTACTACAAGTTATGTATTTACTATTGGTGGGACAATAGTGAGTTGGATTTCTCGACTACAAAAGGTGGTTGCCTTATCCACTATAGAGGCAAAGTATGTTGCTTCTACAGAGGTAGCCAAGGAGATGATATGGCTTTAATTCTTCATGGAAGAATTGGGACATCCACAGATGGATAATTTTTTGCATATAGATAGCCAAAGTGCCATTCATCTTGTGAAGAATTCTGCTTTGCACTCAAAGACAAAACACATATAGTTGTGGTACCATTTCATTCGGTCAGTTTTGGATGATAGGAAGTTAAAGTTGGAAAAGATTCATACAGATGATAATCTAGCAGATATATTTACAAAGATAGTAACAAGGGAGAACTTGAACTCATGTTCAGCTTCAGTTGGTCTTCTAGACTGAACAAAATAAAGGAACAACTAAGTCTAGGGTGGTTCGATCCAGTGCGAGCCTCATATGGTAGTGTTATTATAGGATCAGTCTCCAAGTGGGAGGTTTTTTTAGTGTGGATACTAATCAGTCACCGAGTGGGAGATTGTTAGCTTGTGGTGACTGATCAGGAAAATACTATCCAGGAAAGTATTGTACACTTTTCCTCTTGATTAGAACATAGTATAAGCTTAATATAAGATTTTTAATTTAATTATGCAAAGGAGATTTTAAGGGTTACTCTTCATAATGATGCTTAGAAAAAAGATTATTTGATCAAAATGGGGCTCAAGTTATAGTTGACCAATTTTAGGTGATAACAAGGATCAATGATGCTTGATCACTATGTGGATGTACTGATCCTTCACTTGAGTTGTGTTAGCTTGTGGTGACATATTTTTCGTTAATTTTGGGCTGACATTTGTAACTCATTCTAACCCTAAAGCGGCAAAATATTGTATAATATGGCTTAGGGTTAGGGATTTCATAATGTATGATTTTAGTACTTGTGGCAGAATTGAGTTATAAGGGATTATAGATTGTAATCAAGTTGTAATCACTAGATAATAATAATATTGGACTCGATGTGGGTGGATGTAGCCCAGGGATTGGGTGAACCACGTTAAATCTTTGTGTCTTGTGTTCTCTTCTGTGTGGTTTATTGTTTTCTGATATTGGTTATATTTGCATGTAATTGTTATTTATGCTTTGTTAATCCTAACAAGTTGGAATATGACTATACAAATAATAAAGGAAAATGTAAGATCTAGAGAAAGCATGAAAAGGTAGGTGTATTTCTATGTATGTAGACAAATAGTCGATATAGAATCTAATTTTGAGAGTAGATCTGGGAATTCAAGACAAAAAAATAATCTATGATTCAATTTTTAGTCTAAAAAGATAGTTCAGGGAAAACTAGGAGGGGCATGAGTGGTAGAGGTCAAGGGTGAGATCTTTCATCTTAGAATGTAGAAAATATGATGAATATGCTATCAATTTGGAGCTCTTGGTACAACTTCCTGTATCCTCTTCTACAGTTGCATTAGTTATCACCTTCACACAAAAAGGTGGGAAAATAGTTGTGGAAGGGTGTTTGCCTAAGTCAAAACCCTCTTGAGGAATTAACCTAAAAATAAAAATAGAAATTCTTAAGAAACGAAGCATATTGATATATAGAAGAAGCTTGCTAAGATGTTAATACCTTGATAAACCTTGAAGATCACGAATAGCTCATGAAGATGCTTGAAATTTCCCTTGACATTTTCCCTACCTTGGATCTAGGATAGAAGGAACATGAATTTCTTCACACATCCTTAGATCTAAACTTTACTCCTTGTCATTCATTCTTGATGCTTGAATAAATGAACTTTGGCCTTTCTTGATTTCTTGAATTTTCTTGATTGCTGCTTGAATTGATTGGTTTCTCAAGATTCAAAAATCTTGTTAATGGTTTGCTTAGGATTTGAATGGATAGAATGGATTGGTGAAATTGGGAGGAGGGGGGGGGGGGTTGGGGGGTATATTTTATTTTATACCTCGCCTAGCCATAGCACAGCTCAAAAATTGAAGGAGTTTGACAAGGATTCAAAGGTCCTACTAAAATCAAAAGAATGGTACACCATTCAAATGTAGACCCATTTTTGGGGGTTAGGAGAAACCCCATTTGCCCCTTACCGATCATGTTGTTGCATACTAGCCAATTTGGGCTTAGATTTGGTTTGGGGGTCTAAATTAATATGGAAATTCCCAAAATATGCTTGAAATCAAGGGAAGATCAAGAATAATGGGCATAAAAGCCTTGGACACTAAAATGGGGCCTACCTAGTGACATGAATTGCATAGGGATACAATTTAGGAAACTATACAAACATAGCAATAGTAACTTTCCTATGTGATTACAAATATGGAAATATTATGAAATCTAAAAAAAATTATAATAAATATGTCATTGCACCATTCAACTTAAATATAAAATTATCATCCAAAAGAGACACCACATTAATGGGGTGAAACCATTTAAGGAAAAAAGCCTACACCATAGAAGATGAGTAAATATATTATTATTTTTCAAAAGAGAGAACACCACAATAATACACTTCAGTATACTTCTCCAACTTGACTTAGAACCACCTAAAAACATCAAAAAAGATTGTGATGAAATCAAATCCAATTTTAGCCAAATGGGAGACAAAAATGTATTGTTATTTTCCCTAAATAAGGGGCAAAACCCACTTGTGAGAACTCATACCTTCGAGAATGAATAGTTAGTATTCATAGTAAACTAAAAAATTACTAAAGTGACTCTTCCTTGGGCACCAAACCCAAAGCTACTTAGATATTGCACATTTCAAGTTCTTTGTAACTCTAATGACTTTTTAGGTCCCCAAAAGGACACCTTTTTCATCAATGTTAAATGGGGGGAAGGAAGCCAAATTCCTTTAGGAAGTATAGTGGATAAAAGACCAAAATGTTTTAGAGAAATAAATATTACAAAAAGGTGGAACTTTTGATAGAGTTTGGAATATTGTTCTTAGGGAGAACATTTTCTAGATTGTGTTAATGAAAAATGTGGAAATGTCAAAGGTGTATGTCAATGGTGTTTCAAAATTATCAATATGTTTCCTTTGATGTCTCGGTATCAAGGAGTTTGCAATAACTTTAATTAATTTTTCCATGTCATATGGAACTTGTGAGAAACATTGAGGACAAATTGTAGTAATGTCAATATCATCTTCATGTACTTATTTCAATTGTTTGTGGAGGTCTAAAAGTGCTTCTGGTATGTTTATGAAGTCTGTTTTGTAGATACTATATGTCCCATAATTGCATTACCATAGTGTTTTATATTGTACTCTACCATAGTGATGTTTTATGGGTTATAGCTTGAAAGACAACACTACACTTTACAAATGTAATCAAGTTTTAGATGGATGGTCTAGAAAATTACAAGTTATTGTTTATTGTACTAATGTCCTTGATGGATGGTCCAGAAAATTACAACATGGGCCAATAGGAGGAAGCGTGTAAAGATTGTTTGCGACTCTTTTCTTATTCATTTTAGATAGCACATATCGTGTTCCTACTTCTAATGTGACACATTGACTTTTGGATGAGGATTATTACACAATTGATTTAAAATTTATTTGTATAGCTAACTTGTAAGTGTTCTAATTAGTTCTATACTAACTTAAAGAATATAGTTAATATCGAAAGGCATATATAATATTGAACTTAAGATAATATTGAAATGCATATATAATATTGATCAATTCTTTCCAAGGTGTGTCTAAGTGAGTAGAAAATAATCATAGCAAAATTTGTATAAACTGCCTACTCAAATTATATAAATCTGGAAAGTCAAGTGCAGATCTCATGTACACTTTGTTGTGAATTCTTGTGAGCGTGTTTTAAATCATGAGTACAAAAGTGTCTTTGGGAGTAAGATCTACATCAAGCACTTATAAATAATGCTAGTGCATGTATAACTCATGAATATACGGCATTTTATGTTTTGTTAGGTATGTGAAAATACAAAACACAAGTCAATAGAAGATACTAATCCAGATAAGGCTAAAGACAAATGTGAGGGAATAGAACCACTTCTCTACCTATAAAGATTTTATGCTCGTCACAAATCTTACATTCAAACGTCACATACGTCACATTATATATGGGTAGTAAAAGTTTTGCCCCAGTGATTGAAGTCAAATCCCATGCCGTTTTAGACTTCTTCTGTGGTGACTGTTCTCCCACATGTAAATAAGAGTAAACCCTAATTTTCACTATCAAGAATTTCCACTTTAAGTGGTTTTGTCATGACCGCTCTTTTAGACCATTAAAAGTGTATACGAGGTCTAATGAGTAGCCATGTGTCCACAAAATCTGAAATAATGGGATTCGATGTTGCTCGAACCACCATAAATCAACATATTTGCTGTGTTTCTTTGAAAACTATCCATATCAAGTCAACCATTGCAGCAACGTACAATAAAGAACAATAGCAATGAAAGTAAACAAAAGGAAACCATTTTCCAACAACCCATTTCAACACTCCTGGTCGCTTTGGAATTATTTCTACATGAATAGGTGTGATATATCAATCACTGTCCTCAAGTTTTGACAGCCAAAGCTGGCCACCCGGCTATATTTTGGCATGTGTTGTACTGGAACCCTAGAGTATCATTATCATATGCTATAGCTGGCAGAAACATAGATTGGAAGATATGCATAAACAATTTGTCAATGAACATCATTAACAAGGAAAACAATAGTACATTTGATCAATGCACAACATTCATAAAGGTTATAAATAGTAAGATTCTATTTATTAAAGTGATTCAAATGTTGAATTTAAGTCATTCAAATGTTAAATATGTTTCACTAGTCTTCGAGGTTTGAATTACGGTAGATGACTTTTTATCACATATCATTATTATCACTAATTCCATTGACAAGGAAAACAATTGTACGTTGGTTCAATGAAGAATATTCATATAGGTTATAGATAGTAAGATTCTATTTATTAAAGTGATTCAAATGTTAAATTTAAGTCATTCAAATGTTAAACTTGTTTCACGAGTCATTGAGGTTTGAATTATGGTAGATAACTTTTTATCACATATCATTATTGTCACTAATTCTACTCAAATGAACCTCATTGACAAGGAAAACAATAGTACATTTGTTCAATGTAGAATATTCATATAGGTTATAGTTAGTAAGATTCTATTTATTAAAGTGATTCAAATGTTAAACTTGTTTCACGAGTCTTTGAGATTTGAATAATAGTATATACCTTTTTATGACATATCATTATTGTCACTAATTCTACTCAATCACTTGAACAACAATTCATTGATATTGATTCAAATGTTATGAGTGGTAGTTATAAAAAAATATGTGCATTAGATTGAATTTCTCTTTGTCAAGAAACTTTTTATGATTCCTCATGAATTGTGGACATTAAAACTAATTATCTCTACATATTTGTAATATTTCCAAGATATTAAACATGAAAGTATATATAGTAATTTTTTGACCACCCAAAAAGCTATTTGCTAGAGGCAAATCTATTATATGCATTTTCTTGAATGTATTTAAGTTTATTTAGGTGAATATCAACAATTTGTCTTGTCGATATTTTGGAACACTTTAAAATTATTTAATAGTGGTAGTTCTAATTTATATAATTGTAGGAAATAATATAAGTGCAATCTTTTTTAGTTTAAACTAAATAGAGGAAGGTATGTTGAAATCATACCTTTAGGCATTTCAACTTTAAAATTTATTCTAATGTAAAATATTTATTGTATACATTCAATTATGTGATTTAAAAGGTAGAATTTTGGCTAAACTAATTTAAATTATAGATTTTTATAGGCTTAACATAAAATTATTCTTGTATTTTGTCCAAGGTTCACATTTGAAATTCTACTTTTCCTTTTGTTGACATCTTTTATTTTAGACTTGTTGCATGTATCTAAAACTAAATTTTATTCATTTTGTTAATAAGTAATATATGCCTCGAAAGGATAAATCAATGTAGTTAAATTTGAGTTATTTTATTTAAGAAATAAACATAAGAAAGAATCTCAAAATATTTAAAATTTTCTTCAATGTCAAATGAACCATATGGCTTTCAATGTAATCCCTATTTCACATCTTTGAGAAAAATATCAAATTTTGTAATTGTATCTCATTTATTCATAGAATCTATAGGAAATTTACTCTCGTCATTAAAGTAAGCTCATATTTTATCGATCAGAAAAAAAAGAAAAGAAAAAAGTAAGCTCATATTTCAACACTACATTATGTAATAGTGTCACTACATATGATATCATAATAAATTTAATTTTATTCATTAAATATAATTTTAGATGATACTTATAAGTTCTATAGATGTAAGTTTTACATATCGTAGGTAGAGGATAATTCCCTAGTGTGCACTTTGGTAATTTCTTAAAAATGTATATCTCATCAAAAGGTTTTGTCATTACACTCTGGATTTTTCTCTAGTCCTAGCCCTTTTAATACAAAGTTTTTAATCATCTTGCCTTACGTTATGCACAACACGACTTCATTAACAATTTTATGTTTTAAAATATTGCATGAAAACTTTTAAGTAGGATAATATATTAAATTTCTTGAACTAGAAGGGTGGATCATACTTCCAAACTTACGAAATGTGGAATATATTCAATTGATAATCATGTCTTAATGATGATTATGAAGGAAATATGGATCCACAAAAATCCTCAACCAATGAAAAATGTTTTTTTTTAAATTAATTTCTAACTATATTGTATTTATTATCAATTTGTTTACTTAGTTATGTAACAATTTTAGTGAGATCCTTTTTGTTTCTTCTATGATTTAAATAGGATAATTAATTTCCATAGAATATCATTATGAATATTATAGCATCATATATTATATCCACATACACTATCTTTCTCACCTCGGCCTAACTCTAGCATTCTTAGCCTCCAATGCCTAGGAATATTTGATTCTGCTCCTACTAGTTTAATTTATGGCTTCCTTCCATATTATGGACATCATATCATTGTTCCTACTTATTTTAGGAGGACCATGTTTCCTACGATGACATTGTCCTAATAATCAAACCCCAAATTCAAACCCTCTAATAAATATCTTATAGGAGAAAGACAACTTATCTCATTTTAGCTTTCTACAAAATTTCAAACCCAAAATTCTAGGGAGATGTATAAAACAAAGCCTAATCCCCTCATTTGGATACACATTAACAAAGAAATCATATCGAATGTTGGCAAGTTGGCTATACTAGTGTATATGACTTGGTATAGTGTTGTCATTATGGCAACAAAGTCATATAGTAGTTTGGAGTCAACGCACTTGATGAGAAGATCAGAAACTGGCTAAGTGTTCAAGACTGGATAGTATACAGAGTACCTGAAGCTCAGAGCATCAGTGCATGTGTGTACGACTGAGTTATGGTATGTTCTCTAGAAGATAAGTTGGTTAGAGTATATTCATGCTTAGTCTATGAGGGCATGATCAGATATGCAAGTATGAAAAAGTTACAGACAGTTGAAGTTACACAGCTAGTGTGTGCTAGAGAGGAACAAAGTAAGCAACCAACTATTGGCACTTTGATTTGCAGTTAGATTATTATGATGTAAAGGCCATTCGCCTATCGTAATTAGGCTGCCCACATGTAATTTTTTTTTTTTTGTAAACATGCTTGAGCCAATTCAATTGGAAACATTGTATGTAATCGGTTAAAGGGCCAACCTAGTTATTTGTTTTGTATGTGCATATAAATATGAGATGCCCCCATTGTAATTAGTGTGAGAGTTGTTAGAGTTGAAATAAATAGAGCAAAAGTGTGTGAAGAGTTGATAAGATGTATTATAGCTTTTCTAGAGGTCAAAGCATCAGCACATGAAAAGAACTGATCAGACAAGAAATGTCACAGTAATTGATCATCTAGCAGATATAGTGTGTATCTGAGATCAAAAGGTTGTAGCCTTCACCACTTGACCAGTGAGCTCTAGGACAATAAGTCCACACCCCTAACAGGTTTTATTGTAAAAGACTCCTAACAGGGTCTGACCCTTGACAAGATCTATTGTACTTAATACATTGTAAAGAAACTCCTAACAGGGTTAAGGATCTTCTAACAAGGATCATAAAACACTAGTATAGAATATTAGTGGGTGTCAATTCCCACCGGGGTTTTTACCTATTTTGGTTTCCCTGTAACCATATTGGTGTTATGTGTTGATTTCATGTTTCATGTTTATGTGGATTTTCATTTCAGTACTTAAGTATTTAAGTTCAGTTTGAGATTAAGTAAAAAGATAAAATACAATGAACACTCATTCACCCCACCTCTCAGTGTTTCCATTCCTAACAATTGGTATCAAAACTCTGGCCCTCAAGGTTATAGGGGGAGCTAATTTAGCTCTAGACCCCTGTGTATCCGGCATAATCACCCTTAGAGTATGCACCTTTGGACTTAAGCTTTTGGAGACTTGAAGAACCTTCGTGCATGAGTGCACTAGTTGATTGTTTGTAGAATGAAAGTTAAAAATTTTCAAGTGATAGCCTGGTTTACGCGACAAGCATTAAAGGAAGATTTTCTACTTTAAAGCACACAAAAGTTTGTAAACCTCTCATTGCATTCGAATTCAAAGCTATTAGAGAACAAAAGAGTCCTAGTATTTAATTGTGAAGGATTTTAGTTTGATTCATCAAGTGACTTGTTGTGCATTTGATCAGTTGTGGAAACCCTAGTTCATCACGCCAATTCAGAATATTTTGGAAACCATCAAGAAATTAATTTACAAGTAAGTGATGACTACTCCTATTGTATTTGATGTTGCAGAAAAGAAGAGATATGTATTTAAGAGGCACCCATTGAAATCCATAATGGATGACCTAGAAGGGGCATTCTCCCACATGCCTATGGGTGTTATGCATGTTGAAGACATTACGACATACATATATTGTAAGAAAGAGCTAGTAGGATTGGGCAAAATTAGGGCACACATGGAAACAATGATGAAACCAAACAAAACCTCCATGGATGAGTATGCGTAGTGGAATAATCACCCTATAGTGGAGTATGCTACGACATATGAGTTCTATGAATTGGAATGGATCAAGGTTCTACTAAGCAGGATTCATGATGACCTATTTTGGATAGATGAAGTGTTGGTCAGAATTATTGGTGACCTAATTCATGAGATGACATGCCTCTCAATGACAAGCATCGTTCTTCGAGTGGGAAATGATGTAAGGAAACTTGTTGAGAAAACATGGAAGTCAAGAAGTGATAGGTGCAAAATGACTATAGAGCCTATTGTGCAAGATGACATCAAATTGATGTCCATGATACTAGGATACAGGTTCCAACACACTAGCAGGGTGAACAGTGTGTCGGCGGCCACAATTCTTGCAGCTATAAGACTTGTGAAAGAGAATGGAGAGTTCAATTTGTGTGAGATCCTGCATGCACAACTAATAGATAAAATTAAGGCCATCAAGCATGAGAAGACCAAGATATTTAGATTTGGGTCTTTGATCATATATATGTACTTCCATATTATTGGAAAAGTGTTTAATTTGTATCTAGATAAATCTATCCCCACAATGCCATAGTATCTCTCAAGGCATGTGCTGAGAGTACATTGAAGGACTACATGACAATAGAGCTAAATAAATTTAGAGTCAAGATGTAGATGATATATAGAATTCTAGAGAAGATAGTTGAAAAATACAAGGATACCATTTATTTCATGGTTGAGACAGACACAACATGCATGGAGATAGTTGAACCAAGGACAAAGTGGATTCATCCACTTGGTTATGAGGTTGATGAACAAGTCTTAGAAGCATATGCACAAGTATTTATTTCATCCCTTAAAGACCCTAATGAGCCAAGATGGGGAGCCTATGAAGAGAAAACAAGAGAAGTTGATGCAGTCTTGAATAGTGTAGTAACAAAAAGGAAGGTTGCCATGTTACTTCAGAAATCTTGAGAATTCATGGTGTATCACAAGAAGACTTAGACAAAGCAAGGGAAGAGAATATTTCTTTGGAAATTGAAAGCGCAACAACAACCAAGTCAAAATCAGAGGATCCTAAGCTGAAGAAGGTGAAAATTGATAAATCTGATGTTTAGAAGGGTAAAACTGATGTTACTCCTTCTACACCTAAGGAAACCATTGACCTTACTTCTCCTCCCGAGTATAAGGAAATAACTAAGAGGAATAAATAGATTAGCACTAGTCATCCATCCTCACAAGTAACAAGAAAGAAGAAAAACACTCAAGCACCTCCCGAAGTAAGTTTCAAACCTAGTCTCAGTGTGCTAAGTGCAAGGATTGTTGATGAAGGTAGAATTGATCAAGTAGGAAAGTTCTATCAGAAATACAGTGAGATTGACAAATCAGAGATACATTGAATGATTGTCAAACATATGTTGAAGTTTAAGAAGATAGTCTTAGAACTGAAGACTATGATTCTTGATAATGTGTGGAACATCTTAGAATTCTAAAAGAGATAGGTCATTGAAGAGGATCTAAGGGTAAGAGAAAATATTTTGGATGAAACCCTTCCAGCATGTTCTCTAGAGGAGAAATCTCTATTACTAGATCTAGTAAAGCCACATCTCAGAACCAAGTCAAGGACTCTACACATAATGGACAAGAACTATGAATTGGTTGCTAAGGAAACAAAAAAGGCATTTGAGAAGGTTTTCATTAATAGGCACATGTATCCAGCTACTACACCCAAAGCTCAAGTACTCACTATGGTTGAAAAAGAGTTAGAGACTACTAATGTACCTATGATAGGTCCCCAGGACTTAGCACCTACAGTTGAAACAATATCAGAGACATTCAAAGATGACTCATTTTTTATTGATAATGTAAAAGTCAATTTGGCAGCCACAAAAATGGATTTGGATAAGTTTGAAGAATCCTTTATAAGAACTCAAGAGGCTGAGAACTTATGTAGTAACACTCCTCCTAATCAACAAGAAATATGAATTGAGGACATAACAGATATAGAGAAATAAGAAGAAAAGATGGAAGAAAAGAAAGAAGAAGAAAAAGAAGCTGAAAAAAAAAGGGAGAAGAAGAGGTAAAAGGAAGTGAGAAAAAAGATGAGCCATTAGTTGAAATGATCAAGGTAAAACAAGAAGTGATGGATAGCACTCCTATCACTCCCTCATCAGCATTGTTGTCAATTTTGACACCTGAAACAACCAATTTGGATTCATGGGGAGAAGAAGTCCTGATCAAGTTTAGCATCTTAGCTATGGAGAAAGCCAAAGAGAAATAGGTAATGAGGAACCCATTGTTTGTTGAATCGATCAACTTATTGAATAGTCTACTACCTTCAGACAAGAAATTATCTAAGGTGAATTCAGTTGATGATGTTAGCAACATCCTCACAGCCTTTAAGACTAGTTTTGCCAGCTTGGAAGAATCTGCATCTCAAGTTGCAAAAGAGAAATACATGAAGAAAAGGCTAAGTGAATTGATCAAAACTTCTCACTTGACCTTAGTTTACGCAAAGTTGGACAAGCAACTTTGAAGGAATTTGTAGAAAAAGGCAGAAAAATTATTGCTGACTATATGGATCAAGACAAGCTTACTGATGATCATCTCAAGAAGATACAAGAAGTAGAAACAATGATAGAAAGTGTAAATAAATCAGTAGAAGACCCCTCCATTTATGTAAACATGTGCATCAAAGTATATCAAGGGAAGATTGATAAGATTGAGAAAGCAGAAAAGGAGATGTCCAAGATAAGGGCAAGGCAAAAATAGCTAAGGAATGCTCTTCCGCCCTCATTAGATATACTTAATCAGAATATCAAGGAGATCAATGCCACCATGGTGACATATGATCAAGGTCCTAGCATAGATTTGGAGAAGATGGAGAAGCTACAATATGCATTATGCCCCCATCTCCATATTGTTAATTCATTGATCACATTTTAGAAGAAGGAGATCCAAAACCTGTAGATAGCATATCCGGATGTTCTCTCACACTAATTCTTTGTAGATATAGTTTTCAAGCACCTTTTTCATTAATGTCAAAGGTGGAGTATGTATAGAATATGGGTTATAGATACATATAAGGAGATATAAGATAGAATTTTATGTATAAGGGAGATATAAGACAAAACTTTTTTGTATTAAGGGATAGTTAGCAACTTGGCCATATTCCTTTGTTTCCATCAATGAAAAAGGGGGAGATTGTTGGAAAGTTGGTTATACTAGTGTATATGACTTGGTATAGTGTTTTCATTATGGAAACAAAGTCATATAGTAGTTTGGAGTTAGCACACTTGATGAGAAGATCAGAAACTGGCTAAGTGTTGAAGACTAGACAGTATACAGAGTACCTGAAGCTCAGAGCATCAACACACATGTGTATGACCAATTTATGGTATGCACCCTAGAAGATAAGTTGGTTAGAGTATATTCATACATATTCTATGAGCGCATGATCAGATATGCAAGTATGACAAAGTTACAGACAGTTGAAGTTACACAACTAGTGTGTGCCAGAGAAGAACATAGTAAGCAACCGACTGTTGGAACTTTGATTTGTGGTTATATTATTATGATGTAAAGGCCATGCACCTATTGTAATTAGGTTTTTGACATGTAATTATGTTTGTTTGTAAATACGCTTGAGCCAATTCAATTGGAAGCATTGTATGTAATCGGTTAAAGGGCCGACCTAGTTATTTGTTTTGTATGCGCATATAAATATGAGATGCACCCATTGTCATTAGTGGGATAGTTGTTATAGAGTTGAGAAAAGCATAGCATAAGTGTGCAAAGAGTTGATAAGATGTATTCTAGCTTTGCTAGAGGTCAAAGCATCAGTGCATAAAAGGAACTGATCAGACAAGCAATGTCATAGTAACAATTCATCCAGTAGATATAGTGTGTATCTGAGATCAGAAGGTTGCAGCCTTCACCACTTGAGCAGTGAGCTCTAGGATAGTGATTCCACACCCCTAATAGGGTCCGACCCTTGACAAGGTCTACTGTACTTAATACATTGTAAATCAACTCCTAAGAGGGTTACAGATCTTCTAACAAGGATCATAAAACACTAGTACAAAATATTAGTGGGTGTCAATTCCCACTGGGGTTTTTACCTATTTAGGTTTCCCCATAACCATATTGGTGTTATGTGTTGATTTCATGTTTCATGTTTATGTGGATGTTCATTTCAGTACATAAGTATTTAAGTTTAGTTTGAGATTAAGTAAAAAGATAAAATACAATGAACACTAATTCACCCCCCTCCTCTCAGTGTTCCCATTCCTAACATCGACACCTTACATCAAGCATTTTGATTCAAGAGCATCCTAGGAGTAAGTGATCAAGAATCCTTTTAAGGCATTGAAGACAAGAAGTAATTTTTAGACCTGTAGCATTCAAGATGACATCAATGATCTCACATCCCGAAAGTCAGATCTAGAAAAGTCAACATCAAAATTTTAATGTGGATTTTGACATAGAAAATGCCTATAAAGGTATAAATATTCCATTTTTAGATCTAACCTCTGGGTATGTCTAGGATCATGGTATGCCAAAAGTGGTGATGTGAAAATGAAGTCCTAATTAATAGACTCTTTGAAAAACAACTATAACTTTCAAACAATATAACATTTTTAAAATCTTAAATATACATCACATTCTATTCTTCATGTAATACAATAATAATAAACAATTCTTTCAATTTGATGAATTTTAGACTAAGTTAAGGTAGTCAGACACGAGAGTTTTTATATTTAGGAAAATTTGTAGCACAAAAATCATAATTAATTATTTACCTTGAAAAAAATACAAAAAGATATACATCACATCCAAACATGAGTGTACTACTTTTATCTAGAATCTTATAAACAAATATTATCATTTTATTTTGTTTAATGTGGTCAAACATACACCTATTTGTTATCATTTTAGTCTTGATTGATAGACTTATTGAAAAATAGCTATAACTTTTAAACTGTATAACATTTTTGAAATCCAAAACATGTGTCACATTCTATGATTTTTCTATTACAATAAAAATAAAAAAAATTCAATTTGATAAAGTTTAGACTAAGTTAACGTGGTCAGACACGAGATTTTTTGTATTCTTAAAAATTTTTAGAAGAAAAATCATAATTAATTATTTACTTGTAAAGAAATTACAAAAAAATATGTGTCATATCTGGACATGAGTCTACTACTTATATCTACAATCTTGTAAAAAAAATTTATCATTTGATTGTGTTTAATGTGGTCAGACATACACCCGCTTCTTATTTTTTTCCTAAAATTTTCTTACTACTACATTGAAATTTAAAATTTTCAACATATAGAATAATTATTTTTTTAAAAAGGCCCACTTTATTATAAACTAAATTCAATTTTCTATAGATTCTCTTCTTACACATTTTTGATATAATATTTATAACTTGTTCATTTTTTTATGTCAACTTTTCTAAACCTATTTTTCTAAATTTCCATTGCCACTGAAGGGCCTAGTTTAGCATATCATGATCCTACACATACCCCTCTACTATATAACAACATGATTTAATTTTAAATTTAATTCATTTCAATTTAAAGGTTGTTCCCTAAGCCAGTGTTTCACCTAAGGAAGCCCCCATCAACCAAAAAAAATCACACTTTTTGTGTGTAGGTGTAAATTTATAGAGTTATGTATCCAGATTCATATCAAGTAATAGAAGACATATAGAAGCCTATTCCACAATTCTAGAAAATTTGGCATCGAGTTACCTAGACTGACCTAGTCTAGGACTAGGTTACCTTGCTCACTATTGTCCCTTATTTTTTTTCTTAGATTTATACAATAAGTTCCTCTCTTTTCATCTTCTTTAGATCCAAAATTGAATTCTACATATGTAATCTTCATATTTTTGTATATTCTTGCAACACCATTTGATCATATTTTTCCCAAGCTTATTCATTCCTCTTTCATAACTACATAGTCTTTTTCAACTCCCAATGAAGGATCATTAAATAGACTTCGTTCCTAGCAAAATTTTGGACAAGCGTATCATTTTATTTCCAGTGTAAAAAATTAAATAGGCCTAAGGCTCCTACTTTGCATGCATAGGCTAGAAAACCCTATTTCACAACATTACATTTTCGTGAACTCGACATTTTCTTGCATTATCTTTTGATTTGTATTTTAGATATAATAACTATGATTAATTTTGAATCAGATATAATTTATATACTTAATTATTTCATTTTATGTATTTAGAGATCATATTTAATTTAAATATATAAGTATATTGTATTTTATGCAATGTTTAAATGTTCAATTTATTAACAATTTACATTCTTTAGATTTCATTTTCACACATATCTTTGTGCATAATTTTTATGACCTTGATTCATAAATATAATATCTCGATGAGACATAGCTATATACTTTTGTCTTACCAAAGTTTTTAAATACTAAAGGTGTAAAGTCTGATTAAACTAGTATTTTCTATCAGAATTTAGGCGAAACCTCTATGCCTACACATGAAATACATAACAGTGTAGAGAAAAATTCTTCCCACACATCTCATGATGATTATGACTCATTAACATGAGTATCTCCTAACCAATTGGAAAATCTTCTCAATGACTTGGAAAAGCTTGTGTAACAAATGAGTCAAGAATAGTCAAATAGTGAGGCAACCACCTTGATTGAAGTATTGATGAGAATGATTCAAAGTGATGAACATAGTGTGGATATGTTGTGTGGCATCTCTCATATTTTTTTAACAATAATATCAGGCCTATCAAAAATTACTCTTAATATCTTAAGCTCTCTATTCCTATAAGCCATTTGATAATTTCATCCCTACACCAACATCATTGCTTAATGTGCTTACGTATATACCACCTATCTTGGCTACATATATGTAAAATGTCAATTCTACACATATTTGTCTTGGAGGAATTTGTATTAATAAAAAAATATATACATTCTTAAGTGATTCATCCATCTATTTCCTAATAATATCATTCACCCACTTATCAAAATGTATCAACTTCATGGTCTAATTCTCCATACATTTCCCAAAAGTTTATTCCTCCTTCACAATAAGACATTTACAATACCAACCTATCCACCAAAGAAACAATCAATAAACTAGATCAAAGTCTTTCATCCTTGCAACAATAATTTGATTCCATAACCCTATCCAAAATTCAACATTCAAACTTGTGACATTAGCTAGCCCACTATCTCAAAACATCATATATATCATTGTCCCTCAATACATGAAAATTGATGAATTGGAGACACACAATGGACAATATGATCCCTTGACTCATGTGAAAACATTTATTGTACATTTTTAGTGACTTTTGAAATGATCTTAGACTCATGGCTAAATTATTTGCTAGAACATTTAGAGATAATTTCTTGAAATGATATAGGTATTTTCCTCCATATTCTATCAACTCTTTTCAAAAATTGGATAATGCACTTATACAAAAATTTCAAAATAGTATTGGTCCTCAAGTTAATTTTACTGATTTGATTCTTTGAAAACAAGGGGTTAAAGAAAACTTCATTGAGTTTATTCATAGATATAACCATTTCCATGCTCAAATTACTTATCTTGTGCTTGATTTTTATCTTAAACTAACTTCAATTTCTAATTTGCAAAAGCATATTAGAGATAAGTTATTAGTTTCTAAGGTTATTTCTTTTACCTCATTGTGTGTGGTTTTTCATAAATATCATCTTTAGGTGATTCAATTTGAATCACACTCATCAATAGATTTTGTTGATAAGAATGGGGTGACTGCAAGAAGTTGAGTCCCACTTTTGGGAAAAATGTGGAAGTGTTTTCCCTTTTTTTCAAATTTCTTGTCAATTGATGTCTAAATTTGAGGCACTTAGATATTGAATCTAAAAAAAAATTATTAATAGAAAATGTAGTTATCAGAGTCTACTTTTCAAATATATAATTTATTTAAATACCTACATGGTATAAATTGATTTTTAGTATGAATGTTTAAAAACCATGTTTTCAAATGCCTCTTTTAGGACCATACCATAGTCATGTACGACCACCATATTTTGATGTAAATAAATAAATTTTTGTAAATCCTTCTGGGGAAATATACCTAAGACACCAAATATTGAAGATCATATTTTTTATTATTTTTTTAATTTATTTTTAATTGACTATAAAACACATTTTCAAAACTTGTGGTGTACGCCCATCATAATTTGATGAGAATTTCATTTTTTTTCAAAATGATTTTTTTTTTATCTTCAAGAGAATTGTATCTAGATTGATTTCATATAGTTTATTTTCCATAAACCCTAAAAACAAAAAAGTTATGAAAGTTTTAGTGAACCTCACTATTTTATGTTTAGGTACCACTTTTAACTAATAAATAATGTAAAAATAGTAAAAATAATCATATCACTATGAAATTTACATTTCTGAAATCAGGATAGTGTGAACTCTAATGGATTTTTGTTTCGTAAAAAAATGCGATTAGGAAGGCCCTTAAAAAATTACGGCAAGGCAAAAATGTGGCATTCCAGTGCCTTAACCAAATTTTTGGAGGTTAAGGCATAGGCTTGGTTCTAACAACCCTAAACCAAACCTCTTTTGGAATGAAATCCGAGGCAAATGTGTGCTTCCCGCTCATGTCTTAAGAAATAGGCACTTGTTATTTAAATTCAAAAAATGGGCACCCATTTTAAAACATAAAAATCAAAGTGTTAAAATGAATTTTTAGTTCTAAAAAAAAAAGTTAGAAACAAGCACCCATTTTTTGAATTGAGGATCGGGCACCCGAACCTAAAACAGGTGCCCATTTTTTGAAAATGAGTGCCCGTTTCGAGTGACATCTTTCATTTCTACAAGACTTCCACCGAATTGGCACCCAACTTCTTGCACTTACCTAATGATGTTTCTCAATAATCAATCCAAAAGTTCAAAAGTCCAACTAAAGGATTCATTAATATTAACAAAAAATATTCAAATAAATTTGATACATAAGTGGTTGAACTTCCTTCTTAATGGAGAAAGTATCACAAAATATTATAGTCTCTACAAGACATATTAATGAATCATGGAAACTTTTCCCTTGAATTATTTTAGCTTCAATCTCAACCATTAAAACCATTACAAGATATTAGGTTCCTATCCTACCAAAAATCCAAATATGAAATGATGTCAAACTTTAGTAAACCTAGGGATATTCCACCTCATCTTCCCAAACTTGGACTCTTCCCTACACCTTCTATTCCTCCTATATATTAAGTTCAATCCCACCTCACATACCTTACAAACATACAACATTTTCCATCTCTCAAAATATTAAGGTTCTTTTTGTTCCTCCTACAAAGAAATAAAATGAGTTGATGTTGATTAATCCCAAACCTTCACAAATTTTAACTCAAAACAAGAGAAATCATAGTACTAAGGATCTATGTAAAATATATCATGCTAAGGCTTGTCAAATTTCTTCCCACAATATTTACTCCACTACCTCATACCAAAATCTTCTTTGATACCATTTGATACACCTTTGGCTAGCACAAGAGAGTAGGAAAAACTTAAAATGGTAAAATTGTAAAAGAAAGATTATTACCATTTTCACATTAAATATTCTATTTTGATTGATATAAATGATGATATATGGATTTGTTAATATGATTTAGAACAACAGAGAGGGGGGGTGAATCAGTTGTGCTTAGGTTTAGATGTATAAATTAAACTTTTAAACACTTCAACAACTCGGATCTAACAACCAACAGCTACTCGGTCATTACAAAATGTATACCAGAAACATATAACAGTGCAGTCCACTATCCAACAGTATTTAACTTGTAAAACACAAAAATATTCAAACTAAAACATTCACACAAGTATTAACACCAAGATTTATAGTGGAAACCCAATTTGGGAAAAACCACTTTGTAACATGCTACTGATATTTTCACTCTTCTAAAGTGAGCTCTGTGAAAAGCAAACTCTGTCAAAGGTTTACAAACACACTGCTAGGTGTGACCCGATTAAAGGATTTCAACCACCCTATTAGGAGTGCACCTTGATAAAGGACTTAAGTACATTCCATTAGAATGCAACCTTGATTAAATGATTTATACAATGACTATTAGGTCAACCTTGATTAAAGGATATAAATTGATACAATGGCTAGAAAGTAACAACAGTGTTTGATCTAAAAACATACAACTCACTTTGCAAATAACATATCCAATTCTTACATATATATGCTGGCTTACTGACTGAGATCCATTTCCATCTACATCACTAATCTTCTCAGAAATCCCTTCAAGAAATCACAAATCCTTCTCCTTTAGCCTTTTCTACTTATTCAGTCAATAACAACAACAACTCTAGCATACTACTTCAACCTCACACTTAGGTTTCTTTAATACCTCTTTGATAGGTAGATCCATCTTTTTCCTCTTAATCTCCTCCATAGATCTTAGGGTTAGGTTAGATTCATTGAATCCTTCCAACATTATGTTCTTCATCCATCCTTCTAGAAACATCTCTAATCTCTTTATGGAATCACAATAAAATGGTTTACTGTGCATTAAATGCTCCATACATTCAATAAATAAAGTCAACATGATTTACATAATCCAAGAATTCAACTATGTCATCTAGGAATCTAAATTCTTCCTCAAATGTAAATTATTGATGCTCGGTCAATATTGTGTTCAACTCCTTGATCATCACTACATAGTTTGGTCACCACTGAAATTGTTTCCTCAGCTAATACTATCTTCCTTAGCAATAAAATGATGTTCGATCAACATTGAATTTACTCACCATATATTGGCTCGGGCGACACTAACATCACTCGGCTTAAACTAGATTTCTTCACTTCTGCTTGGTTAAGCCTCCTTGTTTAGTCTTGCTTCTCACTTAGATAAACAATACATTATCTTATCATTGTGCCACATAATCAAGTACTTATTGAAGTATCAAGATAACTCAACCTTTCCTTAGGTGCTATTGTTATCACCCTTTCCCTAATCCTTCTCAACAAACAAATAGATATAGTACTTTCTTAGATAACAATAGTCTTACCAGCTAAGGTTTGACATCAATGACAATACAACAATTGCTTCAATTGTAGTTTCCAATAGGATTATAAATATATTGATGCTAACAATTTTGATACAAAGAATTTTCATTCTAATGATTCTGATAATATGTATGAGATTATTGAAACCAATCATGAACTTTCTTTAATAATTTTAAAAATATGGATCCTGTCTCCTAGTGGCAATCAAAGTGGCTCATCATTAGAGTGTGGTCCTTTTTTGGAACTCATAGTATCTCCATATATCATGCTTTTTTTTCTCCTATTATGTCTTTTCCACCATCCCTAAGTGATGTTAATCAATATTGGGAGGAAGATGATATGATTGATGATATTTTCTTGTGTAGTAGATTATTTTGTCACTTTTCTTGCCTATAATATCACGTATTATTTTATATTGTATTTATATTATGTTAAGCTTTCTTTCTATGACTATTGTTTCTATATTGGTGTAAGGAAATAAAGGGTCCAATATTTTTATTACATTTTTCTATTTCTATATCAATTACCCCATCTCTCATATCTATGTTATTCCATACATGTTCTATTTTAATAAATATATTTTTGTGTTGTCTAGTTATGGATGAGGCAAGGTGTTGAGATTTATCTCTTTTTGGTCTCTACCATGTTGAACCAAAAGCTTATTTTTTTCATTCATATTATGTATTCTTATTCCATTGTGCTTGTAGTTCCTTTTCTTTTGGGATGAGGTCAATTCAATGAAATTATACTCGATATGCATGTTTTATCAAATGCACATGTTGACCCCAATTAGTGGATCTCTTATGTTCTCTCTTTATGTCATGTGATCCATTTCCATTGATTATTTTCTTTTTTACAAACATATGAAAGTCAAAATTTACATGTCTTTTGGTTGCATGTTCACTACCTTAAAGTTATTTCTCTTGGTAAACCATCCACAACCACATTAACATTGGGGAAAACACCCTAATATTTGTTACATTTTATGCACACACCATACTCAATTTTTTTAGTTATTTTTTAGGCTACTTAGAAATTTGTGAGTTTAACTTTTATTATTTTCTTGGAAATTTTACTTACAAATAATTATTTTTTATTATCATTTTCACTAATATCTTCAAAATGATTTGACTAGCATAACATAATTTTCTAGACTATTTCAATTCTCCTTTGTGTTGATCTCTCTACATGATGCATAGTAAGCTTAAACTTACTAGGCCAACATAGTCATTCTCTCTCTTTTCATCTAATGTGTTGCTACTTCTATCTTGTTATTGAATTGAAGGTCCTAAGTCACTTGGGGACTTGTTTTTTCTTCTATCTTTAATAGATCGATAAATTTTTTTCAAAATTATGCTCTACTTTACCAAGAGTATGAATACATTTTCATACTCTTGGTAACATCTTTACTAAATGTAGCATCATTTAAATTGCATCCAAATATTATTTTTTCTTACCTAAGTCTCTCTTTAGAGTTCCTAGTCTAACTATGCATGATCATGCTTGATTCTACTCACACTAGCTCAATCTGTGGTGTCTTTATACATTCTAGAATATAGATCTTACTTGCTACCCTTTCTGAGTGGACTAGGTTGCTAGGCCTGACTTGTTCCCAAGGCCAATTCACTTCGGACAACCTAGTCATGGAATAATTGGGGCCCAAATTCAAATCCTCTAATGACTAACTTATGGAGTGGGAACATATATCTTATGTCAGATTTCTCTAAAATTTAAAACATGAAATGCAAGGGAGAGGTATAAAAGAAATATTTCCACCCTTCATTCAGATGCACATTAATAAAGAAAGCATATCTATACCCTGAACCAAGCATTTGAATTCAATATCATCCCAAGAGGAAGTGAACATGCATCCTTCAAAGGCATTGAGTAAAAGGAGTAATTTTCAAATCTATACCATTCATGATAGCATCGATGATCAACTATTCCTAAAGTCAACTCTAAAAAAGTCAACAGATCAATATCTTCATTAGTATTTTGACACAAATAATGCCTATGAAGGTATAACCATTCAATTTGTATATCTACCCTCTACTACATACCAACATGTTTTAATTTCTATTTAAATGCATTTCAATTTCTAGGTTAATTAGTACATTAGGGTTTGACCTAGGCAAATCCCCATAAACCCAAAAAAATGTCTCCTTATTTGTATAGGTTGTAGGCTATAGAGCTATGGGTCAAAATTTAGTTCAAGTGTTGAAAGACCTACAAAACCCCATTTCATTGATATGAAAAAGTTAGGACTACGCTACTTTGACCAACATAGTAAAGGACTAGGTTGCCTTACCATTTTCCCTTGGATTTTTGCCCAAATTTTGGTAGCAAGGTTCTCTCTATCTATATTCTTAAAATATAATATCAATTTTTTCATATTTGATCTTTACATATTGTTGTATATATTGAAAACTATCATTTGATTATATTTTTCCCTAGTTTATTCATTCCTCTTTCATAATTACATAGCCATTTTCAACTCACATTGAAGGACCACTAAATGCACTTTTTGATTGAGCATATTTATCCAAGTCGATCATTATCCTTCTAATTTAAAAAGTGAAATAGGCCTAAAAATTTATTTTGCATGCATAGGCCAGCGAAACCTATTTCATAACATTACATATATAAATCCTTTGACCTATCTTGTGGCTAGTTATATGGATAAGTAAAATGGCCAACCAATGTTTTCCTTTGTAATAATGAATTTTTTTAATTGTATGTAGTCGATCCCTTTATTATTAGTTAGTAAATTATATGTACAAATATAATTTAATGAGTAATCCTTATCATCAAAATGTCATCTTTAACTATTTTCTCTGAAATATCCCTTGATTATATAATTTTTGTAAAGTATTGTATGTTGTAGATATGTGTAGTGATTTTGTCATTGATTTCAATCCCCAATATTGTGAAGATCTGTGCTGATTAGAATGATATTGTTAAAGACAATGGTAGTTGTGTTGAAATGTCTTTTATTGGCATTGTTGGAAAGTAATGAGTTTCCTTGATCTTACCAAAAAAAATATTGATCTTCTAAATTATATGCTTGAATGTCAACCTTGATTGGTTAAAGATAAGAATTATTGTAGAAATAATAACATGTTGAAGATTAGAGATACAAATGAGAGATGGTCTTGAGTATCATATTTGATGTCATGACTCATTGTTCATAAGAGATGATATTATGATGATATTGTTGGAAGTAGGTATTTTCATTATTGTCAACCCTTTATTCATTAGAAGTTATGAGATACTTGGAAATAGATGGTATTGTCATTGATGTAAAATACTATGATTGTGATGTCAATACTCTCCTTAGTTTTATTAATGATATGGATTTGAAATTTTGGAAACATTATTAATTACTGGATGTGATAGTTAAGTTGTGATAGAATTCATACTATAGGATGTCTACCAACTTGATGTTAATTTATACACTTCATATAAAGTGATACAAGTATTTTTATGTGATGTCACCCCCTTAAATGTGTGTTCTATGGTTTCTTGATGTCAAAATTGATATGCAATGTTGTTGGATAGTTTTTTTGTTGATCATAAGTTTTACCATCATAATGTAGTGTAGAACTAGATGTCAACCCTCATTGGTTTTGAAAATGATGGGTTGAATATTACAGATGGAGATGAGAGATGGTGAGAAGGATCATGTTTGGTATCATGACTTTTTTATGGACAAAAAGGTTTATATCATGATGACATAATAATAATATGAGGATTAGAAGAATTAAGATAGGATTTGAATAAGTACTAAGATAATTATTATAATTATTGAGATGAGGATTAGAAGCATCAGAGTGGTTTTTATGGTAGCATGATTCTATGGGCATTAGAGTGGTTTTTATGGCAGTATGATTCTATGGGCTCTTTTAATCTCCCTCATGTTTCTCATGGATGAGAAACTATTTCAACATTGTTGTTTGGTCATTAAAGAATTTTGCAGTATAGATTTGCAAAGAAATGTTTTCTGGCTACCTAAAAAAATGCTCTAAATTCCTTCACATTTGATGTTAGGGTCTTTTGGTTTGAAACATAGATTTTATTTTATATGGTTGTTTCACTCATATCTTTTTAGGTCCTTGGTGTTTCTGCATAGATGCACTTGTTTTATGAAGTATGTTATGTTAAACACACATTGATGTTGATCGACGGGTGAATCAATATGAATTAATTCTTGAGTATTTAAGAATATTTAAACCATTTAAATATAAGTATAGAAATTAAAAAACACCTACAAAACATGCATTACACAAGAATGCCAAGACTTTTACATGAAAAATCCAAGAAGGGAAAAAGCATAATAAGGCTGAACTCACAATATATGAAAAAAAGTGTTATAGAAAGCTCACTATTGTGCTTGCATCCAAGTAAAATTGACTTTGAGAGAGATACAATAAAATTTATAGTTAAAGATAACTTCTTTAAGGAAAGATACACTCACATTAAATAGGAATATGTGAAGTGAAATTATTTAAGGTATATGACTAATTGTAATGGTGCAATCCTCTTTTTAATCTCTATACAATAAATTTTCAAACTTTGTCATCTTAATCCTTTAATCAAATTTTCATATGAAAAACTTCACGTCCACATTACAGCCTACACAAATGATATTGTATGGTATGGGCTTCCTAGATGGGTTGTCTAAAAGTACCCCCATCATATATCTACATCAATGCAAAAAGTTAGTGGAAGAGTGGAATGATTAAAAAAGTAACAAGAACGAGATATAAATTAGAAGGCTACTTTCAATTGAGAAAATTGATTACTAAGGCCTCTTATAAGAAAATATCTTAAATCAACAAATTATTCTAGAAATGAATAATTTGAAAGGATTAATGATGGAGAAAAATAATTTTATTTGAGAATGTAGAGATGATATTATATCTCACAAGGTAAAGTTAATAGTGCTTAAGTTTGTGTATATTTTCATCATTTAAGGTTAGAAAAGATAATTATTATTCTAGAAAAATTTGAATGCATCAATAGAATATAATAAATATTCAAAAAATTCAACCTACAAAGGGTAAATCTAAATACTATAGCATCATAAATTGAATCCACATACAATTCTTCACCTAGACCTTACTTTAAATTTTTCTAGGCTCCTATGCTCAATCATGGTTGAATTTTTCTGCACTAGCTCAAATTATTGCTTCCCCTCTACATCCTAGACAATAGGTCCTTGTCCCTACCATTATTATGAGGATAAATTTGTATAAGGACACCTTTTCCTAGGAGAGGGTCACCTATGGTGACCTTTTCCCTAGATAAGGTCACTTGAAGTGACCTTGTATTGGTAATCAAGACAAAAATTCAAACAATCTAATGTATAGATTGTAGGAGTAGAAAAAAATATCAAGTGTTAACTTGCTTCAAAATTTAAAAATAAAAATGATAGGGAGAGGTATAAAATAAATATTACCCCCACCCTCCTCATTTTATCAATCAATATATCCTATCTACATCCCATATTAGGCACTCAAAACACCAAGCGTTGTAAGAGAAAGTAATCAAGATGAATCTAAGTAATTTAAGAAAAGGAGTAAATATTAGATCCAATGAATTCATGATGGCATCCATTATCCATTATTTATAAATTCAACCCTACAAATCCAAAATAAAAATATTCATAATGATTTTAACATAAAGGAGATGCATGAAGATATTTATAAACATTTAATTTGTATATATAGCCTCTATTACATAACAACATCCTTTAATTTTCATTTCAAATTATTTCAATTTCAATATTAATTCCTAAATGAGTGTTTCACCTAGGCAAACACTCATCAAATCAACAAATTCCTTCTTCTTGTCTTTTATGGAAAGATATAATGACGTAAATATGAATTTAGATCAAGCGTCATATGAAGGACTTTAGATCCCCTTTTCGTTGATCCAAAAAAATTGGTACAAGGATGTAGGAAATGAGGCAACCAACAACTAAGAGGGGGGCTAAATAAGTTTCTTCTAAAACACAAGATATTAAAAACCCTTTAACCTTTAAACCCTTATGCATAAAACCCTCATAACTAATTTATGTAGAATAAAGGAAGTAAGAACAAATCATAAATCATGCACAACATATAACAAAAATATTTTTATCATGAAAACCCAAAATTGGAATAAACCATAGTGGGGCTTGAATCCATAATAAGACTAATACCTTTTTAGAAGTACAAGGTTATCACAAAAATAGAATGAACATGCATTTAGGAACATTACCTTGAGATCACTTCTCTAAAACCATTTGGTTACAACCTTAAGGAACACTTTCTACTTACAAGACTACTACAATGGTAGATCTAACAACAATTAGAAATTTTGTGAACTTTATAACAACATCTATCTCATACCAAAGTTAGTTCCATTTAAGTAAAATAAAATATATTTTTTAATTCTCTCTACTTCCTTTGGATGATAAATTTAACCTTCACTATAATTGAAACAAATAATTCCCAAATAATTCAAGGCATTCATAATCAATTCTTCTCTTGTGCAACCACCTACTTTTTTGCCTAATTCATCATCATTATATCAAGAAAAATTTGGAAAAAACATATAACTATCAATTTTCATCTCAACGCACCAAAATAAATAACCCTAATAAAAAATGCTTTGATCCTTCATTATCACCTCAAGATCATAACTGTTTGATAAAATATTTTATCAATCACCCATAAAATGTTTTATTGATCAAGTCAACCAAGAACATAAGATAACTTTTCACCAACTTGAAAATCCCTCTAAAACTCATTACCTTGAATAATTTAGACCATCAAATCATTCGGTACATAGTTCAAGAAAATCCTTAGGCATCATGAAGTTCAAATAAAAAATTAAATCGACCCCAATCATTAGATTTTTCAGCATTGTTCTTTCCACCCTCAAGAACATTGTCACCTTCCTTTGTAACACTTGAAAATTACTTCAAGACCTTAAAAATCACCATGCCTTTGAATTAAAGACACATCACTATAATATTAACATATTCCTAACTATATGACCAAAGATCTCATCTTGCACATGTGCGTGAAACTAGTCCTTGTAACTTTATTACATTGGTAGATATTGTAGACACCTAAATAATCCTTCATATTAATTGAATTTATTTAATTAATAATCCCTATAATATCATAATTAATTATGTTTATTATATCCTTCTACCTATTTAATTATAAATATTTAATTAAATTAGGTTCATTACCTAAATTATTTGAATTTAATTCAAATACCCCCTCCCTAATGTATTAAATCTATTTTAATGCATATCCTCTATAAATTCCCCTTTTTTGAATAAAACGTTTATTCAAATCCCTCAAAATTGCTAATATTCATCTAAAATATAGATTAATCTAAATTAATCTAAAACCCTACCTAAATCCAAACCTATACCCATCACCTCACTTGCCAAATCATAATCACTCTCCTAACCTCTCTTAGGAGGCGATTCCTAACCCTTTTAACCTTAATGGGTTCCTTCCCAAGGAAGTCAACCAAGTGCATTACATTATCTTACAACCCTCTTACTCAAACCCCATCCCCTTTCTTACATCCGTGTCCCCTTCATTCTTCTCAAGTGTTGCTCACACATGTGTGAGCAACCTTAAACCATTCAACCATAAATACACATCTTATCTTTTTTGACCCTTCCTCCTTAACCCTAACCCTTCCTCCAAACATATACAAATAGAGCCCTCTCCCATGAGAAAAGGGACTCACTCTTTCATTTCTAGGCATTGTTATTATGCTCATTTATTTCTAAGATCTCATAAGCATATTTAGCATTGTTAGCTTTCCTTCCTTGTTTTGAGTTCTTAAGTCATCATAGTATTTCTTAATGGATAAATATTTGTTTATTTTATTATTTTCACTTCATTTTAAATTCATATCACATCCATTCTTAATTTTTAATGAATCTTTCATCTCATTTATAGCTCTAATCTTCATTTTCAACCATTGCATCCGTTAGAATCCTAGGGGCAAAACTAGTTCCTCATACTAGGGTTTGTGACACTTTGTTAGAAATTTAGCTGAGTTGGTTACATAGATGTTGTCATTATGGAAACATATGATCTACATGAAGATCACATAGGTCAGAGAGTTGGTATGACAGAGCGCAATGTGAAATTGTCTAAGTATGAGACAATGTTTTTACCAGTGAACCTGGAGATAGTTTTTGTTTGTGATGTTGATTGGAGTAAGTTCAGTGCTTGCGCACTTGAACATAGAATCTATGATGACTATTGAAGACTCATCTTAGAGTGCAAGTCAGTACAACATGTACGGAAGAAGTTATGAGTTCTTTAGTTTTATTGCTATGCATGTTGTTTAGCTTCTTATGTTATGCATGTGTTAAGATAATCTGTTATATCCATAATTTGGCAAAAGTAAAAGTTTGTAGAATACTGATTCAACCCCCCCCACCCTCTCAGTATTCCCTATTTCTAACAATTGGTATTAGAGCTTAGTTACTCAAAAAAGAATCATTCAAGGAAAGCCTAGCAGCTTGAGGAAGATCTCTATGGATATGGATCAACTATAGAAGAATCTTTAAGAAGCTCTTGAATAGATTGACTTGCTTACTATTGAAAAAGGCACTTTGAAAATAAAATATGATGATGCAAAGAACCTCATTGAGAAACTGAAAAACAAGTTGGAAGATCTAAGATCTGAAAAGGAATCTGAAGTTTTTATTGAAGATTGTGATGACAATTTAGAAAAAGAAAATGAGATCCTTAAGCATGAACTAAAGATAGCAAATTTGAAGGTTAGCTTAAAAGATGGAAATGACAAGAATGAAGCAAATCTAAAATCTGAGAATGAAAGTCTAAAGACTAAAATTGAAGGACTAAAATATAAACTTGGTAAAGTAACATCTGAACTTGAGAAAGTCAATTTGCAGTATGCTAAACTTGAGAAATACAATAAGATTGTGAAAGGTGAACTGACTCAATCCAAACAACAACTTGAAAATATTCAGCAAGTGAGAATATTGATGAACAAATATCTTATCAAAAACCATTCTATGATAAGATTGGTCTTGGATTCAACACTTTTAAAGAAAATGAAGAAAGCAAGGAACCAGATCTGAAAATATCTAAAAGCATAGATGAGAAGAAGTCTGATGAGATTAACAAGTCTGAAGATACACCTAAAGAAGAAGAATCACGTAAGAAAGAGGAATCACCCAAAGTTATGCAAAGAGAATTCAAAGGTAGATGTTTTTCTTGTAATACTATTGGTCATATGAAGAGAGATTGCATAGGTAAGCAATTCAAACCTCTTAAGGTTTATTGTTATAATTGTCATGGTTTTGGACATAGAGCTATTGAATGTAGGAAACCTAAATTTATTAAGAATAATGATGGTAGTAGAATGTTTAGGAATACTAACAATGCAAATAAGAAACCTACTGAAGATATGAATAGAAGAAATGGAGTAATATGTTATAGATGCAACAAGGTTGGACACATTGCTAGAAACTGCATATCACAAATCAATCAACCTGCACAAAGATATGGAAACAATGGAATTGTTTGTCAGATATGCAACAAGAGTGGACATACAGTAAGGTTTGGCAGAATGAACAATAGAGTTTTTCATCCTAATCCTAATCCCATAAATCATGCAAGAAGAAATGAAGATACAAGTAACAGTCAGAAAGGTTGTTGTATTAATTTAGATGAAGTGAAGTTTATCAAAAGAAAAAATCAAGGAGACATATTCAACATTGAAGGTAATTAGGAAGGTGAAGCATTAAAAGGTAAGAATGAATCTTTACTTGACCCATCTCAAAGTATTTAATTTATGAAAATTGTAGTAGAATAGGAAATTAGATTAGTGTAGAAGTAGATATATGATTAACTGAGTCTTGCGCAGTTAATGCAAGGTAGTATATGATGTTCTAATGCTATGGTTAAGAGCACAAAGAAAAATATTATCTTTTGCGAGATCACAAGAAGTTTTAAGTTTTGCAGGTTAGCAGAAACAACTTTTTGGAAAGAAGCAGAAAAACAATTGAATGCAATGTCAGATCTAAGTAAGATTGAATTAATAAAAGGTCATGATTGGTATTATTTGATCATCAAAGAAAATTCAAGTGTTAAGGAGATCAAAGAGTAGTGATTGGAAGCATTTTGCAAGGATTTGGAGAAGAATTTTGTGTCGAATCTACACAAGCCCTAAAATCATGAAATCAAGGTATTTTACTTGACAGACCTTTAAATCAGTGAAGGAATTAGAAGAAATCATGGATCTTTCTTTAATTCACAATGTTAGAGATAAAAATAGACCTAAGTTGAAAAGGGAACTAGTCTAGAACCTTTGGAAGATGATCCTAGGTTAGCTTTATCATCCGTACCAGAAGGATTTTTACATCTAGAGAATGTTAAAGGTTATCTTGGATGCAAACTAGAGACTATTACTGATAGTGATTTCACCAAGGAATATCAGAAGATCTACAATCAAGACATAACATTGAAAGAAGAATTTAAACATTTGAAAGATAATGAAATCATTAAGTATGCTTTATGGTATGAATTTTAAAATGAAGGGTGTACTAAGATAATCTTAAGAAGAATTCATAATGTGAAGTTTTGGTTAGAAGATAGAGTGATAGATATCATAGCTGATTTGATTCATGAAGTCACTGGACTATCTAAAATTGGAGCTATTCCTTTAAATGAGAATAACATGAGGAAAATAGTCATTGAAAACACAAATTCATCTTATAATGGTAGAGGAATTGTGATTAGTAAGATTCAACAAGATGATGTCAAATACTTATGCAAGATCCTAACCACTAACTTTTGTGCAAATTCAAGAGAGGATGACATGGTAGCTGGAATGATACATGCAGCTTATCTGATGTGTGTTGACAAAGTACAAGTTGATATGTGTGAGATTTTGAGAATTCAACTATTTGAGAATTTGGAAAAGATTAAGAAAATTAAGTATACACCGTTTAGGTTCACATCCTTAATCACCTATATGTTTTTTCATCTATTGAGAAGATTTCCTTACACCATTGGAAATGACTGGAATGATGGCCAAACCACAATGGAAAGGATTAACCTAATGTATAGAAGGCATGTTATTCACAAAGTGAATGAGAGTGTGGTATTGGTAATCAAGACATTTCAAGATATAGTATCTAGCAGATCAAGGATTCCACAGTCTCTTGTGGAGAAGTATAAAAATGAGATATGTTTCATGGTTGATATTGACTTTACCTACATTGAAGCAGTAGAACCTAGAATAGAGTTCATAGACCCTCTTGGCTATGAGATATCTAAGGTAGAGATAGAAGAGTATGTGAGCAGGTTACTTAAGTGCAAGTTGGACACTCACTGTAATAGGTTTGGAACCTTTGAGGAGAACTTCAACTCCATAAAGACCTTACTTGAAGAGAAGCAGTCAAAGAAAAGAGTTGAGAGTACTATCAAGAAAATCCTAAAAGATACAGGTATGACTAAGCATGAATTCTTGATAGAAAAGCAAACAATAGCAGCAATCAGAGATATTGGACAAAAAGAAGTTTTGTCTGTTCCACCTTTATCATCAAGTTTTGTCTATTTAAGGTGAAAGTGGAAGAAATTGAGAAAGATCAAGAAGCAAAGATATCCACTAGATCCACTTCCTCCACACCTAGAAAAATAGCAAAAGAGAGTGCTACTAGACTAGGTAAGAGATAGAAAACATTAGTGCAACTAGTTCCAAGGAAAATTACAGAAATCAAAGATGATAGCACTTCTATTAAGAAGAGTTAACTTGGAAACCTAAAGTTGAGAAGCTTAATGAGCAAATCATTCAGGATGGAGACTTTACAAGAATGAATAAGTATTATGAACTTTATGATTATGTAGAGAGATTAAATCTAGAAAATGCAGTGGTAAAGCATATGATTTTGTCTGATAAGAAGTTTGATACAATTCAGGGTAAGATACCTGATGATTTGTATAATAAACTTGTGAATAGGAAGAAGAGAGCATCAAAGGAAGAAACATCTATTATAGAAAAACTTGTAAGAAAGCTTTGTGTAATAAAAGATGAAGCACATTTTAGTCAGATCATGAAATCTTTAAGCACACATCTGAGAACCAAGAAGAGAACTATTCATATTATGGGAGACAACTATGAAGAAGGTAATTTAGAAATAGAGCAAGCAATAATCAAGGTTATGTCAGAGAATGCTAGAGAATCATCAGTTGTGGCAAAGCAAGCAAGTGAAACAGAACAAGAGGAAATTCCCTCTCCACCAGCCATTAACATTGAAGATGAAGTCATGAATGTAGAAGGAATGAAGATCACCTTGGATACTGATGATAATGTATTCAAGAATCTGGAAAACATTTTTGACAATTCAGCTTTTGAAGAGTAGGAGACTACCAAAGGAGAAGAGAAAATAGAGACCACAGTAGTAGAACCCTTAGTGACAAGAAAACAAGTACCTATTCCCACTAAAGAAGATATCATTCTTACTCTTGAGATAGAAAAGAAGAATCAGATTGGATCTATGATTGAGCATTTGGGAAAGGAAGTAGATGATGATGATTAGTTGGAATTGATCACATCCTTGAACAAGATCATTGGGAAGAACAAGAAAGTAAAAAGTCTTGAAGGATGCCTGAAGGAACTTACTGAGAAGTTACAAGGCATTGTAACTACACAAATTGCAAAAGCTAACCCTCTGGAGAAAGAAAAGAAAGTGATGAAAACCTTTGACATTGAATTCACAAATCTATCTAATATAGCAAGAGTTAAAGCTCAAAAAACCTATGAGGCCAAAATGCTTTTGAACATTAGCTAGAATATTAGGAATGATATAAAAAATTTTGATATCTATATAAAGGACTTGAGGAAGGATTTGGAAATAGGAAAATCTTTGTACATCCAGTGTACAAAATTACAGACCTTGACAATAGAAGAAGATCAGAAGATGAAGATGAAGGAAGTAGAAATTCAAAATGAAACTAACTTTCTTTTAAGCCCCAATGTGAAGGTATTTTATGTTGAGAAGAAAATTCATAAGTTATATGATGAAATCAGAGTTTTGCAAGATGAAAAAGACAGGAAAATGAAAAGATTCACTCTTTTAAGAGAGCACACTTCTATGACGTTAAGCATTATTGAAGAGCAATTGGAAGAATGTCTTTCAGCTAAGACATCTTTTCAAAAGTTTAACTTTGAGAACCTCCAAGCATGTGAAATAGCATCTTACGGATTGAGTGCACTACTCAATGTGGCAGATTCTATTAAGAAATCATGGGAGAAGGAGTTAGAGGCTATAAAGTTTGATTTTGTAGATTGTGTTGCAAGCCTACTGGCTTTGCAATATTGAATTAAGGTATAATCATTTTTTAATATAGTTTTGTAACCCTCCTTACCTTTATTTTGTCATTTTTGTCAAAGGGGGAGAGATATATAGTAGAAAATTGATAAGAAATGATAAGGATTGATACTCTTAGGGGGAGTACTATATCAGAGATAAGTTTTTTTTGGAGTTATAAGGATAGTATATATTTTATACTATGGCCACAATTTTGAGATTTTGAAGTTGTAGACTTAGCCAATTTTCTCATATGTTGCCACCAATGACAAAGGGGGAGATTGTTGGCAAGTTGGCTGAGTTGGTTACATAGATGTTGTCATTATGGAAACATATGATCTACATGAAGATCACACAGGTCAGAGAGCTAGTATGATAGAGAACAATGTGAAATTGTCTAAGTATGAGATAGTGTTTTTACCAGTGAACCTAGAGATAGATTTTGTTTGCGATGTTGATTGGAGTAAGTTCAGTGCTTGTGCACGTGAACATAGACTCTATGATGACTATTGAAGACTCATCTCAGAGCACAAGTCAGTATGGCATGTATGGAAGAAGTTATGATTTCTTTAGTTTTATTTCTATGCATGTTGCTTAGCTTCTTATGTTATGCATGTGTTAAGATAATCTTTTATATCCATAATTGGGCAAAAGTAAAAGTTTGTAGAATATTGATTCACCCCCCCCTCTCTCAATATTCCCTATTTCTAACACACTTTTGGGATCTCCATGGATTGTAGTTGATATTAAAAACCTTAGAATGGAATTAAGGATAATATTATTGTTCTTGGAGAGCACATTCACATTCTCCTCAAATGAGAAAATCAAATAGGGCTTAGGTGCTCCTTTTTTGGCTCAATCAGAGGTAGTGTTTGTGAAACATTCCCTATATGATTTGTATACTAGACTAGAACTAATGTTTGAATATCTACACATGCTCTCGATAGGTTAGGTTCACAAAACTCACATTTTGGCATGCCCGATGGAACTCTCACCATGCATTTCTACTCCATTTCTGGGGTTTTCATCACAAATTTCTAAAAATTTTGGAAAGCTTGTTCATCTTGGTGAGAATCCTAGTACAAGTTGTCGACAATTTGGTCAGTGCTCCCCTCTGGATTCGTGACATGGCTTAACCACCTCCTATGTCTTCTATAATTCTAGTGGTTGTATTGGGCATTAATAGGTCAATCTTTTGGTGCAATGACTATTGGAAAGTTGGCTTAGTATAGTGTTTTCATTATGGCAACAAAGTTATATAGTAGTTTGGAGTCAGTGCACTTGATGAGAAGATTAGAAATCGGCTAAGTGTTGAAAACTAGAAAGTCTATAGAGTACCTGAAGCTTAGAGCTTTAGTGCATGTGCGTACAACCAAGTTATGGTATGCACCCTAGAAGATAAGTTGGTTAGACTATATTCATGCTTAGTCTATGAGTGCATGATTAGATATGAAAGTATGAAAAAGTTACAGATAGTTGAAGTTACACAGCCAGTGTGTGCTAGAGAAGAATAGAGTAAGAAGTCAACTATTGGCATTTTGATTTGCGGTTATATTCTTATGATGTAAAGGCCATGCACCTATTGTAATTAGGTTTTAGACATGTAAATATATATTTTTGTAAACATGCTTGAGACAATTCAATTGGAATCATTGTATGTAATCAGTTAAAGGGCCGACCTAGTTATTTGTTTTGTATGCACATATAAATATGAGATGCACCCATTGTAATTAGCATGAGAGTTTTTATAGAGTTGAGATAAGGAGAGAAAAACTATGTGAAGAGTCTATAATATGTATTAGATCTTTGCAAGAGGTCAAAGCATCAGCGCATTAAAGGAACTTCTTAGATAAGCAATGCCACAGTAATAGTTCATCCAATAGATATAGTGTGTATCTGAGATTAGAAGGTTGCAGCCTTCACCACTTGAGCAGTGAGCTCTAGGATAGTGCGTCCACACCCCTAACAAGGTTTATTGTAAAAGACTCCTAATAGGGTCTGACCCTTGACAAGGTCTACTATACTTAATACATTGTAAAGAAACTCCTGATAGGGTTAAGGATCTTCTAACAAGGATCATAAAACACTAGTATAGAATATTAGTGGGTGTCAATTCCCACCAGGGTTTTTACCTATTTGGGTTTCCCCATAACCATATTGGTGTTATGTGTTGATTTCATGTTTTATGTTTATGTGGATGTTCATTTCAGTACTTAAGAATTTAAGTTAAGTTTAAGATTAAGTCAAAAGATAAAATACAGTGAACATTGATTCACCCCCCCCCCCCTCTTAGTGTTCCCATTCCTAACAATTGGTATCAAAGCTCTGGTCCTTAGAAAATAAGTTTAACCACTTGATGAGATCATGGAGAAAGAAGAAATGAAACATTTGAAAAGAAATCTTGAAGCTGCTCTTGAAGACCTGGACAGATTTGAAAAACAAATTGAAGAACTTGAAGAAAAAGTGAGTGATGCTCAAGTAGTCATCAAAAGGCTAAGAAAAGATTTGAAAGAATACTCTACCAATGATTTAGGGATTAAGATAAAAAGGCTCAGTGAAGAAAATTCATCTCTAAAAGAATAGATTAAAGAATTAGATGATAAGATGACTAACAATCAGGAAGTCTATGATGAATAGATCAAAGAGAACCTTCAACTGAATGAAGAATTGAGGCAATAAAACATGGAAATATTGGAGCTAAGGAAAAACAAAGAAAGCTTGGAATCTAAATTGAAAGATGAAAAGAATCACATTGATAAGTTTCACACTACTTATGATTTGATAGAATCTCAGTTGTATGCAAGAAGAGTTAAAGGAGATACTAGGTGCATTGGATACAATGAAGCAAAAAATTAGATTGACAACATGCGAGCAAGAATGAAAGCACCAAAAGACACCTCTAATGCTAAGGCAACTGGAAGTTAGACTAAAGATCATATTCAACCATCCAAGAATGAGCACAAGCCATTAGATCAAACTTGTTATGCATGTAACAAGCATGGTCATATAACAAGGAACTGTATAGAGGTAAGACCTTTCAATGGTTACTGTTATTCATGCAATAAATTTGGTCATAGAGATATGAATTGTAAGACAAGTCAGAAGAACAATACTCAACATAATCAGAGAAATCAGATTCAGCCAAATCTAAGAAGTTCTCAGAATGTTACATGTTAGATAGGTAACTATAATGGTCACTCAGCTAGATAATGTAAAATGGTGACCCATGTCAATGCGCCAAGGAATATAAGGCCTCCAATCATTTGTCACTCTTGTAACAAGGCTGGACACATCTCAAAGTTTTGTAGATCAAGGACGCAAGGTCAAGAAAGCCCTAAAAAGCCTGAATAACTAGTATTGGATCCTGAAGGAGAAGTCAAGTTTGTGAAAGCTTCAAAGGATGTGAGCTTGATTTGGTCAGAAGCAAAGAAGGATAAGGTTGATGAGAATGTATTGGATGCATCCATAGTGGACACACCCTCTACATCTAGATGAATGGCCCTCAAGGTCATAGGGGGAGCTAATTTAGCTCTAGAACCCTGTGTGGCTAGTATACTCACTTTCAGAGTATGCGCCTTTGGACTTAAGCTTTTGGAGGCTAGTAGAACCTATGTGCAAGAGCACACTAGTTGATTGTTTACATAATGGAATTTAGAAATTTTCAAGTGATGGCCTAGTTTATGTGACAAGCATTAATGGCATAATTTCTACTTTAAAGTACACCAGAGTTTGTAGATCTCTCATTGCATTCAAATTGAGAGTGATTAGAGAGTAGAAGAGCCATAGCATTTATTTGCAAAGGATTGCAGATTGATTCATCAAGTGATTTTCTATGCATTTGATAGGTTACAGAAAACCTAGTTCGTTGCACCAATTCAGAATCTCTCGGAAACCATTAAGAAAGCATTATACAAGTAAGTGATGGCTACTCCTATAGTATTTGATATTGCAGAGAAGAAAGGATATGTATTTAAGAGGCATCCATTCAAATCTACTTTGGATGACCTAATCTACTTTGGATGACCTAGAAGGGGCATTCTCCCACACACCTATGGGTTTTATGCATGTCGAAGGCATTAGGGCATACATACACTATAAGAAAGAACTAGTAGGATTGGATAGATTAAGAGTGCACATGGAAACTATGTTGAAACTAGACAAAACCTTCATGGATGAGTATACACAGTGGAATAATCACCCTATAGTGGAGTATGCTATGGCATATGAATTCTACGAATCAGAATGGATCAAGATTCTACTGAGCAGGATTCATGATGACCTATTTTGGATAGGTGAAGTGTTGGTCAGAATTACTAGTGACCTAATTCATGAGATAAAAATCTTCTCAAAGATAGGCCTCATTCTTCTAGCCAAAAAGGATGTAAGGAAACTTGTTGAGAAAACCTACAAGTCAAGAAGTGATAGGTGTGGAATGACCATAGAGCCTATTGAGAAAGATGACATCAAATTGATGTTCATGATACTAGGTTACAGGTTCCAACACACCAGCAGGGTGAACAATGTGTCTGCGGCCACAATTCTTGTAGCTATAAGACTTGTGAAAGAGAATGAAGAATTGAACTTGTGTGAGATCTTGTGTGCATAGTTAATAGATAACATTAAGGAAATCAAGCATGACAATACCAAGATATTTAGGTTTGGGTACCTAATTATCTATATGTACTTCCATATTGTTGGAAAAGTGTCTGATTTGTACCTAGACAAGACTATTCCCATAATGCCATAGATATCTCTCAAGGAATGTACTAAGAGTACATTAAAGGTCTACATGACATTGGATTTGAAGACATTTAGAGTCAAGATGTAGATGAGATATAGAATTTCAAAGAAGATAGTTGAAAAATACAAAGATACTATTTGTTTCATGGTTGAGACTAACACAACATGCATGGAGGTAGTTGAACCAAGGACAAAGTGGATTCATCCACTTGGATATGAGGTTGAAGAATCAATATTAAAAGATTATGCTCAAGTTCTATTTTCAACACCTAAGGACCCCAATGAATCTAGATGGGGAACTTATGAAGAGAAAACATGAGAAGTAGATGTTGTATTGAACAGCGCAGCAACAAAAATAAAGGTTGCCAAAGTTACCTCAGAGATCTTGAGAACTCATGGAGTGTCTCAAGAAGACCTAGAAAAGGCAAGGGAAGAAAAGATTGCTTTGGAAATTGAGAGCGTAGCAATAGCAAAGTCAAAATCAAAGGATCCTAAGCTAAAGAAGGTGAAAATTGAGAAATTTGATGTTTAGAAGGGTAAAACTGATGTTACTCCTTTTGCACCCATTTAAACCATTGACCTTATTGCTCCTCCTTAGTATAAGGAAATGCCTAAGAGGAAGAAAGAGACTAGCATTGGTCATCCATCCTCACGAGTAACAAGGAACAAAAAGAATACTCAAGCACCTCCCAAAGTAAATTTCAAACCTAGTCTTAGTGTGCTAAGTAAAAGAATCATTGATGAAGGTAGGATTGATCAAGTAGGAAAATTCTATGAGAAATATAGTGAGATTGAAAAATCAGAGATACATGGAATGATTGTCAAACATATGTTGAAGTTTAAGAAGACAGTCCTAGAACTAAAGACTATGATCCCTGATAATGTATGGAACATCTTGGAGTTCCAAAAGAGACAAGCTATTGAAGAGGATCTAAGGATAAGAGAAAAGATTCTAGATGAAACCCTTCTTTTATGTTCTCTAGAGGATAAATATGTGTTGTTAGATCTGGTAAAGCCACATCTCAGAACCAAGTCAAGGACCCTGCATATAATTGACAAAAACTATGAACTAGTGGCTAAGGAAACAGAGAAGGCATTCGAGGAGGTCTTCATGAATAGACACATGTATCTAGCTACTGCACCCAAAGTTCAAGTTCCCACAATGGTTGGAAAAGATTTAGCGACTACTAATGTACCTATGACAGGTCCCCAGGACTTGACACCTGTAGTTGAAACAATATCAGAGGAAGATAAGTCAATGCCCATATCAGAGACATTCAAAGATGACTCAATTTTTATTGATAATGTAAAAGTCACTTTGGTGGCCATAGAAATGAATTTGGATAATTTTGAAGAGGCATTTGCAAGCACACAAGAGGTTGAAACTCTTTTTAGTAACACTCCTCCCATTCATCAAGAAGAAGTATTGATTGAGGATATAACAAATAAAGAAGAAAAGAAAGAAGAAGGAAAAGAAAAAGAAAAAGAAAAAGAAGAAGAAGAAGAAAAGAAAGAAGAACAAATAGAAAAAGAAGTAGAAAAACAAAAAGAAGAAGTAGAGAGAAAATAAAATAAACCAATAACAATAAGATTCAAAGAGGAAGTTATGGACAATACTCCTATCACTCCACTTCGCTCAGCAACATTGTTGTCAAGTTTGACACCTGACTCAACCCGTTTGGATTCATGGGGAGAAGAAGACTTGATCAAGCTCAACATCTTAGCTATGGAGAAAGCCAAGGAGAAATAGGTAATGAGGAATCCCCTCCTTGTAGAATTAGTAAAAATCTTAAACAACTTGTTACTAGCAGACAAGAAAGTGTCCAAGGTACATTCCGTTGATGATGTGAGTGTAGTTATTTCACAATTTAAGAGTAATTTCTCTAGCTTGGAAAAATTAGCATCATTAGCTGTAGAGGAGAAGTATAGAAAGAAAAGGCTAAGTGAATTGGTTAGCAACTTTACAATTGACCTGAGCTCACTAAAGGCTCGTCAAGCATCCTTGAAGGAGTTTGCAGCAAAGGGTAGAAAGATTATTGCTGACTGTATGAACCAGGACAAGTTGACTAGTGAACTATACAAGAAAATACAAGAGGTAGAAGCTATGATAGATAGCATAAGGAAATTAGTAGAAGATCCATCCATTGATTTTAACATGAGTAACAATGTCTACCAAGGATAGATAGATAAGATTGAAAAAATTGAGAAAGAGATGTCAAAGACAAGGGGAAAGCAAACATAGCTAAGGAATGCTCTTGTGCCCTCACTAGATATACTCAATTAGACTATCAAGGAGATCGATGCCACCATGGTGACATATGGTCAAGGTCCTAGCATAGATTTGGAGAAGATGGAAAAGCTACAGTATGCACTATGCACCCATCTCCAGGTTATAAACTCATTGATCACATTTTGGAAGAAGGAGATCCAAAACTTGCAAATAGCATATCCAGATGTTCTCTCATAGTAAGTAGTTGTATATATAGTTTTGAAGAACCTTTGTCATTAATTTCAAAAGGGGAGTATGTATAGAATATGCTTATAGATATGTATAAGGAGATATAAGATAGAAAGTTATGTATAAGGGATATATAAGGAAAAAGTTTTTTGTATTAAGGAAAACTTAGCAACTTGGCCATATTCCTTTGTTTCCATCAATGAAAAAGTGGGAGATTGTTGGAAAGTTGGCTTAGTATAGTGTAATCATTATGGCAACAAAGTCATATAGTAAAATGGAGTCATCACACTTGATGAGAAGATTAGAAATCAGCTAATGTTGAAGACTGGATAGTGTACAGAGTATCTGAAGCTCAGAGCATTAGTGCACATGTGTAAAACCAAGTTATGGTATGCACCTTGGAAGATAAGTTGGTTAGAATATATTCATGATTAGTCTATGAGTGCATGATTAGATATGCAAGTATGACAAACTTACAAACACTTGAAGTTACACAGCCAGTTTGTGCCAGAGAAGAACAGAGTAAGCAACCTATTAGGCCATTTTTCTGTCATAGAAAATATCCTTTAAAATGGCCTCCTACCTACAAATGTTTTTGTAAAAGTGTCCTGCCCTGTGTTCTTCATGTTGTCACCTTGCTCCAGTCCAAATTGCACGTGGTGAATTGCAAAATCTAGAAAGTTATTCAAGTTTTAAGGTCTGTAAGAAACAATTTCCAAATCTACCATAGTGTCGAAAACCCACAGTGTTTTTGAAAATCCATGATGTTTTCAGTCTGTGTGAAAACCCTCATTATTTTTGACCTTGTGCCTTCTAGCTTTGTGCGCTTATCTTTTGATGTCAAAAACCTTGTGTGTTTTCGATCTTTTCCACCGAAAGCCCTGTGTGTTTTAGACCCCGCACTTCTGCCCTGTTTGTTGGCATTCTTTAACTGTGCAAGTGCGATGTATGGTGGGCCCAAGTCTTCAAAGGTTTCAAAATGATTGGTTGTTGCATGGCCACATGTCAAACTTTTCTGACATGTGATCATGCGACTGCTTGCAACCTATCCGTGTGGGTCCCAGTTCTTACCATTGCCCAGTATGGCTAAAGTTTAGATAAGATCAGTGGTTAGCATAAGTTCGCATGGTAAAGATGCATGGTGTTTATCCCTTACACTTTTGGGATAGTCATTGGATTTTCCTTTGTGGGCGTGTCATGGATCCAGGTGGGTCTGCATGTCAGAGAGTGCTGATGTGGCATCTTCTGTTTGGTCCATGTGGTGATGAGTTGGATTTCATGTCAGTGCAGCCCAGTGTCAAAGATTTAAGATCTATGGTTGGCATGTGATTGCAAGGAATATTCTTTCCCCTTGCGATCATGTGCCCACCATCTGATTGGATGCCGATGGGTTTGTTTGCAGTGGGCCCGCTGTCAAAGGATGTTGAGGTGGCCGAGTTCTAGTGGATGTAGGGTAGAGATGTGAGCCTGGTGGTCAGAGCCCTTTCAATCCTATAGTTGCCACATGACCACAAGGAATATTCTTTCCCCTTGTGATCATGCGACAACTGTCTGATCTTGTAGTGTTTAAAAGGGTTGACGGGTGGTGCGTCCTGTGTCAGGTGACTCAGTGGCTGTAGTGAATGGTATGATGACATGTGGCATCAGGTGGGCCTAGGTGGGGTCTGAGGTTTGGTGGAGTGGATAAAGATCTGGTGGTGCCGACAAAATTCAATGTGTTCACACATTCACACATAAAAAGGATGATTCGCTAGTTTGTTTGGCGATTTGGTGAACGGTAGTCGGGAAGTTGCTAAATTATTTAGTGAAGGAGCGAAGTGTTTTATGAATTGGCGAAGGTTCTTTGTCGCCAATTTGCCAAGTTTGACTGGGACCACTTTTAAGGAAAGTCATAAAGCCCGTGAAGGGAGATTGATCGGATGAATGTGTTTTAAAGTTGGTAAAGGTTTAAATTTTGGTTGTCGTTTCTCTGCAGGCACCAAAGAAATAGCCGTTGAGATTCAAATTTGAATTTCTGAGAGTTTCCAGTGATAGAGGGTACCATTCTTATGGAATTCAATGCAAAAATGACCCTGTTTGGTGAGAAGCAATTGGTTTGCCATGTGGTCTAGGATGTCTAGTGCTCATTTGCAAAGCATGTATGTTGCAGTTGTGGCTCAAGGCATGTTGCAGGGTGTCCTTTTGAGCTTGGTTTTGTGATCCTTTGTAGTTGTAGAGAAGACTTTCATAATTAAGGATCAGTTCAGGATTTCCTCTTTCCTAGATTGGATGTGTTTCCCACACCTGAATTAAATTCATGATTGTTTCTAGCAGGTTGGGTGGTTGAAACCCTAACCCTAGTCATCCATAGCTTGTTGCAAATTTCCAAGATGACTAGGGGGTATAAGTTGTAGACTTTTTGAGTTTGCAGGGGTTCCAATACTTTTGGTTTTGGTCCCAGATTGTTGATAGTGAAAATTTGAACAAAGAGAGCCTGGATTTAGGCTTTGTTTCCTTTGTGCATTTTATCATTTGCTAATATATTGATTCTGCAAGTCTTAGTGAGAATATTTTTGGATTCCAATCTCATATTGGTGTATGTCTTTTTGTTTTTCTCTTGAGCTCATATATGTTGATTTCACAAAGTGGGTTAGCATATGGTAAACAAAGAGTATTTTGGGGTTATCTTTGAGTTCCTAACAAAGTTAGGATTAAAGTCTTTAAGGTAAGTTCAGTGAGTTCATGGCAAGATAAGGATTTGATGTCTTGATATGTGAGTGAGGGGAGTAATAGGCAAAGCACTTACTCTGAGTCTATATATGTTTGAGCTAAGGTTTTAGGGTGATATAGGTTGTTAGGTGACTCTCTTCTCTGGGATAAGGCACTGATCCATTCTCTGGAAGTAGTCCATCATCAACAATCACACACACACAATTAAATGATAAACCTTTCAATCAGATAGTAAAGGGTATAGTTATATATTGTTTAGAGAATCCTTTGAAGAAGTGAGTCAAGGGTACACCCACCTGAGCATTGAGGCTCAAAGTGTAGGAGGATCTCCTTGATCCTTGTTAATTGGCCCTCTTCCTTGTAGACTTTGGAGTGGTGATAGAGTCAAAGTTTCATTAAAATTATTCATCAAAGTATAAATCTACAAGTTTTGAAGATCAAAGGGAACAACCAACACAACTGAATGTTGGCATTTTGACTTGTGGTTATATTCTTATGATGTGAAGGCCATGCGCCTATTGTAATTAGGTTTCTGACATGTAAATATGTTTTTTTGTAAACACGCTTGAGCCAATTCAATTGGAAGCATTGTATGTAATCGGTTAAAGGGCCAACCTAGTTATTTGTTTTGTATGTGCATATAAATATGAGATGTGCCCATTGTAATTAGCATGAGAGTTGTTATAGAGTTGAGATAAGTAGAGCAGAAGTGTGCGAAGAGTCTATAAGATGTATTATATCTTTTCAAGAGGTCAAAGCATCATTGTATAAAAGGAAATGATCAGACAAGAAGTGTCAAAGTAATAGTTCATCCAATAGATATAGTATGTATCTGAGATCAGAAGGTTGCAACCTTCACCACTTGAGCAGTGAGCTCTAGGACAGTGCATCCACACCCCTAACTAGGTTTATTGTAAAAGACTCCTAATAGGGTCTGACCCTTGAAAAGGTTTACTATACTTAATACATTGTAAAGAAACTCCTAATAGGGTTAAGGATCTTCTAACAAGGATCATAAAACACTAGTATAGAATATTAGTGGGTGTCCATTCCCATCAGGGTTTTTACCTATTTAGGTTTCCCTGTAACCATATTGGGGTTATGTGTTGATTTCATGTTTCATGTTTATGTGGATGTTAAATTTCATTACTAAAGCATTTAATTTTAGTTTAAGATTAAGTAAACAGATAAAATATAGTGAACATTGATTCACCCCCCCCCCCCCCCCCCCCCCGCCTCTTAGTGTTCCCATTCCTAACAATGGCAACCACTACTTGTAACAAGTGGTATCAGAGCTTGGTCATAGGTTTGAATCCTCTCAGGTAACATTGAGGGGGAGGTTTTTGGGATTTGGGTTAGTGCTCCCCTTAGGATTTGAGACATGGCTTAATCACCTTCTTTGTCTTCTATAAGTCTAGTGGTTGTATCAGACATTTATAGGTCGATCTTTTGGTGTAACAATTACTACTACTTATAACATGACTAAACTCTTTTGGGCATGTTTACTCATATGGGAACCCTCGTATTCTCATAATATGCATGGTAAGGTCTTTTATGGGACTTTTGCATCTCATTTTTGGCCTTCTACATCTCATTCTGGCATGTTTTCCCATATGGTGACTCATGTATGCTCATATGGTGCATGGTATTGACTCATATGGGTCTTCATTTGAAAATACCCTTCTTTTTTTACTCATATTGGAAATAGAGGGCATGTTTAGGGCCCTAAGACTTGATATTTTTGGTCTTTTATGTTCATTTAGGTTCCATCTTGTCCCTAACCTTTAGTTTTGCAGGTTCTAACATCATTTGTGTAGATCATTTTGGGAGAACACGTTATTTTCCAAATTCATTAAGATCCTAAAACACACTAACATCTTTTTTTTTTTTATGAACAATACAACCCTCATTTAGGCTTAAAATTAATCCTACCCAATTTTGAATTCCTAAAGTTAAAGGAATCTTCACATCTTCATTTGGGCTTAAAATCCATCAAATCCAAACTTGAGTGTCTAAAAGAAAATGAACAACTCAACATTCACATCTTGATTTAGGGCTTAAAATGAATCACATCTAATCTTGAATGTCTATGATTTTGTGAAATCTTGAATGCAATAAAAAACACATTAACTTTTTGGGCTTAAAATCAAGTGAATCCAAACTAATCTTGAGTGCCTAAAAGGAAGGAAATAAGGAAATCAAAACACCTCAGCTTTTTTGGGCTTAAAATGAATCCAAGCCAATCTTGAGTGTCTAAAAGGAAAGAAAAAAGAAATAAAAAAATCTTCATTTGGACTCTACAAAGAATAAAAAATGGAACTAGAGAACAATTAGTCTAAAAACAATTTCAAAAATGGAATGAACTCTCTATGGTGTGTTTGAAGGAGTGTTTCTTAACATTGCCTTAAGATATTTTTCAATATATTGCAAACCCATTAATCTAAGTGATTCGATTGAAATCCATACCCTTTCCCTCATGCTTTCATAGAACTTGGGTGAAGATAAGGGTTGGATTAGTTACTTGACTCTAGCAAGGCTTATCCAGAGAGAAAAGTCCTTCCTCTTTGGAGAATGACCTCAAATTGGTAATTCCCCGATTGATATATAAATAAAGTACTGAGAAAACTCTCACTTCTTCCCCTCAAGCTTGAGAGATGTGTGTTGATGGTAGCCCAAGGTAGGTGAATATCCCTATGATTTTGGAATGGTCAACTAGGATCTTAAGTGAGTCACACACGTACAGACAAATTGGAAGGACATGACAAACCTTACTAGACACCTATAAATCAAAGGCCAACACAATCTACCCTTGAAGGATTTCTAATCTTTGTGCAAGGGGAATAGTAATCTCCCCAAGACACTAATCATAATGTGCCATCCTTGAGCACTTGGAACTGGATAATATGGTATCATGATTGGAGCCATTGCGTGCTTGGTGGTGGTCATATTCATATTATCTCTTGGATGTCTTCCTAAATCAATGAGAAAATATTTTTTAGTCATACCAATTCCTCAAGATAGAATTGCTTGTGTGTGTCTTCAAAGTTACAAAAATAGTGAAAACAACTATTGAACATACACATTCCAAAATCATTTCCAAATATAATTATCAACACTTGATTGTATCTTGCAAGGTTTATTTGTCCCTTGTTGAGAATGTTATCAAGACACATGATTATTATCTTTTGATTTTAGTTTCCTTTCCCATTAGATAAGAAATAAAGTGAAAGCCTAACCTGATTAGATTTACTCAGAAAACATCCTTGGACCTAAAAGGTTCTCTCAAAATCATTTTCTCAGAAACATTTATCAACCCAATCCAATTGTCATTCTTTCAAGATATGACTGATTCAACAAAATACAAGAAAACCAAGTTACCAAATTCCTATGTCTATCAAGAGAAGAAAGTTTCCAAACATAAACTCAAATACCATCAACCTTCCTTGATTGCAATCTGAGAAGAAGAAATGTATCAAGAGAAAATATATAATGTGTGTTACAATGCAAGATTCAAATAGTTTGCAACACGCTTCCAGGTCAATCACCACTTTGTTAGCTTAGAAAGTGAAGACTAGTTGGCCTATCACATGCCACATTCTTTCAAATCTCATGGAGATATCTAAAAACCCTTGCATCCTTGCATCATAGATCATCCCTTTAGTTTCATTTTACATCATCCCCTTAGAATAGCCTCATTTGATCTTACCTACCATCCTTAAATCTGAAAATCCAAAAATCCAAATCCAAATCCAAATCCAAAATCCTTAGATCCAATCAATCCAACTATCCAACCATCAAATTAGTGTCACATCCTTTGAGTTACTTAATCCTTATCCCAAGTCAAAATCATCTTAGCTCCAACCTTCAACTAAGCATTGTCTAGGGCAGCTCATACTTGTCTTTTTAGGCCTCATCATCTTGATCCATAGATTGGCATGCACTGACAATGATCATGTCTTCCAAAGATCACAAGTCTATCCTAGGTTGACAATCCCACCCACTTTCAATCCTACACAAGGAAGAACCAACTCATTCTAACACTTAGAAATCCTTATCTCTTAGGACATCCTCATCATCCTAATCCAATTAGCATCCAAGCATCCCTTAGTTTATCAAATCTCATCCTATGTCTTCCATCTATTCTTATGTTTCCCTAGGCTTGTCCTATCTTCCATCCGTAAGTTTCTATAGAATAATCTTGCATCCATCCACCCCTACATCCCCATCCTATGACTCACATTATTCATGCATATCAAGACATGATCCAAGAAGAGAAAGAATATGGACCATAACTTTTCCACTAGCACAATCGACTATAATGATCCTAACAGTGCAATGGTGACATATGATCCACAAGCCACACAAATCAAGAATATGTTAGAATATCCAACCAAGATAGCTACTACATTTTCCATGGAAGCAATGATGAGTCATCCTAGACATGCAAAAATGGTTAGTGCAATTATAGATCAAAATCGTCTAGCCATTTTGGCAAACTACACACATGAGAGTACTCTCATTCCACCACACCTCGAATCCTTCAATCCCTGAAAAACTATACACATCCCCGCTGACACCTATTCCCCCATTTTCCAAAGAATCATCAACCTCATCTTGGAAATATCCCAGGCAGCTTCACTTGTCCCCCATCTCTTGAAATCTAGTTCCACAAAGCCCACAGTGCAAATAATGGCCCTATCCACTTGCTTCTCCATCATGGGCACACCACCCCCTATAACATCTCAAGATTCCACTCAGGCATAAAGCTCTATGCAAACAAAAAATTTTCCTCACACACAAACCTCCACACAAGTAGTGCCTCCACCTTTCAAAATCCAAGCCACCACATGAGAACCATGCATCCAAGGGAAACACAAGTGCTCCCCTCTTTTTCTCAACAAACTTCCACATCATCACCATTCTTATAGGGAGAAATGTGAGCACCTCCTACCACTGCTCAACAAGCCTTCACCCAAACTTTCATTCCACCTATCACCTGTCTTAATAGGGATTCCATTTATGGGACCCCAAAACCCACCATGCACATCACAAAATCCTACCATCACATCTGCATTCCCAACCATTTCTACATCACAACCATTTGCAAGGAATGGATCTTCCTAGGGTTTTAACCAAACAACAATGAATGCCCTAGGGATACAAACATAGTCTCACATGTATGATCCTACGAGCATATGACTAGTTCAATACATAGCCCAACCCCCACCACCTCCACCAATTGCATCTCTTCCCACATTCACTATCTCTCCATGCTATTCGTCATCTCTCAAACCATTCCACCACCACAACAAAAAATTTCCTCTCATCTTACCAACTACCTTGTGAAACCACCCCCTACCACCAACTTCCAAACAACCATTCCAATGCTCAGTAATGTAGGGATGCATCTAAATTACATCGTTAAAGCACAAGGTCATTACTACTAGTAAGCTACACCATTTCACCAACCTCCTCCATAACAGTAGTACTTCCCTACATAATAGAATGATTCCCTTATCTCCTAGTAGTAACAAATAATACCATACCTCACACAAAAATATGTCCCCACACCTCAACAATAATACATGGATTAACAACTATCACCAAATCCATTCCAATCTACCTGCCTAGCTTGGAAATCCCCTTATCAAAACAAACAATATCCCCTATAGAACCATCCATATTCATCTATACCATTAGACCCCTTCCCAATGGGAGTACCTACTCCAATGCCTATCAATTCCAAATGGGAAGAAATAAAGAAATGGATAGTAGAGACAAAACATAAAGCAAGGCTTTCAAATTTGAAGAGGTCTATCCCTATCCTTTCAACAGATCTATCACAATAGTCCCCTTCCTTGAGAATTTTGAAAATCCAAAATTTGACAAGTATCGAGGGCAGGCAGATCTAGTCAGCCACATCAAAAAGTTTTACATGGCATGACAAGAGGTTTCATATAGTGACAATTTCCTCATGCACCTCTTCCCTAAGAGCTTGGGAGGGACCGCTATTGAGTGGTTCAATAAAATACCCTATGGGTTAATCAAAACCTTTGCAAAGATTTTTGAGAAGTTCATTGCACAATATTCATAGAATGTCGAGAATGAACTATCCCTCTTAGACCTATGTAATTCAAAATAAAAGAGGGGTGATAGCCTAGCTAATTAATTGCAAAGATGGAAAAACCTCACTATGATGTTATCATATCAAATGCCAAAGAAACATCTTGCCAAAATATTCATCGATAACCTACATCCAAAGTTATCCCACTTCATGAGGATGAATTGTATACAAGCATACCAAGACATCAAAGAAAAAGGGATGGATATTGAGCAAGGCCTCTTAGACAACAACATAATCAAACATTATAAAGAAAACTTACAAGACAAACCCAGTAATGACAAGCCTTGCTATTGGAACAAGAACAAAAATGTTGTCATGGATGGAGCCACTAACACCAAACATATCCAGATTATGGTGGCTAGTCCTACACCATCTATTACTTCATATTAGAAACAACCACCAATCAACTAACATCCCATGCAACACTACCAAAACCAAGCCAATCAAGCCAATTCCATCACAGTCACCCAAGGTCAGAACAAGTCTCATGTCCAAAACAATCAAAGATGCACTTTCACCCCTCTTGGTGAACCATTTTATGTAATCTTCCAATGAATGGATAATTCCAACTTGATTACCTACCATCAAACTCAACCATTCAATGATACAAAACCCATGCCAACATGGTGCAAAGAGAATGAGTATTTTGAATATCACCATGTCAAAGGACATACTACCATCAAGTGCATGAAACTGAAGCACTACATTCAAGATCTCATTGATAGGAAAGAGATCCAAGTGGACACACTTACCCAACCTTCACCTAATGCTAATTTTAAAATCTATCAAAAAAAATTCCTCAACACAACTATGGAATGAACACTACCAATACCAATCTTCCACCCCAAAACCCAGGAAAAGGAAAACAAGGAGACCATACTGATAGAAAAGACTATACTATTTCCCATATCAATTACAACAAGTTTGTTGGTTGCATATCCCAATTTGAACCCACTGTAAATGTCATCCATGTTAAAGGTATAGATAGTCAGTGTGCATTTACCATGTATAGAGGTTGGATATTTGTTGTTGGTGCTAATCCAATGCTCACACCTAATGTGCAATATAACCTTCTAGAACACCTAGGGAACACACCTACCCAAATCTCCATCCTTGACCTTCTCCACACATCACCCATCCATCAAGAGATCCTTAAAAAATCCCTTCAAGAGGAACATGTCCCCATAGACATTAATACCACCCATTTCGATAACCTTGTGGGGCACCTATCCATATCTTGTGCTCTTTCCTTCAAGCATTCTGACATACCATCTGTCAAACTTGACCACAATATTCCCCTCCACGTCGCCATCATGGTCAATGACTTTTCCATAAAAAGGGTCATGATAGATAATGGTTTGGCCCTAAATTTTTGAACCTTAAAGTTCATCCAGCAAGTGGGATATATAGAGGCTAACATATCACATCATGTCATCACTATAAAGGCCTATGATAACTTGGAGCGTACCTTAGAAGGTACCATTTTTTTTTTATCAAGATAGGCCCAAAAATTCAAGAGACTATCTTCCACATTGTTGATCTAGACCTCCCATACAATATCCTCCTCGACTGACCATGGATTCATTCCATTAAATCCATCTCATCAACTTATCAAAATTTCCTAAAATTTTTGCATCAAGGCACTCGAGTCACCATCCATGCAGATCCCCAACCATTTGCATACTATCATGCATTGCAATAATAATTCCCTCACTACACCCATTGTCCTAGAATTGACATTAGTACTTTGATTACTAGGTCCCTAATCCCATTGTAATCCAGAGAAAATCCTAGCCTCCACCCTCTCCTTTGTCAAGATCAACAATAGGATCTATGGTGAGTACAACCTAAATGATACATTTGCAGTAGGGTCCCTTCCACTTGATCCACATACTCAAGGGCACCCATGCCACCAAAAAAAACTCCCCAAAGAAGACACTAGAGTCAAGCAACTGGGGCCATCAACATTGATCTCCCATGAAATCCTAAAAAATCAAGAGATGGACCCTAATATCAACAAATGGTTATACAAGATCCTCCACCTCTTGACACTGATCTCCTTGAATACTTCAAGGACAAGTATCGTGTATAAAAAAAATGGACCACAGAACAATAGAACTATCACAGTGGTGGTCTAGGACTAGAAGAAGGTGGCGATAAAGACCCACTAGAAGTCTCACAAAATCCAAAAAATCAAGGCCTTGGCTTTAATATCCCTCTTATGCATGTAAAAGGACCCAATACCAAAACTGGGGGCACAAATTCAACCAATGTTACCCTTTTGAACATCCAAGATGAACTTGCAAAAATTTAAGACATCCCTAAAGAGGAAGAAAAGAAATCCTATGATGATATCTTTCATGATGAAACCTTCCTAAGAAATTCTTTCCTTCACAAACTTGCCATAAACTTTATCAAACTTCCCCTCATCTATCTCAAACTCATAGACTAGGACCAACCAAGTGTAACACACATTGATGAGTTCCAAAGAAAGGAAGTGCTCCTAAGATTTATGGGAGAATCAGACAAATAGTTAGATCAGGGACATGAATCAACATATGTCTACAAACTTGACCCCAAAGGATACTTTGGGGAAGAGGAAGTCTTTATTTGAAAAAATAAAAATAAAAGAAAAAAGAATGAGTCCTTTTTTGAAAACCCCTCTAGGGCACATTTTGACTCCAAAAAAATAAAAATAATGGGTGTATCTTTTGGTGAAAACCTCTCTAAGGCACTAGAAGATGAAGACTTGGCTCTTCCTCCCATCTAGGACTACAAACCAAAGAAGTCTTCCATCCTCATTGAAGACATCAAGCCATTCAACTTGGGAACTAAATAATTCCCAAGGATCACATACATTACAACATCCCCGAACAAAGGTGATGACACTACTTTCATAGTGCTTCCCAAAGAAGCTACAATCAATTTTGCATGGTCATATGCTCACATGCTTGGGCTAGATCTTGACTTAGTTGTTCATCATCTTGTAGTAGATCTAAATACAAAACCAATGAAGAAAAAAATTCATAATATGTATCCAAAGGTATCTCTACTAGTTAAAGAAGAACTTGAGAGGCTACTACAAGAGAAGATCATTTGAGCCATAGATTACTCAAAATGGATATCAAACATGGTGCTAGTCACTAAGCCATCAAGAGAAATTGGGATGTGCACAAACTTTAGAGACTTAAATAAAGCATGCTTGAAGGATGATTTCTCCCTACCAAACATCAACATGATTGTTGATCTTAAAATAGGCCATGAGATGCTATCACTCATGGATGGTTTCTTAGGATACAATTAGATCTATATAGAAGAAGAAGAACAACACAAGAAAGCTTTAACCATGCCATGGGGCACCTTTTTCTACAACACAATGCCATTCAAGTTAAAGAATGTAGGGGCTACATATTATCGAGTAATGATGTAAATATTTCATGAGAGGATCCACAAAATCCTTAAATATTACATGGATGACATACTTTCCATATCAAAAACACAGTTGGAACACCTTGACATACTTGAGCATGGATTCGATCGCCTACATCATTATGGCTTAAAGATAAATCCAAAAAAGTGTGTCTTTAGTATAACCTCAAGAACTCTATTAGGGTTCATTGTTTTGGAAAAATGGTCAGAGCTCCCCTTGGGATTCATGACATGTCTTAACCTCCTCATGTGTCTTCTATAAGTCTAGTGGTTGTATTGCACATTAATAGGTCAATCTTTTGGTGCAATGACAACCACTACTTGTAAGACATTGTATCAAGGTGAGGCACAAAGATTTATGCTAAAAAGGTCAAAGACATAGTGGAAATTGCTCCTTCATGAACACTCATGAAACTAAGTGTACACACTCAAATGGTGCACTTCTATAAGTCATTATATCCAAGGGAATCCATGAATGGGATACCTTAGAAAGTGACCTAGAGCTCTTTATGCATGGAGTTGCAAGATTATTTAAAATTTTCTCTCAGCTAGAGCTATTAAGCTAATGACCTTGCTAGTGAACCACACAAGGAGATATTCAAGTGAAGACAAGGGAAAGAATGCCAATATCACAAGAATCACTATGAATGAAAATGCAAGCTAGAAATGAGAGGTGCAAGCTAAGCTATGAAAATGAAAGTACAAACTAAACTATGAAAGGAAAGATGCAAGTGTTACAAATCCTTCCTAATTAGACTAGATGAATTAATCTAAAACATAAAGGAAATCTATACTATGAATGCCATGATAATGAAACTAGAATGCAAGAAATGAGACTAGAATAGCATGTAGATGCAAAAGCCAAGAATGCTCCAAATTTTCAAAAGCTCCAAAGTGACCTAGAAAACCTACAGCATAACATTAGTATTAAAAAATGCATATGAAAATGAGGAAGAGAGCTCTTCTTTTATAGGAAATGAGAAGGAATGGACCATGGAGATTAAGAGGAAAAAGATTTAATCAAGGGTGGAGCTTGAAAGAGGAGTAATCCATGTGCACAAATATCCTCTAATGAGAAAATAAGAGCTGACTTTTGTGTCCATATGAGACAAAAAGTGCTTTTCTTCTTTTATAAAATAAGAATAATGCTTTATTTGTGCAACTTAGGATAAGAGGAAAAGTGGGGGCTTTTTATTTAATAAAAGGGAAGGAAATTTATTTTAAATAAATAAAGACTTTAGGATAAAATTGTTAGCCCAAGGCAAATAATTGAGAATGATAAAATAGGATTTGATCAAGGAAATTGATATAATTGAAAAATATTGATTTAGGGATTTGATAAAATGCTGAATGGGGGCCCAAAGTCTAGGTGACCATTTTAGGGTGCATACATTTGCCCCTCTTTGACTAATGTGTGATCATTCTGGGAACACATGCGGTCAAAGAAGAATTGAAATGTGAGATCAATTTGGGATGACAAAACAATCTAGACGTGTGATCATTCTGGGAACACACCAAGACAAAAATAAACTAGCTGAAAGACAAGACCAACACCGTTGTTGTTAAGTGATAGTCAAGTCTCAAAATAAGAGATAAGAATCAAAAGACAAGATCAACACCATTATTGTTAAGTGATAATCAAGTCTCAAAATAAGAATCTCAGGCTGAACTGAATGATAAGCTGAATCAAAGATTAAAGCTAATAGGTACTGCCCTCTTGGAATCAAAATTGAAATCAGGTAGAGGAGAGGCAGCAAACTGATAAATTTGATCAAGTCACTAGAGATCATGATCAAAGATGAAAGATGATAGGATAACCATCAAGTAGTGAAAATATGCCCCAGTTTGACTGAGAAAGATATAGGATAAAGATAAAGTCAAACCTCAGAGAGATGGAGAAAATGAAAATGAATGAAAGACTAGAAGGTTGAAAGAGACGGGGATGAAGAAATGAAAGTGCCACAACGAAGATCAAAGGATGAGGCCTCAAATGGTCAGTCAACTATACAAGAGAAGGGGAAGATTTGAAATGTGATTTTTACTATCAAGATGAACTCAGATTTTGATTTCGAGTCCAAAAATGGATCCAGGATGTCAAAATTAGCTAGGGGTGCAATTCCGAGGTGTTTTGAAAATTAGGTCAAAAATTCAAAATGCTATAAAAGGGGTAAAAAAGGTCATTTTCAAAATCATGTCTTTTAGTGATTTGAGAATTTCAAGATCTTAGAGAGTGAAAATGGCTCAGCAAGCAACAGTTCCAGTTCACAAGAATCGATTTGAGCGCTCCCGGTTGCACAACTGGCCTCCATAGTATGGTGCCCCGGTATGTTTTCAAAAAAATTGCCCCTTTTTGAGTCATTATGAGCATTTAATGCATTTTAAAACATGTTTTAAAAATTTTAAATTTTCAAATTTTATACTTAGGTGAAAAGTCATGTGATACTTTACAAGTATCGCCTCCTTTGAGAGTATATATCGTACGATACTTCGTAGGTCCAGATAGTATTGTGTGGGTATGCAAGCAAGTATTACATGATAAATGGTGAACTATCATGCGATCCTATGTGAAGTATTGCCTGAGAAAATATTATCACACTATTATTAAAGAAAGTATCACGTGATACTTTAGAAAAACATAGTATCACCCAGTGTAAAATTTTGACATGTTTTAGTGTTTTTGAGCAAAATGACATGGGTCTAGACAATGTTTTCTTTTAAAGATGTTTTGTACTAATTTTTAGACATCCATCATGATATGTGCTGACATTTGGCTGGGGTTAATGGTTTGCAGGAGGTCTTTCTAGCATTACTCATTAGAGCACCAAAGGTGACGGGGTTACTATTTGTCTGAGATCTAGATGATCCAGGCAAGGCAAATCTGAGGGCTATGGGCTTTGGGTACTTGCTACAGTTACCCTACATTAGAGCTGATCATGGGTTGTTGACTACACTTGATGAGAGATGGCATAGCAAGCATAACACCTTCCATCTACCTATGGGAGAGGCATCCATCACACTGGAGGAAATCTATCAGATTCTCTGAGTGCCTAGTCATGGCGATCCTATAAGTATAATCATGTTTATAGATAGTCATAAATGAAAAGTTTCCATATAATAGAAACTGACATGATTGTTTGATGACATAGGTATACTATGATCAGGATGCTACCAAGGGATGATGGGCCATCCAGGGAATGTTCCAGGATGTCACCATTATAGACAGACACGTGAGCTAGGATCGATTGATGGATGATTTTGGTAGGGACTTCCTAGTACCTTGCATTGTTTCTTCCATTATTGCACAGGCCCTTATCACTGACAGGAGTCAGAAGGGTTTTCCACTAGGATGGGGCAGGTTGTTATTGGATCGAGTAGCACACCCATGTGGGATGGCATGGGGCCCATCCATACTAGTAGACATGTACCACAAGTTACATGAGATCATCTATCATGACAGTAGGACATGGGCATGCAGTGCTATCTTAGCACATGTGCAGGTGCCAAAAATGTACACACTCAAATAGTGCACTTCTCTAAGTCATTATATCCAAGGGAATCCATGAATGGGATACCTTAGAAAGAAACCTAGAGCTCTCTATGCATGGAGTTGCAAGATTATTTAAAATTTTCTCTCAGCTAGAGCTATTAAGCTAATGACCTTGCTAGTCAACCACATAGTGAGAGATTCAAATGAAGACAAGGGAAAGAATGTCAATATCCTAAGAATCACTATGAAATGCAATGCAAAGCTATACTATGAATGAAAATGCAAGCTACAAATGAGAGGTGCAAGCCAAGCTATGAAAATGAAAGTACAAACTAAACTATGAAAGGAAAGATGCAAGTGTTACAAATCCTTCCTAATTAGACTAGATGAAGTAATCTAAAACATAAAGGAAATCTATACTATGAATGCCATGATAATGAAACTAGAATGCAAGAAATGAGACTAGAATAGCATGTAGATGCAAAAGCCAAGAATGCTCCAAATCTTCAAAAGCTCCAAAGTGACCTACAAAACCTGTAGCATAACATTAGTATTAAAAAATGCATATGAAAATGAGGAAGAGAGCTCTTCTTTTATAGGAAATGAGAAGGAATGGACCATGGAGATTAAGAGGAAAAAGATTTAATCAAGGGTGGAGCTTGAAAGAGGAGCAATCCATGTGCACAAATATCCTCCAATGAGAAAATAAGAGTTGACTTTGTGTCCATATGAGACAAAAAGTGCTTTTCTTCTTTTATAAAATAAGAATAATACTTTATTTGTGCAACTTAGGATAATAGGAAAAGTGGGGGCTTTTTATTTAATAAAAGGGGAGGAAATTCATTTTAAATAAATAAAGACTTTAGGATAAAATTGTTAGCCCAAGGCAAATAATCATGAATGATAAAATAGGATTTGATCAAGGAAATTGATATAATTGAAAAATGTTAATTTTTGAAAATATTGATTCAGGGATTTGAAAAATTGTTAAATGGGGGCCCAAAGTCTAGGTGACCATTTTAGGGTGCATACACTAAGAATCCTAAAAGGAAATCTGTAGTCACTCCAGAGATTCATATCACAATTGGCAGACAAGTGTCAACCATTTACACATCTGCTCTGTAAGGACACTAGCTTCAAGTGGGATCCAATTTGTCAAAGAATTTTCAAGAAGCTAAAAGAATACTTGTCTAATTCTCCCATTCTTGTACCACTAGTACCATGATGCCCTCTAATCTTATACATCTCAGAAACCACTGCAACACTTGGGGTACTACTAGGACAACTTAATGATAATGGAAAAGAAAGAGGCATTTACTACAATAGTCACACACTTGTTAGATATGAGATCAACTATTCACCTATGGAAAAGGCATCCCTTGTAGTGGTTTTTTCCACTTAGAAGCTTCAAAACTACATGCTTAGCAACATTGTCAAGCTCATCTCCATGGTAGACCCACTCAAATACCAGCTATCAAAGACAAAACTTATAGGTGAAATGGGTCATGCTCCTGGGTGAATTTGACATCTAGTATGTAGATAGATAAGAAATAAAGGTGAAATTCATTGCATGTCAGCTAGTTGAAGCACCTCTAGTAGATGCATATCCACTAATTATGGAATTTTCTGATGAACATCTATGCATGGTCAAAGAATAGCCAACATGGAAGCTATATTTTGATGGCTCCTACACATTACATGGATTAGGAGAAGGAATCCTCTTTGTCACCCCTCAAGATGACTATATCCCCAAATCATTCAAATTGGGATTCCTTTGCACCAACAACATTTCACAATATGAGGCACTCATCTCAAGCCTCAAAAGAACTATTCAATGGAACACCATAGAACTGCAAGTATTCAGAGACTCACATCTAATCATCAAGCAAGTCCTAGATGAATTCCAAATAAAGAATAAAAAATTGCTACCATAAAAAGAGTTAGTGGATAGATTGAAAGAGTACTTCTTGAGTCTACTAGTGTTCACACAGATACCCAAGCTACAAAACAAAGTTGTTGATACAATGGAAACTATTGGGTCCTTATTGGATATCCCTCAAGATTCAACAAAGTATGAATTCTTGGTCAAGAAACTACATACACCCACTTACGTGAATGTTGATTCTAAAATTATATGCATTTTGGTTGGTCCTTAGTTCCCATGGTATTAAGACATCCATACTTATCATAGAAATTGTATCATATCCCCTGGCCTCAAAAACACCCAATGCTAGAAACTTATTCACAAAGCTTCTTGTTACACCCTTATAGCTAACACCCTATATCATCATGGATATCACAACATCCTCTCTAGGTGTTTAGATTCAAACAAGGTCATCTTGGCTTTATAAGAGGTTCATGTTGGAATTTGCAGTACCCACATGAGCGTCATGGTCCTAGAAAAGAAGATTCTTAGAGTCAGGTATTATTGGCTAGCAATGGAGCATGATGCCTATAAATTTATAAAGAAATGCCTACCATGTCAGTATCATGCCAATATAATCCATTCTTGAGCACAAGACTTACAACCCGTTGTGCCACCATGGCCCTTTTCATGTTGGGGCTTTAACCTAATTGGTTTGATCACTCCCCTTTCCTTAGATGGACATAAGTATATCATAATTTCCACTAAATATTTCACAAAATTGGTTGAAGAAATTCTTCTCATCCTAACTACAAGCATTCAAATATCTAAGTTCATTCTTTACCACATCATTTGTTGCTTCAACATCCCTTCCATCATCTTCACATATCATGGCACACCTTTTGAAAACTAGCATGTGGATGATCTATGTGCTAGACTTCACATCCATCACCATTTCTCCACACCATACTTCCCTCAAGGAAACAACCATGCTAAGGCAACCAATAAAACCATCCTCAAAATCCTCAAAATTGTTATCAATAATTATGGTCGTGACTGGCATCTCCAAATAAATCCCACCCTCTAGGCCTACCACACTTCCTTCTAAAGTCCTAGAGGCACCACCTCATATTCCCTTGTATATGGTTTTGATTTCATCTTACCAATTGAGGTTGAGGTACCTTAATTCCACATGTCTATGGAGAATTATACCACTAATGAAGACTATTGTGTGGCACACCTTACCTAGTTGGACCTATTAGATGAGAAGAGGCAAGGAGCATATGATCACCTAGTTGTATACCAAAACCAGCTTAAGAGAAGCTACAACAAGAAGATTCACCCAAGAAAGTTTCAAGTAGGTGACATGGTCCTGAAAGAAAATTAGAAAGTACAAGCATGTCTAGAGAATAAAGGTAAGTTTGAACCTACTTGGTTGGGTCCTTATATTGTCATAGCATATTTTGGCTAAAGATCCTATCATTTATCAACACCAGAAGGGGAGCCCTTGAATGATCTCATCAACATCATCCACTAAAGTGGATCTATTCTTGAACCATCTCTTATGATCCTTAAAAATCCATAAAAATTGGAAAAAATCTAGAAAAATACAAGAAAATCAAAAAAATGAAAAAGTAAAGAGAAATAATTGTCCAATGATGAAAACTTGGCAATCAAGCACCTTGGACAAGTATATTGGTGAAAACTTGGAAACATATGCCATACATTGTGGACCATTCCATTATCTATCAAACTCCCATAGCCTCACATCCCCTTAACCCACTCATGATCACTTCCCCCCACATCCCCACCACCATCCCACATTCTGAGGGTGTTATTTTATCAATCATATGAAACAAAAAATTGAGTTACTATCCCACATCCTAAGCTTCCTATGCATATTACTTGTATAGCACAATCCTCCTTCCAACAACCTTGAGCTTTTTATATATCTTTATCACTTGTAATTAACCTATTCCAATCCCTAAGCTTCTATAAATATCTATTCTATATACTCCCTATCCTCTTTGTAATATATTGACATGTCCCATTCTTCATATCCTCATCCTCCCTACATAAAATATGATCAATTGAATTATCTCACCTAGCCCTATATTTTTGCAAGTCCCTCGGCTCACATTCTCGATCAACGTAATTACCTCAGATTCATCTTTTATCACTAAACACAATTCTCTTAGAACACATCTCACTAACAGGTCCTTGTAGGATTCATCCTTCCTCATGTATGACCTAATCCCCCACTAATCAATCACCCTCTCTTTGGAAAAGGACATATCACTTTGATTTTGGCTTTAATCTCTTATTCTTGTTAATCTTTTGTAGCTTAGTTTTGTTCCTCTCCTCAAAGTTGCCACAATCCTTTATATCATGGTGTGCCATGAATGAGGGAAATCTAGGGCAAGGTCTTTTCTAATGCAAGAGCATCTTGGGTCCTTGGAAATCCTATGTCACCAAAAATATTTTGAGTTTGTTTGTGTTTCTTGGTTCCTACTTTGACCGAGTTGGTTCTGTGTTGCTCGGTTTCCTTTGTTTACCGGTATTGGTCTATTATCTCTTTGGTGCTCAATGAATTTCCTTGGCACTTAGTGATGCTTGTCTAGCACTTGATTGACTTTTCTTATCGAGAAGTTTCTTTTGAGTTATGTTGAGGCTGATTTGTGCATTTATTATGGGTCATGGATTTAATGTTGGTATCCATCATCGGGAAGTGTGTGGACCTAGATATGGTCATCCCTTCCCTTGATTGTGGATCTGAAGGCTGACTCAATTTGGTAGCCTCTTGTATATATGTAGTTGTTTGGTTAGATTTTAGGGGGTCATTTTTTATAGGAGATAGAAGCTAGAAGATTTGGAGTTTATCTACAGATCCTCTCATGTTTGAGTACTTTTGTACTTTAATTATAATATCTGGCCAAAATTGGGAAGGCCTTACAACCTGACATGTATGAATCAATTTGAAGATAATATATGAAAGTTCTGCATTCTCTCTCTCTCTCTCACTATTGTATGTTTGTTTCATCCATGTGTTGTTGAGCAGGGTGGTTCAGGTTAGGGTGTGCCATTTCTTGGCCCCTCCTATCCCCTCTTGCATCAAGTGGTATCAGAGTGAGGTGAGATCTAGATCTAAGTTTGTGAATCTAGGTTTGAATATTGCTTCTTGTGAAGCCTGAGTTTAATTGTTGTGGGGTAGGAGATTTCCATTTGACCTACAATTGTAGAGGGTTTTCAAGATTGTTTGTGGGAGGCAAGATGCAGATCCAGAATTGGAAGACATGTTGAGACAAATTGCTACTATATTAGAAGCTATTGAAATAGCCCAAAGAAGAGGAAGACATCTTGAAGATGTTAGTGATGATGAAATTGAGGTAGAACAAGGTGATGTAGAACCTGCACCTATGATGGATTAGGGTGAGGAAATATTCTTGCAAGATTTGACAAGTTTGAAGTCTACACCACACTTTAATCCTCCTGAGTATGGTGGTAAATTAGATTCTGATGAATTGGTGGATTGGATCACCAAGATGGAAAAGTACTTTGAGTATGAAAATGTACTTGAGGAAAAGAAGGTGAAAATTGTAAGCACAAATTTGAAAAGTCATGCATCCTTATGGTGGGAACATCTATAGCTAGACATAAAGAGGAAAGGAAAAGACAAAATCAAGGTATGGAGTACAATGGTGAATAAATTTAAAGGAAAGTTCTTACCTTGTGATTATCAAATTAACCTAGTTAGGTGAATACAAAGTTTGAGATAGAAAGATAGCTCGGTAAAGGATTATATTGAGGAATTCTATAGATTAGATATTAGATCTAGACATGATGAAGATGATGTGGAAAGAATTGCTAGATACCTAAATGGTTTGAGAGTTTCCATCCAAGAAAAACTCATTTTGGTCAAATTGGAGAACATTGAATAGGCTTATCAATTTGCATTGAAAGTTGAGGAGAAATTGAACAAGAGGCATGAGCAAAGAAAAAGAGGTAAAGGTGGTAGATTCCCTAGAGGAAGAGGTAGATCCCATGGTGAAATAGTAGATCTGAACCTAAAAAGACAAATCTAGATAAAGCCAAGACCGAGTGGAAAGGTGAAAGTTCATCTAGAGGCAGAGGTAGTAACTACCGAGGTGGTTATAACAGAGGTGGTTTTAGAGGAACTTGTTAAAATTGTGGAGAAGGACATTGATCATTTGAGTGTACACATGCAAGTAAGAAGGTCGGTAACAGTTGAAATGCTTTGGTGCAAGAAGAGTCACTGAATGAACCTGAGAAGGAAAATAACTTGATGGTAAGGAGAGCACTTTGGAATAAAGGTAAAAAGGAAGATCTGGTAAGGAAAATTTTATTCAAGACCAGATGTAGAGTTTTTGATAAAGTTTGGAAGGTAATCATTAACAGTGGTAGCTTAGAGAATCTAGCATATGAAGAGATGGTCACAAATTTGCAGTTGAAAAGGTTGGAACATCTGAAGCCCTATCAGATTTCATGGATCAAAGATGAGGATACACTCTTGGTAAGTGAACAATATTATGTGAATTTGAAAATTAGAAAGTACTATGATAAGGTGTTATGTGATATCATGCCTATGGATTGTTGTCATATTTTGTTGGGTAGACCTTGGAAATATGATAAAAATACTATATATGATGGGAGATTGCATAGGTATACTACTTGGGCTGATGGAAGAAGACAAATCTTGTTACCTTTGTTTGAAGAATCTGTTAGTAATTTTTTCACATCTATGAAAGTTTACTCGATGGAAGGAAGAATTTTTTTTAAGGATTTGAAGAAGAATGATGTATGTTTTACTATGATTACTAACAAACTGAGTAAGAAAATAGAGGATAATGTCCCTGAGGAGATTGATAAGTTACTTTTCGAGCCCAGTTAAATCATTCCTGATAATGTACCTGATGTTTTTCCACTGAAGAGAAGCATTGATCATTGCATGGATCTAATCCTTGGATCTAGTTTACCGAATAAGGCACCTCATCAGTTAACACCTATCGAGAATCAAGAATTGAACCGACAGATTCAAGAATTGCTAGAGAAAGGTTTGATCAGAGAAATTTTGAGTCCTTGTGCAGTACCTATGGTATTGGCACTAAAGAAGAATGGAGAATGAAAAATGTGTACTGATTCCAAAGAAATCAACAAGATAATAGTGAAGTATAGGTTTCCTATACCGAGAATGGATGACATAATGGATAGTTTGACTGGAGGAAAGTATTTTACCAAGATTGATTTGAAAAGTGGGTATCATCAGATCAAAATCAAAGAAGGTGATGAATGGAAGACTTCTTTCAAGAAAAAAGAAGGTTTTTATGAGTAGTTGGTTATGCCTTTTGTTTTAACTAATGCATTAAGTACTTTTATGAGGTTGATGAATAAAGTTTTGAAGAAATTCTTGGGTAAGTTTTTGATTGTATATCTTGATGATATTATGATATTTAGTAAGACAAGAAAAGAAGATTTTTTTCATGTCAGACAAGTTTTGTAGAGATTGAAAGAAGAAAAGTTACTGATAAATCTAAAAAAGTGTTCATTCATGAAAGAGGAGATTATGTATTTGGGATTTGTGATTTCTGCTAATGGTTTGAAAATGGATCATAAAAAAGGTTGAAGCTATTTTTAATTGGCCTAAACCTAAGAATGCTAGTGAGGTAAGATCATTTCATGGTTTGGAAATTTTTTACCGAAAGTTCATTAGGAATTTCAGTTCAATTTGTAATACTATGACTGAGACTATGAGATGACATAAAAGAGAATTCAAGTGGACACACGGAGCTAATAAAAGTTTTGAGGCTTTGAAGCAGAAGGTTGTTGAATTGCCTAATTTGGCATTGCCTGATTTCAATAAGGTATTTCAAGTGGAATGTGATCCAAGTGGAAGTGCAATTGGAGTTGTGTTGAGTCAAGAAGGTAAACCCGTTGCTTTCTTTAGTGAAAAATTGAATGATGTAAGGAGAAAATATTATGTGTATGATCAAGAATTCTATACTATTGTTCAAGCCCTAAAGAAATGGATACATTATTTGATACTGAGTGAATTTGTGTTATATACCGATCATAAGGCTTTATAGTATTTGGGTAGTTAGAATAAGTTGAAATAGAGACATATGAAATGGGTTAAGTATTTATAGAGTTATACATTTGTGATAAAGCATAAGGGTGGAGTCACTAACCAAGTTATTGATGCATTAAGTAGAAGGAGATCTTTGATGACCAAGATGAAAATTCAAGTTCTTGGATTTGATGACATGAGAGATTCTTATGAAGTTGATCTTGTTTTTTTTGAGCTGTAGAGAAAGTGCACAAAACCTATTCAAGATCAACCAAGTACTAAATGGGAAGAATATTTCATTCAGGAAGGTATGTTGTTTAAAGGTATTCAGTTGTGTATACCGAGATGACCTATGAGAACTAATTTAATAAAGGAGAAACATAGTAGTGGTTTGGCTGGACATTTTGGAATTGATAAGACATTGAACTTGCTTAAGGAGAAATACTTTTGGCCACATTTGTATAAAGATGTTTAGAAATTTGTGAAACATTGTGGAGTTTGTCAAGTTGCAAAAGGAGTAAGTCATAATACTAGATTGTATACACCTATTGTTGTCCTTGAGAAACCTTGGATTGACATTAGTATGGATTTTTTTCTTGGCTTACCGAAGACAGTAAGAGGTAATGATTCTATATTTGTTGTTGTGGATAGATTTTCTAAAATGACACATTTTGTACTTTGTAGAAATTCTTCTTACAATTGTGATGACATTGCAATGCTCAGATAGGCATGGTTCAACCATATTGATAACAACATTGTTTCCTAAGTAGGCATAATTGACTTTAGCACCCATATTAGGTTGAGAAGAAGAATCTTCTTTACCATGTTTAGGAAATGGTTTTGTGAATGTTGTATGATCGTTATTGCTCTTATGATTGTCAATCATGATGTCGCCATTATCAATTTTGTCTTGTATAATGTGCTTCAAGAGAATACAGTTATTAGTCTTATGACCTTTATTGCGATGGAATTCACAGAAATCATTCTTTCTCCACCATTTTAGTTTAGGTTCTAGATCAAAGACTTTCATCTTAGGCAAGTAGATGATTTTGTTTGCCAATAGAGTTTTCATGGAAGATTCCAAGGATTCTCTAAGAGGAGTGAATTTCCGATTAGGATCTGTAGCCCAAGGTTTGTAATCATATGACTTTTTGTTGGACTTTGTGGCTTTGGCTTCAGAAGCTTTGATGGCTTGGGTACCAACAGTAAGATTGAAAGTAGGTGCCTTAGATGGGGCACATATATTATCAACAACACCATCTATGACAATGCCTTTATTCTTGTTCTAGTTTTTGTTCTTGTCCTTAGAACTAGATCCAAATTCATACTTGTCTTTTTGAAGTGATGTTTCCTTTTTGCACAAGTACTTTCTCAATTTTGATCGCATTATCTACCATCTTGTCAAAAGATGTATGATTTTGCATTTGTAAAGGTTAGTTGATTTCTGGACCAAGATTGTTGATGAAGATTTGCAGCTTCTCAGTTTCTGGAATAGGTCTAACATATAGAGAAAATTTCTTCCTCCACCTCTTGAGAAATGTCAAGAATGGTTCTCCTGGATATTGTTTCAAATTGAAAATGTCAATCATGGTGACCGGATGTTGAATATTGTAGGAGTATTGTTGATAGAATAGTTTGATTAACTCCTCAAAATTTTTGATAGTAGGGGGCATTCTAGAGAGCCAATGAATGGCTACTCCTCCTAGAGATCGAGGAAAAAGATGCATTAAGTAGGTTGGTTCATGCATAAACTCCATAGATTGAGTACAAAATTCTCTGACATGATCTTGAGGGTCAGAGTTTCCATCATACTTATCATATTTAGGCATCTCCACTCTTTTAGTGAATGGCGGCATGTACAAGTCTTTATCAAATGGAAAAGGACATAGAGCCTCCATGGAGAACTCTTTAGGTTCCTTTTCTTTCTCAAGTTTGTTAAGTTTGACTTGCATGACATGAATCTATTTCATCATAGCCATGATAGGAGTTTCTTCCTCATGTGTAATGATATCTTCCACATTAAAGGTTGGAGGAAGTTTAGCTCCTTGATGAGCTAACTCTAGAAAGTATGCTTCTCTATCTTCCTTCAAGAAATGTTTCATCATTCTTTTGAAGTCATCATCATTTTGATATCGAACAATTTCAAAAGGGGTAGGTTCTTGATCCATACCATGTTGAGATTGGTGTCCTTGAGACCAATGATGTGTCCCTCTGTGAGACATGTTAGGAGTTTTAGGGCTCCTTGAATTAGATTGAGGTGGGGTTTGTTGATTACCTCCATGAGTTGATGGAGGGGGTACGTAACCAATTTTCAATAAAAAATTGCCAAGATCGTCATCTTCGTAAAGACCAGAATTGTAGAGTTGTTCAAGAGTTGGGGCCTGGAGAGTATTCAAAGGTATTGTATGGGATACCTCTCCAGATTTCTTATGTGATGAAGCTCTAGTTTCCACCATTAACCTTGGGTGAAGACAACTACAGAATGAATTGATTCTAAAAGATCAAATGATGCAACCTTGTCAAGATTGAAGTGATTAAAGAATAGATCGGACATAAATGAAGGATATTGTGCCATAGTAGTGTGGGTAGACACCCAACAGATGGCAGGAACGAGCTCACAATACTTAGTCATTTAGTAAAAAGATTGAATTTTGAAGATAATTTTGACAAGGTTTTGACACAAGATGAAAAAGACTCAAATCGATAAATCAGAAGGCTAATCAGACTCAAGTGACCACTTTAGGAAAATGAATGTATTTGTTATAGGTTTTTCTCTATTCCTGACACAATGATTTGTTTGATAGATTTTGGAAATAGGCTGTAAAATTGGATTTTTGACAAATTTGACCAATCTCTAACAACTTTGACTTTGGCTTTGATACTAGTTTTGAAATTTTAGGATGACTTTTGACACCAGAAAGGATTTTTGCTTCAAATTTGCAATTTTTCAGTTTTTAGTACCAGTTTGTTTGCAAATTTTTCTATCTAGTTTTTGAAGATCTGTGTAAAAGTTTGTCTCAAGTAACCAAGAAGATATCAAGCAAGCAAAGTAGCAAGCAAGTGAAGAAAGCAATCATCTGAAAATAATTAACAAGGGCAAAAGCAACCTTGCACATGAACAAGCAATAGTGACTTATTGTGCTAATCCCTAGAAGTGCTAATTGCGTATGTTCCAAAAAGTTTTTCAATAACACACATATGCCTAGAAAAATAAAATAAAATCGGCTTCAATAGGGTTTGTAGTAATGGTCTGACTCTACAAATTTTGTGATCTCAAGAGGGCGAACTCCAATCTAGGTGCACCGGGGTTTTGACACAGCCTGAGAAATTAATCAATCAGGAGCTGCTAGGGAGATCTGACAGCCCAACAAGAGACCACACCTGTGAAGATTTTCTCCACAAGGACATTTATATAGCAGTTGCTACTACCATGGAAAAAATGGCTATTACCACTTGAGGTTCCATCCACGTGGTTGACCCAATTAAGGGAATGTCCACTACAATTAACCCTCTCTAAAGGTGACTCACAAAAGATACCATAGGGGGACTAGATCAGATTCAAGGATCTAAGTTTCTAGTACTATCCAAAAAGGAAGTAGAGCATAATCCCCTAATCTCTTCACTTCACCAAGAAAAAGTAGATAGATTAATTTGACACGCTAAGACCAAGAGTATCTCATAGAGATCTATGACGTCAACCGCCTATGATCTATCAACCTCTCCGGAGAGAGAATGTATCAATCAAAAGTTAAAGACACATGAATCTAGTAGAACGTGAGACTTTCTCAGTACCTTCCCTACCTACAAGGGGATCCTTCATCAAGAGGAGCTTTGCATGAATAAACAAGTGAAAGAAGCTCAATCTCTCAAGATCATCCACAAATAGTGTTCATAGGGCCTATTTTGTTGAGAACATGTGTCTCAACCTTGCAGTCTTTTTCTAGAAAATTCCAGAATTTGTTTGAGATAGTTTTCCACATGTTTATACATTGGAAAATGGTTAGTGAGTTGTTAAAAATGAGTCTCGTCCATAGTAGAATATAGGTGGGCCATTTTTAGAGCCTTAATGACTCATTTTGTAATTTTTATGGGGGTCTAAACTAGAGGACAAAATTATGGACGGGAATAGTATTTTAACCTGGTTTTTTTTCCATCTTGGAAATGTAAATGTCAAAAATGGGCACCATGTGGCATGGTGGTTAAGCCCATGGTTTTGTAAAACCACAAATGGTTTCCAGGTTGTAAAATCACTATAAAAGGAGGGCTTGGGGAGGAGTTTGAGATCATTGAGGTTTTGCAAGACTGGATGCTGGAAGGAGTCTCTCTGAGTTCGAGTTGTGGTGATGCGCTCCTGTAAGAACTTGCATTGCAAGTGTATTGTAATCATTTTGATTTGATAATACATTGTGCTAGTTTTGGAGGGTGGGGTTTTTCTCCCGAAAGGGTTTCCCCACGGTAATCACTGTGTTATGTGTTCATTGTTATTTTGTTTATGCTTTGTTATGCATTTCTTGAGATCTTTGCAATGTTTAAGTTGAAATTTGCATAACCGTCCTCTCAAGATTAGCGTAGGAAGCGTTTCCGCACACCTTTGCTTCCTTACAAGTGGTATCAGAGCCTAGCCAGTTTTGGTTCTATTTGTTAGGTATAGGGTTTTTTGAGCTAATCAAGGTTTGAGTGGGAGCTTGTGCAGAGTATTTCATTTCTGTGTTGCAGGATTGAAAAGATGGCAAGCATTTCAGGGAGGATTGATGTAGAGAAGTTTTCTGGCACAAACTTTGAGATGTGGAAGCTGAAGATGGAAGATCTATTGATTGATCGGGATCTATGGGATGCGATTGATGAGAATAAGCATAGGCCTGTAGATCTGACTTTAGCCACACAATATGATGTGACTGATAGAAAAGCTAAAGGTCTCATCAGACTGTGTCTTGCAGACTCTATTCTGATAAATGTCCATGAAGAATCTACTGCAAAGAAGCTTTGGAAAAAGCTAAGTGAGATCTACCAAGTGAAATCACTTGTGAACAAGATCTTCTTAAGGAAGAAATTGTATTCTTTGAGAATGGAAGAAGGTGAACAAATTTCTGAGCATCTGGAAAGCTTTAATATGTTGGTGACTCAGTTGACCTCTGTTGGGGTGCCAATGGATGAAGAAGAAAGATGCCAAATCTTGCTATGTTTGTTGCCAGACTCATGGGACAGCCTTTTTATGGCCATAGGGAGCACTTCAGTTACCTTGAAGATGGAGGATGTTGTTGGTTCTCTACTTTCTGAAGAGATGAGAAGGAAGGTCTCTCTGAATGCCAAAGAGGCTTTGAGTGTTTGAGGAAGACCAAAAGAAAGAGGCAAGAATGAAAAGCAGCATGGCCGTTCTAAGTCCAAGAATAAGGGGAGATCAAAATCTCCTGCGAAGTCCAAGGCAATCTGCTGGAACTGTGGCAAACCCGGACACTTCCGAAAGGACTGCAAAGAGGAGAAGAAAAAGAAGAAGAAGAAGCAAGATTCTGATTCTGAGTCCGAGAAGGAAGATGGAGATGCTTTCATCGCAGCCTTGGCCACTCATGTAGGTGACAATGCATGGTTAATAGACTCAGGTGCATCTTTCCACATGACTCCTAATAGAAACTGGTTTAGTAAGTATGAAAATTTTGATGGTGGTAAGGTATATTTGGGTGATAACTCAGTACTTGATATTGTTGGTCGTGGAAGTATTCGTGTAAAATTTTCTGATGGTAGAATTAGAAGATTTGATGGTGTCTTGCATATCCTGGGACTAGCAAGGAATTTTTTATCTGTTAGCAAGCTAATAGATGCGGGTGTGCATGTACAATTTTCTGAAGCAGGTGTGAAAATGGTAAGAGGTGCTATGGTGATAGCAAGAGGAAGCAGATTGGGTACACTATACCAGCTTGATGCATGCAAAGTTGAGTGCAATAGTACTTCTGATAAGATTGTGAAAAAGACTACTCAGTTGGAAAAGGAGAGGGTTTCTCTTTCAACAGATGGTCGTAGGTTTTGGGTACCCAAGGGTGCTCTGTCTACCGAATCAAAATTGCCTGCAGAGAAGACCATGTTATGGCACCAAAGACTCGGCCACATAGGTGAGAAGGGTCTACAAACCTTGAAAAATAAGAACCTTGTTGATGGGTTGAATGATTGCAATCTTGAGTTTGATTTTTGTGAGCATTGTATCTATGGTAAACAAAACCGCATTCAGTTTTACTCGAGTTCTCATAAGTCCTCATGTATTTTGGATCTAATCCATTCGGATGTATTTGGTCTAGTTGATGTTCCTTCTATTAGTAGATGAGTTTATTATGTTTCTTTCATTGATGATTTCAGTAGAAGAACATGGGTTTATTTTCTTAGGAGTAAAGCTAAAGTTTTCAGTCGTTTCAAAGAATTTAAAGCAATGGTTGAGTTGCAGACTGGAAAGAAAATAAAATGTTTGAGAACTGATAATGGTGGTGAATTTTGCTCTAATGATTTTGACACATTTTGTAAAGATTGTGGTATTAAAAGAGAGAAGACAACTCCGTATTCTCCACAGCAGAATGGAGTTGCAGAAAGAATGAACAGGACCCTAATGGAGAAGGCTAGGAGTATGCTAAGTGGAGCTAGACTAGAACAAAGGTTCTGGGCTGAAGCTGTAGCCACTGCCTGCTACCTGATAAACAGGTCTCCTACATCAGCTCTTGTTGATAAGACACCAATGGAAGTGTGGTCGGGCCACAAACCTTCACTTAGACATCTAAGAGTGTTCGGTTGCGAAGCATATGCACATGTGCCAAAGGAGAAGCGGACAAAATTGGACAACAAAGCTGTTAAATGTATTTTCATCGGATACAGTTATGGTGTGAAAGGATACAAGCTTTGGAATCCTATTGAACAAAAGGTATTTTATTCAAGAAGTGTTATTTTTAGAGAAACTAAGCCTTCTTCTGTTATAGTGCAGCCAGAACAAACAGAACAAAAGAAAGATGTGATTCAACTACCTGCTACACCGGAGAAAGTTGAATCAAGGCCCTTAGAAAGACAAGAAGTCGAGGAGAGCTCTATGAGTTCTGAATCATCAGAGGAAGAAGAGGTACCTGAAGCTGAAGTTGAACCTGAACCAGATCTTGTTCGAAGGTCTACTAGACAAAGAAAACCACCTGAAAGGTATGGGTATTCTCCTGATGATTGGAGATGCATATTTGCATTAAATGCTAACATTGATGAACCGAGATCTGTAGAAGAGGCTCTTGGTATGAATGATTCAGAGTCCTGGAAAATAGCCATGGATGAAGAAATGGTAGCTCTTAAGAGGAATGAAACATGGGACCTTGTACCATTGCCTGAAGGACGAAAGCCTGTTGGTTGTAAATGGGTGTTCAAGAAGAAGATAGGTTCAGATGGAAGTATTGAGAAGTATAAAGCACGTTTGGTTGCAAAAGGTTACTCCCAGGTTGAGGGAGTAGATTATGGTGAGATTTTTTCTCCAGTAGCCAAAATGACATCCATTAGATTTTTGCTTTCTATTGCAGCAGCCTATAATCTAGAGATCGAGCAAATGGATGTGAAAACTGCTTTCCTTCATGGAGATTTGGAGGAAGAAATTTACATGACACAGCCAGAGCACTATGTGGTGAAAGGTAAAAGTCATTTGGTCTGTAAGTTGAAGAAATCCTTGTATGGCTTAAAACAGAGTCCTAGGATGTGGTACCAGAAGTTTGATACATATGTGTTGAGTTTGGGATTTGTGCGATCTAAATCTGATCACTGTATATATTTTAAATCTGATGGTGATCATTTCTTGGTTATTGCCTTATATGTCGATGACATGTTGTTTATTGGCAAAGGAAAAGGTTTGATTGTAGAGTTAAAATCTCAGCTCTCGATAAAGTTTGAAATGAAAGATCTTGGTGCAGCTAGGCACATTCTGGGAATGGAGATTGTAAGAGATAGACAAAATAGAAAGCTTTGGTTAGGCCAGAGCAAGTATGTTGGTACTATTTTGAAAAGATTCAATATGCAGGATTCAAGACCATTGAGTGTTCCTGTTACAATGGGAACAAAGCTTTCTAGTTCACAGTGTCCTTCATCCCCATTGGAGATGGAAGAGATGAGTCAAGTACCATATCAGAGTGCTGTTGGAAGTTTGATGTATGCTATGGTCTGTACAAGACCAGACATTGCCCAAGCAGTGGGAGTACTTTCCCGTTATATGTCTAATCCAGGAAGAGTACATTGGGATGCAGTAAAAAGAGTTTTTAGATATTTGAGGGGTACTTCAGAGTACTCGATATGTTTTCATGGAATAGGAAATGAGCATTCCTTAGATATTCAAGGCTATGTGGATTCAGACTGGGCTGGTGATGTTGATAGAAGAAGATCCACTAGTGCATATGTGTTTACATTATTTGGTGGTGCAATTAGTTGGATGAGCAAGCGACAGGCTGTGGTCACTTTGTCCACTACTGAGGCAGAGTATATGGCAGCTACTCATGCCTGTAAGGAAGCCATCTGGCTAAAGAGATTGTGTTCAGATATAGAGTTCAAACAGGGTGCAGTGACAATTTACAGTGACAGTCAGAGTGCAATCTGCCTAGCGAAGAACCCTACTTTTCATGCCAGGACCAAGCACATTGATGTACAATATCATTTTGTGAGAGATATGGTTGAGGATGGCAAGGTGAAGCTGGAAAAGGTAGAGACTTTGGTGAATGTTGCTGATGCATTAACTAAGCCTGTGAGCACAGAGAAGTTCAGATGGTGTTCAGAGTCTATGGGCCTCTCGGCCCCTAGCAATTAAGTCCATGATAATTTGGATCCCCTGACTCTTGCAAGGTGTTCGACAAGTGGGAGAATGTTGAGAACATGTGTCTCAACCTTGCAGTCTTTTTCTAGAAAATTCTAGAATTTGTTTGAGATAGTTTTTCACATGTTTATACATTGGAAAATGGTTAGTGAGTTGTTAAAAATGAGTCTTGTCCATAGTAGAATATAGGTGGACCATTTTTAGAGCCTTAATGACTCATTTTGTAATTTTTATGGGGGTCTAAACTAGAGGACAAAATTATGGACGGGAATACTATTTTAACCTGGTTGTTTTTCCATCTTGGAAATGTAAATGTCAAAAATGGGCACCATGTGGCATGGTGGTTAAGCCCATGGTTTTGTAAAACCACAAATGGTTTCCAGGTTGTAAAATCACTATAAAAGGAGGGCTTGGGGAGGAGTTTGAGATCATTGAGGTTTTGTAAGACTGGATGCTGGAAGGAGTCTCTCTGAGTTCGAGTTGTGGTGATGCGCTCCTGTAAGAACTTGCATTGCAAGTGTATTGTAATCATTTTGATTTGATAATACATTGTGCTAGTTTTGGAGGGTGGAGTTTTTCTCCCGAAAGGGTTTCCCCACGGTAATCACTATGTTAGGTGTTCATTGTTATTTTGTTTATGCTTTGTTATGCATTTCTTGAGATCTTTGCAATGTTTAAGTTGAAATTTGCATAACCGTCCTCTCAAGATTAGCGTAGGAAGCGTTTCCGCACACCTTTGCTTCCTTACATATTTACTATGTGTAACAGATATGAAAAAGACAAATCTATGTTCATTTTATAGCCCAAAAATTGAAGTCTGATTTATGAAAGTAGGAAAGGTACTCAAGCTAGACATGTGAGATATTTGTTTTATGTCCAAATTGAAATGTTTTCAGATGTAGTAGAATATCTGAATTCCCTCACAATGTGCTTAGTAGATTTTACCTGATTTTTAGCTTTGTTAAGCAATCCCGCGCAAGCAAGCCACAAACTCTCTGACAAGAAAACAAACAAACAAGATATGCAACGTATATTCAACTTATGAAAACCCTAGGGTTATATCTAAAAATCAATTATTAGGAGAAATAATAACCAACAACTAATCCAAATGACAACTCATATCATTCATTGAACCATGTGAAAAATAAGTGCATACCCATCACAAAATTTTATTTTTTGTTGCATTTGACCTAGTCAACAACATCTGATTTTTTTGATATGATTTCGGCCACAAAAATAGAAATGAAAAATAGAGACCTTAGCTTAAAAATAGAGAACTTTCCAAAAATGTAAAATTTTTAGAAAAATCTCTTCATTTGTGCCCTAGAGACCCATTTTACCAAAATAGACCATTTTTTGTAAATTGACTATTTGAGCTATTATATTGCATCCAAATTTAAAACACAAAGAATGGACCCCTTGTAGAATTTAAAGAGATTTTTGAAAATGTAAAAATATGCTGATTTATGTTAGAAATTATTTTTTTCTAGAAAATCAAGAAAAAATTATTAAAAATTCAAAACATCTCATAAAATTCAAAAATTTTTATTGAAGCTTCCCTGATATGTCTCCAACTTGGAAAAAACATTTCAGACCAAAAATCCAAGCCATTTGAGAGATAAAATTAAATCTTTGAAACTTTAAGGTTTTAGCTCCAAAAAAAAAATCAAAACCAGCATGTAAAGGTGGGTTGCCGCGTGGTGGGTGCCAGAAATGTGTGTGTGAATTTTGTACCTAGCTGTAGACATAACACTTCAGTAAAACATTAGACTTTAGCAAAAATAAAAATATGCAAATAAGAACAATATAGCTAACCAAGCTATTTACTACCTTCTAGTAGGTGCGAGTATGGTATTCTTATGTTAGACCGAGATCAATGACAATGCAACACCTAACAAAGGATTTAAATGATGAAAGCAATAAAATATGAATGCAAATTAATCTATTTTTATTTTTATTTTTGATGCAATAAGATGAGAAAAACTGATAATAAATTAATCTAAATGGATTGAAATGATATGCAAATTAAGCTAACAATGATATGAAATATGAAACTAGAATGAATTGAAAACAAGATTGATCTCACAAAACATTGATTCACAAGAAGCTTGATGATTCCTCCGATGTCAATTCGCCAAAGTAAGTATGCAAATTCTGTGGATGATTTGTAAAGAGCTGAGCCTTGATTTTATAGAAATCCAGGGCTTGAGGGTGCATGGAAAAAGTCATAAATCACTCTTGATAAACTTAGGTTGATTTTTGAGTTATCAGAAAATTAGAGATAATTAACTTACAAAAATCATGCAAAAGCAATGTTTAACTCAAAATAGATTTTTAGATAAAATTTCAACTCATCATCAGATGCTGAGTTTCGATTTTAAAATCGATTATTAATTTCTAGTTGCCTTCTTTTCTGATTGTGCATGATTTAATTATAAATTAATTTAAAAATAAAGTGATTTATTCTCAACTTAACTGATTTTTTGAATTAAAACAATTGATTTATGGGTTAATCAATTATTAAATCAAACTTTTATTCAAAAACTATATTATTAAAAATTGACAATTGACTTTAATTAATTAAATAAAAATTTAATCAATTAGTCATGAGATTTTAGATTTATTGTCAAAATAAAACAATATAATTTAGGAATAATTTAATTAAATAATTAAGTGGCAGTATTAAATTAATTAATTAAATATTTATCATATTCAATTAATCAACTTTTAGGATAAATATGATTTATCACCAAATAATTATTAAATTAAAGATAATTAGGATAAATTAGGAATATTACTAGGAATATTCCCCGATGCAGAATTTAGGATAATCAATTAAATTCAATAATGTGCAGATGTGCCTTAGGTTAGGACTTTGATGTCAGTTTCGTTTAATTTTGAAGATGTAGGAGGTTAATGAACCTATAGCCCATTTTTGGGGTATTACAAGAATTAGCCGACCAAATCGGTTAAAGAAGGAACCAAGAAACTACCAAGCCAACTCGATCAAAGAGGTAATTGAGAAACATAGAAAACTCAAATTTTTTTTGGTGACATAGGATTTTCAAGGACCTGAGATACTCATGCATCATATGTTTAATCACTACATTTAGTGATGTTGGAATTACCTTTGTTGTCATTCATGTTTTTTCGCTGATGTCAACATATGTATCTGTGAAGAGATAATGCTAGTTATTACAGTGTATGGATATTGTACGGATGATTTAGAACATGCAAATTTAGTTGTGTATACAAGAAGGTGTTGTGATCTTATATCTAAGATTGCATGATATAATATTGCATATTTGTTGAGTTACAAAAGATTTGGTGAAGACCGGTTACTGAACACTGACAATGGAAGTTGACATAGTAAGTCTCTAAGTTTTGGGTATATCCTATAGGCGATGAGGATTAATTGTATGCGAGCTTAAGGGATGACAAATAGGGAATTGAAGAATGTTCACCGATCTTAGCAAGGTCTGGAAATCAGTATGACATCAACTATGGTGTGTGTTCTGGAGATGACCTATTTGGAAGCTGACTTGTGAGTTGTAGCATGTATCATGAATGGAAAGCATGATTTACTAATGTCGGTCCTTAATTATTGAATTGTAATTGTTGTATACTTTTGTTAGATAGTGTGTGTATCTTAGAAAGGAGTTATGTAATTATTTGTATATTAGAAAAGCCTAATTGGCTGACCTGATCATTTATTTTGTAATAGGGTATATATGTAAGATCTTTTCTTTTGAAAAGATATGGTAGAATGGATGTGATGTAAAAAAAGATTGTAAAAGCTACGAGCTTGTATCTGCTGGATGTAGAGCAGAGGATAATTTATATACTTCATTAGAACGGATCAAGAAATGACAATTTCTATCAGATAGTTCAAGATTGTGTATTCCTTTACATACACTTGTGTTACGAATAGTGAGTTTTGAAGGTGGACATAACCTTCTTTGGGCAGTGAGCCTACCTTGTTTTTCTTGACTCCTAACTGGGTCTGTCCTCTAACAAGGACTGTGTACTGTAATGTTTTAATCAGCTCCTTACAGGGCTAGATCTTCTAACAAGGAAACTATACTCTTAATACATCATTAGTGGGTGTTAATTCCTACCGGGTTTTTACCTTTAACAGGGTTTCCTCGACAACAAATATTGTGTTATTGTGTTGGCATTCATTATGTTCATTTGATTTGATATTACTACTATTCAAATTTTAAACTTTAATAATCCGTCATACAACTGATTTACCACCCCCCTCTCAGTTGTATTGGACTGTTATTCCTAACAATGTGTGTATATACACACATGTATGTACTCATGTATATATTTGAACTTGATTTTTTTTCCATTTCTTCTCCCAACCAAACCTGCACACACAAAATGAAGAATTAGGGTTTTGGCCAAGTTTGTTTTAAGGCTTCACCCTAATTATCAAATTAGGGTTAGGGTTTTCTTTTGGAGCCATTTTTAAATTTTAATTATGATTTTTCATTTAATTTTGGATTAACATTTTAATTACTGGTTACTAGTAATTAATGACTATTGACTTTACATAGTCCTTTTTCTAAATTTGATTTTAAAATATTATTTTATTTTATCTTGATATTTTAAAAAAGATTCCTTTTTATTATTTAGTAGGATTATGTTTGGATTTAAATCCTTGTCTTATTGTAATTTAATGACTGTTGACTTTTGACAGTCACTTTAATTTAAATTCTGATTTATTTATTATTTTTATTTTCATTGGGATTCTGAAAGACATTCTTTTATTACTTAGTGGGATTCTAATATTTTGCTTTTGGATGCCATTTTTAATCAATTTAAATTTGATAATGTTGAGATATTAATAAATGGACCCTTATTCTTTTTAATACTATTCTTGGAATTTGCTATTTTTCAAATTTAAAAATTAATGCCTATTTCCAATTGAATATTATTGTTTATTTTTATTATAATGATGGTGATTAAATTTAATATTTAATTTACTAATAATATTTTAATGTATTAATGAGTTATTCTAGGGGAATTTATTTAATGTCTTAGGATGGGACTTAGATAAATAACTTCCCTTTAGCCTAAATGATAAATTTAACATTAAAGATTTATTATAGTTGTTTTAATCTTTTAAATGTTTAATTTAAATTAATTGATTAAATTTGATAGCATTACGTTTTGGGATTAAAATATAGTATTTTAAATTAATTATTATTAACATTATAACTTTAAAATGGGTAAAAACTTTGTAATCCTAGGTTTCCTGTAGGAATATTTTTATGATCATATTTCTTTAGTTTAATGTTTTCTTGAGATTTGATATTTCCAGATTTAAAATTTAATATTTATTATTTAAAGTGATTTTATTATTTTCCTAATTAAATGGATATTTAGGGGAGATTAATTTAAGTGTCCAAAGTGGGACTTAGGTAAATTATTTCTCCCTAGCATTAATGTCTAATTTAATATTAATAATGTTATATGGTTTTTCAATCCTTGTTATTGATTAAAATAAATTGATTAATGAACTTTGGATCTTTATATCTTAAGTAAAATTATAATATTTTAATTTAAAGTATTCGAATATTATTATATTTTAATAAGTAATAATTTATAAACCCTAGTTTTCGCTTAGGGCTAATACCTTGACTTATTTCATCCTTTTATTTAATTATTGATATTTTGGCATCTTTGATCCTAGTTGGTAACCCAGTTCACGCTAGGAACCATTAGGGTTACAATTACGATCGAATTAATCTTTTATTTTATTGAACCTTTTTGGGTGTGGTGACCCAACCATTAACTTTCAATATTATTTAAGTTTAAATTTTCACCTTGGTTTATTCCTTTTATTAGCTTTTGTTTTAAACCCGGTTAGGGTTTCTTAGAGACCTAATTAGGGTTTCTTTTAGACTAATGTAGTTTGATGAACAAGGGATGTTGGCAAGCCTATGCATGCCATGATACCTCTTGTGAGTTAATATGTGTTTGAATGATGTGTTTCTTTTCATGTTGAGTGTTTCTTAGAGTGTAACCTTATTGATTTTATGTGCTTTAAAAAAAAATTGTTGTGTATTTTGCCCTAATTTTTGGGCATGACATTTCCATTGATTTCAAAGGGGAACAATATTAGTGACATTTGAGAAAGAGAGAGTTTAGTTTGAAGATTTCTTTTGTTTTGGTTATTGTTGTTGTTTTTGTTGTATTTCCATCAATGAAAAAGGGAAACATTATTGTAGAATTGAGTCAAATGAGCTGGTTTGGATAAGTGATGATTCGATATGATTACTTAGTTTGGTTTTCATTTATGCCAACACATGTCAACATGTTTTTTCTTCTATTAGAGACTATTTTCTATGCAATGTTTTTGATAATATCATTTTGTATTATCTTCATGTTGCATATATAATAGTGAGGTTTTGGTATGTTGTTAGATAATATTTGAAGTCATTATATTCATGTTTTTATGCTTTGGATCACAATATAGTGGAATTAGTCTTGGTCTGAGTATGATTATGGATAACAATATTTTTTGTGTTAAATGAATGCTCTGAGTTTCTTCACCAATTTTTTTTTATGTTTGGGTTTTGGAGATAAATTATTAATGTCATTGGCTTCATCCATTTCAATTGGCATGAGATTTTGAGTTTTAGAGAAAAAATTAAATGTTCGTGGTTGTTATTAATGTTGGTTTGTTTCAATTCTAGTGTTTACACTTCAATTAATTATCTCAGTGAATGCAAGATGGAATGTAATGCATATGATAATATTTTTGGTCCCAAATAATGTGTGTTATGATCCACTTCTCATTCCTTTGGACTAAGAGAATGTTTAGTATTAACCTATTTCAAATTTGTGATTTGGGTACTTTCTTAGCTGAGAATTGGAGATTCCACAAATGCAAGAATGATGTAGATAAAGGAAGAATCATAGAGAAATATGTGTCACATATGTATCTACTTGTGTGAGTTATTTGTAAGTGTGTGCTTATGCAGTTAAGATATAGAAAGAGGATGTGTCTCCCTATGTGTATATGAAATAGCATGAAGTATGGTATGGATCAATGTGGACTTTCATGTGTTAGCTACTAGAATTAGTGACATGAAGGTATCTAAAGATATTTTAGTTATGTTGTGGTTGTAAATAACTTATAGATCTATTCTCATTTATCATTCATCATTTGGGAAGTGAGCTCTCCAATAGTGAACCTTATTTCTTCAGATAGTGAGACTTTTTTTGCAAAAGTTACCTTAACTTGTTACACCATAATTGTTGTTCACATATTTGAGAATAAATTATCTCTATGGTTTCTCCCATAGCATGGTTTTCCATGTAAATTTGATGTTCTATATGTATGATGGTTTATATGCTTTTCATGTTTATATATTTTTGTGGTTAAAAGATTAAAGTAAGCTAGGTTGAATTAATTAAAGGTTTAACAGTTTATATGATTTTTGGACAATTGATTTACTGAACCCCTTTTAGTTATTCTTGATGCAGGGGCATTCTTGGGTCCTCGATGAATCTGCATGGTGGTGTGCTACTTGGTTGGTGTTGCTCGGTTGCAGCCTTAACCTATGGTCTTAGTTATAGAAGGAAGCTTGGTCACTGAAGGAACTCGGTGAGACTTCTGGTGCTCGGTAATACCTATGTTGCTTGGTTGTTTTTTTGGCACTTGGCAATTCTGGTTTACCGACTGGAGTTCTTGAAGATTTTCTTGGCTGACTTGGTGTATTTATTGTTGGTAGCTGTTGTTACAGGCTGGCATGTTGAATTTAATTATTGTAAGGCTATTTGAGAGATGACTTGTATTGCATTTAATATTTGTTAGGAGGAGTTAATGGTTTCATCCAGCTGACTTGTGGCTGATGATTAGTATTTAAGGGATGTTTGGGGTAGTTGTTTAAGGAAGATGTCTGGAGACAAAGAGATTGCTTGGAGGCTTGCGAGCTCAATTTTAGATCTGCCTTAGGGTTTCCATCAATTGCTTATAGTTTTCATAACTAAACTAGCTAGAATTGTATTAGATCTTGCTTATCTTGCAGAATAACTTCTTATTGTAATTGGCCCTAACTCGGAAGGCCTTACAATCGGGCATGTTAATGGAAAATATGTTTTGAAACATATCTTGCTATGTTGTGTTGTATTAATTCTCTATGTTGTTTTGAAGTTGCAAGGTTGAACTATCCTTAATTGGATCCACCATCCTTGCCTATGTTGGGTGGTATTAGAGCTGAGTTGATCTTGTGGAGAAAAGGTTGGCCTAGCAAGGCTGATCTTGCAAAGTTGATCTTGTTGGTGAAGAAATTGTATGATTTGAGTTGCAGATTTAGAGCATTGAACTTGTGGAATCTTTCCCTAGTTGTTTGTGCAAGGTGGCAGGCTAATCTGACTTGCATACAACTTGGAGATTGTCACAAGGTGGTCGGTGTAGGGTTTTTTGTAGAGGGTTTCTCTTATCTTTAAGGATGCCTCTGAGAAGATTGGACCCTAGAGTGATTGTTGATCTCTATGATATTGTGGAATCTAGGATAACAGAGAAGGTCAAATTAGATTTCAGATCTCAGATGGAGTTGATGAAGAATGACATGGTTGCTGAGATCATGTGAGTTGTTATTGGTGTACCTCAAAATGTTGGTACTAAAGATGGTTATGAGGAAGCTATTGAAGAATTTGAAGCTGTTGGATCTAGTGGTGATGACTTGTCATGCCCCTTAAGGGAACTAGGGAAGAGAACAAAGATTCTCTTAGGAAAGAAAACCTATGTAATGAACTATGATTTTTTTTTTTAAAAGTTAAAAATATATACGTACATAATCACATAAACAAATTTTAACTTAGATTTCTTCCATATTTCCCTACTAGAATATTAACAATCCATTTAAGATTCATTAAATGTACTAACAACTTGAATAAATTTCAAACCAACTATATCCTTAACATTTGAAGATCTTTTAGGAGGAAACATAAATGCTTACATTCCATGATTAACCTACCATTTAGATTCATCTATATTCCCTAAGAATTCCTTTAGATTCAACATAACATTTAAAGCATTAATCTCATATAAATGATTCATCTAAGAATTTGAGCCATTACATATATGAAATCATCACATTTGATTTACTATCCTTTCTTAACCAAAAATAATGTAAAATATACCACTTAACTTGAAAACTTACTAGAATCCCTTTTCTTTTCCAACAAACATGCTTTACATAAAGTTCACATTTCCCTTTTTCTTTTCCCTAAATCTACCCATTACAAGATACATAAATTTGAGATACAATAAAGATCACGTTACATTCATCTCCTCTTGGGAGGTTACATTAATGACATAACTTTACATTTGATTGAAAATAATGAAAGATAAGTAAGAAGTCTTCTTTCTGCAAAATTGGAACATTATGCAAGTATGAATCCTTAAGCACTGCATCCGCAAATGATACCTCGATAAAAAATTTTACCATGCAACCATGTGGATACCAAAATTCCCACTCCCTTGTGCTAGGAGATAAACACCAAGGTCCATAAAAGGAGTAATATCTAGGCCATACCTAGGGTTGGGGTAACCTTTCCCAAATAGCAACTAAAAGAAAATCAAAGTACAAATAATTTCCCAAAATGTTTTAAGGCTAGGTAGGAACTCTAAGAAAAAGAATAAGTGAGTGTCATCGCATATCCCTCACCCCTTGGGTTGTCCTTGTACTAGCCACTCTTGGCCCCGGTCCCCAAGTAGGCACATGCGGAACTGAATGCCTTTTGTATAGACAAGCGTCATTCAATTGTACCTACTCATAGGTACCTTCTCCCACTCCCATCCATAGGCTTTACTAGCACTAATGTCATGAGTGAGGCATACATTAATCTTTTTAGTGTTTGAACCCATTCCCATAAGTTTTAATTAAGTTATCACTTGTTAAAACAACTCTTCAGTCTATTATCCTGGTACTAGCCACTTAGGGCCCCAACCCCATACTGAGAGCCACTCACCTAGTGTTCTTAGGTTTCCTACCCTTACCCAAATGTCATAAATACATAACACTAAAATTGGAGAGATTTTTAGAGGGTTTGGTGTGTGGAAGAGAGAGGGTAATAAAGTTTTCTTTGAATACAAATGAAAAGCTCTACAACTATCTTGTTCTTTGCCATGAGGGTATAGCCAGCACTTCTATATTTTTAAAAAAACTCCATTCCAATGCAAATGAGATTTGAAATGGATTGATATAATATTGGTTTCTATTACTAACCATTTCCATACAATTATTTTTTTCTTTTATGAGACTTTGAACATAGGAAGTCATCATTTACATTGACTATCCCTGTTATTGATTTGGTGCAATCAATCAATTGTTTTGAAGTTTAAATGAGCACGTAGGCTCTCTAACTTCTTTGATTATTTTGGATTGTGGGAGAAGCCTATTCATGCATAAGTATGTGCCATTAAGTTTTTGAATGCAGGGAGATACATGGAGTTGAAGATAGAGATCTCAGATTGATAAATAATATGGTATCAAAAAAAATGACTCTCAGTGCGGGGGCCATAACTTTCAAAAACACCATTGGATCTTGATGATCTTGAAATATGTTTTGACATACCTAATTACTCCCATCTTCACCTGAGAGATTGAAGATTTTTTGTCTAGATAAAAATTTATACACATCTGAGTGTGGGTCTGTCTAGAGGGAAAAAATCTGTCACATTAGGATAGACATAGGTAAGATGATTGTTTAAATAAATTTTCTCTTGTTTTGATGAGTTTTATGAAGAGTTTTGAGTATAGGTAGGGAATACAATAGTTTTTAGTTCTCTTGGTTTGTGTACATTCAATTCATGATACTATCTTTTTCCCAGAGAGTAGACAAGTAGTGACATAGCTCACAATCTAAATCATAGTCCTATATTTTCCAGCAAGTAAACAACCAATATAGCTTCACAGGAAACATGATAACACTCAGAAGAAATAATAATCATTTGTACAATAATATATTTACAATATATCTTTCCTTTCTCCTAAGTCCTTTCACACAGGAAAAATAGACATAATATAATAGAATAATACATTCTTCATATTGCATGTACACAGGAAGCAATCATAAATACAAAACAAAAGAAATCACACAAATCAAATAAGGAGGAGCATCTTCTAGGATAGCTCCTACCTGGATTCCAGTGAAGACAACTGTTGAAGAAGGAGGAATCAATCAACTTGGCCTACTTCCAGCACTCCACCAAATCCTTCTGATTGCAGACACCACCTTTTCCAAATATACAATAATCAATAATGATATCCTAAAACTAAGATCAATTCTCCTATGAATAATCTAGCCAACTCCCATTCCTCAAAGGCTTCCTCCCCTAAATAGGTTGAAGGATTGGTTGTACGGGAAAATCAACTGATGCAACCATCCCAAACAAAAATTTGTTTATAGTTAGGCTTTAATTAAATTCATTAAAGCCATTCATTGGAAGGGAATAAATAATCATATTATTTAATATTATTAATAATAAAATCTAATATGAGAGCCTCATAAATATTAATAAACAAATGTGATTTTCCTTTATTTAAGCAATAATTACTATAATTACTTATCATTGTATTTAATAAGGCTATGGTAAAATATTTACCATATAATAATTAATCCCTCAAGTAAATAATTTATTTATTATTATTTAAAATACAATTACTTTCACACACTAATATTTATTAAAAATATATATGTAACCATAGGCATACATGTGCACCCATATGCTTATGTGTACATATATCATTTTATTAAAAGCATATATTATTAATATCATGAACATCTTATTATTATAAATATTATAAATATTATTATTTAAATCAATTACTAAATCATATTCCACACAAAATATTATTATGGTATATATATATAGGTAAATCATAAGATAGAAGATACCACAAAACATAATTTAACGTTACTAATCACAACATCATACTCTCATCAATGCAAGAAACAAGCAACAAGAACCACATAATCCAACAACTGCAATACAAAACAACAATACATTATCAGCACAAGGGACTGACTAAGGAACTCCCCACCTAAGGGTAAAAGGGTCAGAGCTATAGTTTCTTCCTGTAGGACCTTGATGATATTTCTGTAAAAACAACAACGATCAAGGATTTTGAGGGATCACTCAGACCTGTGAGACTAGGTGGAGATGATGCTCAGTACCTGCAATCCTACATCACTGAGAAGAAACACATGTGCAAATTGTGTGTGTGAAAATTGTACCTGATTTGTAGACACAACACTTCAGTAAAACATTAGAGGTTAGCTATAATCAAAATCGTGCAAAATTGAAATCTAATCTAACCAAGCGATTTATTGCCTTCTAATAGGTGCGAGATTGATGTTCTCAGATTGTAATTGAGATTAGTGACCTAGACGACACCTAAATGAAGGATTTGAATGCAATTGATCTAGATATGAGATTGAATGCAATTAAGCTATTTTTATTTTTTTTTAGATTTTATGATGCAATAAGGAATGAAAACTTGACATGAATCTATGCTAGATGAAATTGATATGCTATGAATGCTATTGAAAATTGATATGCAATGCTAATCTAACAATGATATGCAATATGAATGCAAAAATAAGATTGATCTCACAAAGATGTCAATTCGCAAGAGCTTTGATTCTTCAATTCCAATTCTCCAATGTGATTGTGTAACTCTTGAATTGATCTTGGCAGCGTAATTGTGCAAATTTGTGGATTTGAGAGATGATTGAGAGATAAATTATGAAGAGATGAACCTTGTTTTTATAGAAATCCAAGGCTTTGGAGGTGCATGAAAAAGAAGCCATAAATCACTCAAATTAAATCAGCTTGATTTTTGAGTTATCTGATAATAACAGATAATTAAGTCACAAAAACATGCAAAAGCACAGTTTAACTCGAATTAGAAGTTTAGATCAACTTTAAAACTCAAAAAGATGTTGAGTTTAAAAAAGCTAACAACTTGCATTGATTTTCCAATTTGAGTTTAACTGGTCCTTGAATGTGCACATGGATAATTATGATTTAATAAATAAATAAAGTGATTTATCCTCAACTTAACTGATTTTTGAAAATAAATAAGTAATTTTATGGGTTAATTAACTATTTAATCAAACTTTTATTAAAAACTATATTATTAAATAATGACAACTCTCTTTAATTAATTAAATAAAGATTTAATCAATTATTCATAGGAATTTTGATTTATTGTCAAAATTAAATAATACAATTAATAATAGACAAAATTAAATTTAATTAAACAATTAAGTGGCAAATATTAAATCTAATTAATTAAATATGAAAATATTCAATTAATCAAACTTTAGGATAAATTGGATTTATCGCCAAATAATCATTAAATTAAAGATAATTAAGATAATTAGGAATATTACTAGGAATATTCCCTGATGCATAATTTAAGATAATCAATTAGATTTGATGATGTTCAGATGTGCCTTAGGTTAGGACTTCGATGTTGATTTTGTTCAATTTTTTGATGTAGGAGGTTAATGAACATATAGCCCATTTTTGGGGTATTACATTTTGCCCCTCTTTGAATTACTGTGTGAATCACAGTGGTTCAAAGATAGTCTGTGTTTGATAAAGATATGAAACTGATGTTTGAAATTGATAATTGATATGAGACAGAAGTTGATTGATATTGATATGATATGGAGATAATAGGTCTTGAATGACCAAAGATAATGTTCACTATAACAGCAAATGAACCTATGATTGCGAAAAAGTGTCAAAATGTTTGATTCCAAACCTTAGGATTGCAAAGAAGTGAGTGACCCATTCTAGACTCGATTGTCTTAGCAGAACTAGCAGGTATCACATGCAAATCCTTCAGTCATCGAAGAACCAAGGAAAGAACACTATGATCTGATGGTTGCAAAAATTGATATAGTTTACAAGATTAGGAGAATACTAGATTGATATGGATCTTGATGAATCTGATATGCCCCAAGTGATGATAGATTTTCCCCAAGCGATGAGGACTTTTGATGAATCAGTAACTAGACGTGATTTTTTATCTTGATCACTGATGAAAGATATTGATAGAAATTGATTTACAGACTTTGAATGATGTGCAATACCATGCCCCTTTGGGGATTAAAATTGAAATCTGAGAAGAAAAGTCAGTGTTGAGAGTTTAGAAGCATGTTGATTGATTAGAAAAGTGGTTAAACACGTCCGGTGAATGCATTTTGCATCATTGGAAGGTCCCAAAAGACCAAGTTTGACTAGGTTAAACCATGAGTTGACCATAGTTGACCAAGTTGAAATTTTGATAGTTTGATGCTAGATAATCAATTAAGTTGAATTCTAGATTTTTGTGATGATTGAAGGTTGATTATGCAAGCAGTGAATAAGATAAATGATCTCAGATTTCAATTTTGATCCCGAAAAAGGATTCTACTTGCTATTTCATTGGAGGAACCTTCGTGTGAGATTCAGCTCTTGTTAGACTTGAAGATGTGATTTGAAGAATCATTTAAGCATTGAAGTTCATTTAATCATTGTGAGATCATGCAAACATGCAAAATGCAAAGAGACATGCAAAATGAAATGCAACCTAAGACCTAGGACCTACTCATTGATCATATGTCGATTTGTTATCATCATTGAACTTTTAGGTATTCGGATAAATCAATACAATGTCCACTAGCTATGAAACCATAGACATATGAATATCGATTTGTATGTGCAAGAATCAATACAACACCCACTTGTCAACAACCATGGATATATGAATATTGATTTTATTTTCAGAATGTCAGATTAGATATAAGCACCAAGGCACAAACACCAGGATGACCTGAATATCATGTCCATTTTCATATAGCAATTTGTACAAGCATCAAAACATAAACGTCGTGATGACCGGAATACAACTTGCATGAAAAACACATCAAACAATCAAAAGATCATTCTAAATCCAATGTGAATTACCCGTAGTGACCCTTTATCATTCACAGCCTTAGGCAAGATCACTTTTCACAGTAGGAGAAAGAACTCATTTCAAAAAGATAATAGTTAGATCAAAATTCCTTGAATTTTCTAGGTATCAATGGTCGAGGTATGCATGGCCATCCAATTCGAGATAGAGGCTCTTACAGTCAGACACCATTTCAATCCTGAATTTCCAAAGTTGTTAGATTTTCACATACAAGCAGAAGACAAAGAAAAGATTATGCCCCCAGTCATCACTCTCTAAATCCTATAAAGGACATCATCGAAGAGCTCGAAGGGACACAATATGCAAAAATCTCAATGCGAATCAGTAAGCATACAAGGAGATAAAAGCATGTAAAAAAGCATAGATTGTTTTCAGTTCATTGTTTGATGTTTGATTACGTTGTTGTAGATGCAAAATCCTTTCTGGAGATGAGATTGACTGACTGACTCCACTTGATGCTTCAAAGGACTCTGACTGGATATGACACATCTAAGATACACTGGAGGCCATAGAATATGACATTGATTGCCCCCAAGTTTTAACATTTGATAGGATACAGACTCTTGAGCTGATTGGTGTACAAACTGACTTTATTAAAAATTGGAAATGTAGAAACAGACCGGGAGATATGTACAAACTAAAGTAAGACTGAAAGCTGGGAAAGACCAAGATTGTGCTGATAGATGGAGCATTTTGAACAAGTGGCACCCATTTGTTGGGTTTTCACCATCTTGGCAGAGATTCTATTTTTGCTACCAAGGTGCCTGTTTCCAGGTTTTCACCAAGGCACCTTTTTTTTTCTTTTTTTTTTGTATTTTTCATTTTTCAATTTTTTTGAATTTTTGATATTTTTTGATTTTTTTGTGAATCATCAAGGTGCCTATTTCTAGGTTTTCACCAAGATGTTCATTTTTTTAGGACTTGTTCTAATTTTTAGGATTTTTTCAAGACATTTTACCATAGACTGAATGCCTTAGGCGTAGAATTTCTTCAGATGGAGAACGTTGATTGGTTCTTGAAGCTGTTCTCCTTCAGTTGTTGAGAGTTGATAGGCACCAGAGACAAAAGTAGCAGTGATAACAAAGGGACCCAGCCAATTGGGTTTGAACTTCCCCTTGCGTTCTCGATGTGATTGATTTTTAGGATTTTCTCTCAACACTAGATCACCAACCTAAAATTCTTTGTGTCTGACTTTCTTGTTGTAGCCTCTAGACATTATTTTTTGATACACTCTGAGATGATCATACACTGCTTGCCTATGCTCATCTAGTAATTCAAGTTCTTGTAACCTAGACACTCTGTAATCTTCATCAGTGACTAGTCCATGCATTCTGATTCTGAGTGATGGGATTTCAACCTCAATAGGTAGTACCACTTTAGACCCATAAACTAAAGCGAAAGGTGTAGCCCTAGTGGGTGTTCTAATACTTGTTCTGACACTCATTCTGATACTTGTTCTGATACTAGTTCTGATACTAATTCTGATACTGATTTTGATAATTGTTCTGATACTAGTTCTGATACTAATTCTGGTACCGATGATGATAATTGTTCTGATACTAGTTTTGATACTGATTCTGATACTGATTATGATAATTGTTTTGATACTGGTTCTGATACTGATTCTAATACTAATTCTGATAATGATTCTAATAATTGTTCTGATACTTGTTCTGATACTTGGGATACTTGATAGCATCTTTTTCCATTGCAAACTCCCAAGCAAGATCATATTGTGTAGTCCCAATGTCTAGCAAGGTGGAGAACAAGAGGGATTGGCAAGCTGGTGGAAGAGATGGAAGACAAGAGAATGAAGGGAATAAATCCTCAAGGGAAAACTCCTCAAGAATAATCAAGCTAGGGAAAAATTGTCCTGTAAAAGCACTTTTGGACAAGCAATGAGAAGCCAGCATAGGATAAGTCACAAAAGCGTAATGCCAAAGAAGGACAGGATGTAGTCCAAAGGAGTAGACATGTCAAGAGGCTTCATAGCACTGTGTTTCACTCTTTTTTTTCTATTAGATCAAGACCAAAGGAGAAAAGGATAGCAATAGGCAAAAATGAATGGAAGAAAATAGACATGAAGGCTAAACAAGAAGGGAATGAAAACAAGATTATCATAAGATAGCTCACAAGATAGCCAAATATTCGTGTATAGATCAACATTGTCAAGATCAAAGAGAGAAGATGGAATGGATGAAATATGTTGAAGAACTACGCATGATGCCTGATTGCCAAGTTTTTATCATGGTACTTATCCAAGGTGCCACAAGGGAGTGGTTTTCACCATAGGACAAATTTATTTCTCTTTACTTTTGCTACCAAGGCGCCTGTTTCCAAGTTTTCACCAAGGTACATTTTCATTTTTTATTTTTTTATTTTTTTGAATTTTTTTTTATTTTTTGGAAGAAGGCAAGCTTTTTAGATAGTGCTCCTTGAAAGGATAAACCATGATATACCAAGGATTCAAATGATATGCTCAAAGATGCTGATAGGGAAAGGGAGATGGAAGAGAAAAATGGAGGATAAGGTTTTATGTAAAGCGAGTGAGGTTGGAAGATAGGAGGAATAGGCAAATGAGGAAAAAGGATAGAAGGTAGAAGGATAATGAATGGAAGGATCATGAAAGGGTAGATGGAAAGGAAGGCAAGAACAACATAAACACACACCTTGAAGGGTGGCGAGAGGGTGGAGGAAACATGAATGAAGGAATACGTGAAGGAATATGGTGAATGGATAGCGAAGGTTGAGGTTTAGGCGCATGGAATGGAAGAATATTTTTGGAGGGAGATGAAGTGGAAGCCTTTGGAAGCTTGAATGTCAACTTCACTTTTTGTTCAACATGAGACTCTCTTATGAGAGACTTTGGAATCCATATAGCCTCAGGCTTTTTATTTCCTTTTGATGATCTAGAGAGAATATCTTCAATGATAGATTTTGGAACCCATACTTGTCTTGTAGTTTTTTTCTTAGATATATCTTTTGACTTTATGTTTCCATGTCTATTAGAGGAGACATGGTGATCATTTTTTGATGGATTCTTGTATTGCTTCTTTTTCTTGTATTGAACATTTAAGTTACTTCCAAAGAACTTGGGACTTGTGGAAGAAGGATGATATGACTGGTTTAGATGGGTGGGTGGATGAAAAGGATTCAAGGGTATGCATCTATGTTGATCTTGAGGAAAGATGGGAGATGGAGGTATGTAAGGATCCAAGATGGATGGTGAATTAGGAGAGTTAGGAGGGGAAAGTGAAGGGACATAAGGACCCAAGATGGAAGGTAGATGTGAAGCCCTTTGTAGTGGTGGAAGAGGTCCAAGGATGGAAGTGGAAGATGCAAAAGGATAATCAATAAGTTCATCAACATCTATATGACAACCAGGGGTATCAGCATCTTTAGAGTGAGCATTAGAATTTTCAATAGAATCAAGTACATTTTGAATATGAGCACCTTCTTTGATAGGATTTTTCAAAGCTTACAAAGACTTAGGAAGAGTAGAAAGTGGAAATGAACATGGAGTGGTAGAATAAGAAGATGGAAGACTTTGATCTTGACAAGGATCTTTGGATAGCACAAGTGTACAATTTTTCTCTTGATTTTCAATAGGCTTAACATTGGAGGTAACAACACCATTTTTAACAACATTAATGGAAGTATCATCTTTGGAAAGTGCAAGTGTAGTAAGGTTATTTTGATTACCAATAAGCTCAATAGTGTAATTAGTAGCTTGATCTTGCTTAGGAGAAGACTTAAGACATGGTGGAATACATGAAAAAGGATGTGTCAGATCAAAAGAATCCTGAAGTGGATAAGAGACATCATGAAAAGGATTGGATGATATGGAGGGTTCTTGATCTTGATCTTTCTTTATGTTCTTTTCTTTATCATTTTTAGAGTCCTCTTGACATGGAGCCACTTCTAAGGATAAGGAAACATGTTGGGATTGTATGGAAGACTGTTGTAGAGATGGTGAAGGACTAGCTGAAGTAGGCATTATAGCATATGAAGGCTTAGGCTCTTTAGGTTTATCATTATTGAAAGTATTTGTAGCCAAGTGAAGGTTAGCTTGAGTTTCTTTAAGAGGTAGCCCTGGAGGATAACTATAGGGAACTAAATGAAAAGTATCAGGGCTTGTGTCAGATGAAGGTTCTATGAAAGATTTGAAAGACTCGGAAGCTTTAGGAAATGTATAGGTATTGGAGTAAGTAGGGGATGGAAGGGAACCATCACTAGACAAAGGTTCAACATTAACATGATCTTGCTTGAGAGTGTAATCTTTATTTTCAGCCTGAGAGTTCTTAGAGTAGAGATCCTTATATTATTGATGTTTCAAGCTAGCATGATGCATTTTATAGTCCTTAGTAGTAGTAGATGGATCATAATCAAGGTATTGTCCATAAAAGCCATCAAAGTCTCTTTCAAAATTAGAATCATATGGATCACCATCACAATCTATCCAATGTGACGGCCCATTTGTAGTAAGTAGGAACACACGATGAGGAGGACTCTTAGGAACAGAGGTGTCATAGGTATCATTACATTGTCTATCATCATAGTCATCATAGTCTCCAAAGCTGGATGTGTCACTCTTCGTGGAAGAGGTATCATAAGGGTTATCATGTTGCTCAAATTCTGTCTAGGGGCATGGTGACATGTACAAGTCTTTATCAAATGGAAAAGGGCATAGAGCTTCCATGGAGAACTCTTTAGGTTCCTTTTCTTTCTTAAGATTGTTAAGTTCAACTTGCATAGCTTGCAGCTGCTTCATCATAGCGGTGATCAAAATTTCTTCCTCATGTGTACTGATTCTTTGAGACATGTGTAATAATTCTCAATAGCTACTGATCTGTTCCTGACACAATGATATTTTTGAAAGATTTTGGAACTAGGTTGAAAACATTGGATATCTTGCAATTTGACAATTTCTGACAACTCTCTCAAATTTTTCCAAACAACACTCTGCAAACTCGTACGACACTAGGTAGTCTATGAAATGACAGTTGCTAAACTCATACGATAGTTGGGTAGCAATGAAATGATAGTTGACAAAACTTGTATGACAGTTGCTAACAGGGTTTTGACTTTCTTGAATTTACTGGTTTGAAAACTCGTACGACACTGGGTTCTCAATCATACGACAGATGGGCAATACTGAAATGACACTTGACAAAACTCATACAACTTTTGACTTCTTGAAATGAATTTTGACTCCAGAAAGAATTTTATGTCAAATTTTGCAAAACTTAAGGTTTTCAGTTTTAGATTGTTTGCAAATTGTACTATCTAGATTTTGAAGGTTATACCAGATTTGATCATTTTTAATAGCCAAGCAGATAAACAAGCATGCAAAATAGCAAGCAAGTGATTCCAAGCACATTTGAAAACAATGAACAAGGGCAAAAGCAACCTTGCGCATGAACAATCAAGTGACCAAATTGTGCTAATCCCTGAAAGTACTAATTGTGTATCTTTTGAAAAGTTTTGCAATAACACACATATACCTGAGAATGAAAAATTGGTCTCTCTAGGGTTTTTAGTAATGGTTTGACTCTACAACTTTTATGATTCAAAGGGGTGAACTCCAATCCCAGCACACCAGGGTTTTGACACAGTCTAAGAACTTAATCTTCAAGAGCTGCTAGGGAGATCTGACAACCCAACAATGAACCATACCCATGGAGATTTCTTCCACAAGGACATTTATATAGCGGCTGTCACTACCATGGTGAAAATGGCTATTACCGCTTGAGGTTCTATCAACATAGTTTTCCCTGTGAAGGGATTGTCCTCTACCCTCTCTAAAGGTGACTCACAGATTTATACCACAAGGGGACTTGGCTCTAGATCCAAGGTTTTTGACACCTTTTCACTTTTAACCCAAACAAAGGAAGCAGATTAATCCGACATGCTAAGATAAAGTTTTGTTCCACCAAGGTCTATGATATCAACTCCACATGATCTATCAACCTCTCTGGGGAGAGAATGTATCAATCAATAAGAGAAGACACACTGACCAATTTTGATTCACCAAAGCTCGTGATATCAACCCCACGTGATCTATCAACCTCTCTGGAGAGAGAATGTGTCGATCAATAAGAGAAGACGCACTAACCAAGTTGAATGTGAAACGCACTAAGTATCCTCCCTACCTACAAGGATTCTATCATCAAGAAAGATTTCTCTAGGAATCCAATCTCTCAAGAATCATGAATAGTGTTTATAGAGCCTAATTACTATGTGAGCACAAATATATTCCCGAAAGCAAATCTACCAAAAGTACCCAAAAAGAAGAAAGAGGAACACTTAACGCTTAAAGTAAATATGAGATGAGTCCATAAGGTGGAACACTTAACACCTCACACAAGCTGAAAATGAGTCCCCAACTTAGAAAACAAGTGAGTTCCTAAAAGCACAAAAGGGTTGCCAAGTGGAACACTTAACACTTCTGTCCTGTTGACCCCTCCCCTTTATGGTGCTGAGATTGCAACCACGGGGTAGAAATGAGGGGCTGGTGGATTAGCGAGTCCAATAACCCAAGATAGTAATCAAGATCAATCACAAGTATTCTAAGACTACTTAATTAATCCTTAAGGGATCACAACCTAGTATCAAATTATGCAAGTGTGTAGAAATAGATCAAAAGCATGAAAAGATGCACACAAGCTTGACATGTGAGAGATTTATTTTAAGTCCAAATTGAAATTTTTTCAGAACAAGGAGAATACCTCGTGATCCTCACAACGCACTTAGTAGATTTTACCTAATTTTTAGCAATTCTTGCACTTTTCCCAATCAAAATCAGTAGAAATCAATCAGAAACAGTAAATTTCAATTGTTAGGGTTAGCTGTCAGTCAAAATCCAAAAATCAAATCTGACAAACTATCTGCAAAAATGAAATGATAATTGAAATCTAGTACCAAAACTCGTACGATAGTGGATATGCTCCCAGACGAGAGTCCAAAAACTCGTACGACACTGGGTATGCTACCATACGACAGTTGAGCTCCCAAATGATAGTGGGTATGTAATGAAATGAGTCTCGATCTGATAAACTGTTGTATGAAAGTGGGTCCAATATCATATGATAGTGGGTATGCTCCCATATGACATTTGTCAGAAACTCGTACGACAGATGTATGGACAAAAATTAAAAATCATAATTTTGCACAGATCTCGAGAAGAAAAAGATAGAAATTGATAGAACTGAATTGGAAACCCATTTTAGGGCCCCATGGTGGGTGCCAAAAATGTGTGTGTGAAAATTGTACCTGATCTGTAGACACAACACTTCAGTAAAACATTAGAGGTTATCTATAATCAAAATCGTGCAAAATTGAAATCTAATCTAACCAAGCGATTTACTGCCTTCTAATAGGTGCAAGATTGATGTTCTCAGATTGTAATCGAGATCAGTGACCTAGACAACACCTAAATGAAGGATTTGAATGCAATTGATCTAGATATGAGATTGAATGCAATTAAGCTATTTTTATTTTTTTTGATTTTATGATGCAATAAGGAATGAAAACTTGATATGAATCTATGCTAGATGAAATTGATATGCTATGAATGCTATTGAAAATTGATATGCAATGCTAATCTAACAATGATATGCAATATGAATGCAAAAATAAGATTGATCTCACAAAGATGTCAATTCGCAAGAGCTTTGATTATTCAATTCCAATTCTCCAACGTGATTGTGTAACTCTTGAATTGATCTTGGTAGCATAATTGTGCAAATTTGTGGATTTGAGAGATGATTGAGAGATGAATTATGAAGAGATGAGCCTTGTTTTAATAGAAATCCAAGGCTTTGGAGGTGCATGAAAAAAATCCATAAATCACTTAGATTAACTCAGCTTGATTTTTGAGTTATCTGATAATAACAGATAATTAAGTCACAAAAACATGCAAAAGCACAGTTTAACTCGAATTAGAAGTTTAGATCAACTTTAAAACTCAAAAAGATGTTGAGTTTCAAAAAGCTAACAACTTGCATTGATTTTCCAATTTGAGTTTAACTTGTCCTTGAATGTGCACATGGATAATTATGATTTAATAAATAAATAAAGTGATTTATCCTCAACTTAACTGATTTTTAAAAATAAATAATTAATTTATGGGTTAATTAACTATTTAATCAAACTTTTATTAAAAACTATATTATTAAATAATGACAACTCGCTTTAATTAATTAAATAAAGATTTAATCAATTATTCATAGGAATTTTGATTTATTGTCAAAATTAAATAATACAATTAATAATAAATAGAATTAAATTTAATTAAACAATTAAGTGGCAAATATTAAATCTAATTAATTAAATATGAAAATATTCAATTAATCAAACTTTAGGATAAATTGGATTTATCGCCGAATAATCATTAAATTAAAGATAATTAAGATAATTAGGAATATTACTAGGAATATTCCCTGATGAAGAATTTAATTTAATCAATTAGATTTGATGATGTTCAGATGTGCCACGGGTTAGGACTTCAATGTCAATTTTGTTCGATTTGTCGATGTAGGAGGTTAATGAACATATAGCCCATTTTTGGGGTATTACACAAATATATATACATATAGATGAAAATAGATGACCAGGATCAATACATCATGTGGACCTCAACTAAGTGAGTAACTATGAATTCATCCTGAGTCATAAAAACACATCAAACATATATACATGAAAACATAAGACATCATAGATAATAATGGTTAGGTTCAAATCCTTGGGTTAGCTTTATAAATCATGTAAATATAGATGATTTCAAACTTCATAAACATATAAATGATAATCATAAATGAGTGTATCTAAGCATTTGATAAGTGTATCATCATCTAAATAAGCATAACTGTGAACATATAGTTATAACCATCATAATGAAAATGTCCAAATAAAATTCCAAGTATAATTATCTGAGAGGGTATTACATGTCCAGAGGGATAGATTTGGTGAAGATAGAACTACTTGGTTGCATAGATCTAGATCTTGGTTAAGTAATAGTTATTGAATGGAAGTTTCTACTTTCTCATGTACTTTGAAGCCTGAGAATTTGATTGACTAGATTGGTGAACTTGAAGATTTATTTGAGCTGGAATAAATTGATGATCCTCTTTGGGTGAGTTTAGCACATATGAAGTTTAAAGGACATGTTTCTCTTTGGTGGAAAGAATTACAAAGAGATAGAGAAGATGAAGGTGAAATGAAGATCAATTGGTGGAGGTTGATGGTGACGAAGTTGAAAGCTAAGTTCATACCTGCTGATTATGAGCTTGACTTGTTTAAGAAGTTGCAAAATCTGAAATAGAAGGATTTCTCTATTGAAGATTATACCAAGGAGTTCTACAAACACTATTCAGTCTAGACAGAAAGAACTTGGTAAGGAAACAGTAGCTCGATATGTGAATGGTTTGAGATTCAATATTCAAGATGAGCTTGGTATGCTAAAGATTGATTCTATTGAAGATGCTTATCAGTATGCTCTGAAGGAAAAAGATAAGTTGAAGAGGAAACAACATAGTAATCCCTGAGGGAAGGAAAAGATTGATCACTCGGTGAAGGATAAACCGATGACTGCAGAAGATGAACAAAAACCTGTAGAACTGAAGAAGACAGGTAGAGTTATCTTTAAAGGAACTTTCTATAACTATGGTGAAGAAGGACACCATTCTTTTGAGTGCACATAGAAGAAGCTTGGTGACCAATGAGCTACTTTGGTGAATGAAAATGTTGATAATGAACCTGAATCTAAGAACTTGCTACTTCGATGAACATTGATCGGTACAAAGGAGGAACCTTGTCAAAGGAGTAACTTGTTCAGGACTCGGTGCAAGTCGAGAGGTAAACTTTTTGATGTTATTATTAATAGTGGTAGTACTGATAACCTTGTTGTTGAGGATGTGGTTTAGAAACTTGGTTTGAATAGAATGAGACATCCACATCCTTATAGGATTGGCTGGTTGCAAGATGATCATGCTCTAGAAGTAAGAGAACAATGCTTTATTGATGTTCAGACTAGCCAGTATAAGGATCTTGTACTATGTGATATTGTGGAGATGAATAGTTGTCATATATTACTTAGTAGACCTTGGCAATATGATTGTAGAGCTATGTATGATTGTGTGAAGAATGTGTTTACTATTGAGAAGGATGACATGAAGTTTTTCCTGATGCCTTTGTTGAATACATCACTCGGTAGGAGAAGTCTAAGTATTGGTAGCTGAGTTGAGTTGGTAGATCTCGAGAGAATGAATGATCAATTTGGAGAATAGACCTATGTGTTATCAAGGAAGGACTTGAAGAGACAGAGGAAGCTGAAGTGGAAGAATATGTAAAGTAAAAAGGTGGAGGACTTGTATGTGAAGAACCAGTTCAGGGTTTATGTGCTAAATCCTGAAAGATGTTCTTCTCATGTATGAAACTCTTTTTGAACCTAGGGTGTCTAATGTAGGGGCATTATTGGGTCCCTGGTGAATCTGTATGGTGGTGTGTTACTTGGCCGGTGTTGCTCAGTTGCAGCCTTAACCGATGGTCTCAGTTATTGAAGGAAGCTCAGTTGCTGAAGGAACTCGGTGATACTTCTAGTGCTTGGTGGAAATAGTGCTCGGTAATGCCTGTGTTTCTCAGTGTTGCTTAGCTTGGTCTATTTTTTCACTATTGCTCGGTTATTTCTCTGGCACTCGGTAGTTCTAGTTTACCAACTGGAGTTCTTGAAGATTTTCTTGGTTGAATTGGTGCATTTATTGTTGGCAGCTATTGTTATAGGCTGACATGTTGAATTTATTATTGTAAGGCTATCTAAGAGCCAACTTGTATTGCATTTAATATTTGTTAGGAGGAGTTAATGGTTTCATCTAGCCAACTTGTGGCTAATGATTAGTATTTAAGGGATATTTGGGGTAGTTGTTTAAGACAAAAGTCTAGAGACAAGGATATTTCTTGGAGGCTTGTGAGCTCAAGTTTAGATTTTCCTTAGGGTTTCCATCAGTTGCTGATAGTTTTCAAAATTGAACTAGTTGGAGTTGTATTGGATCTTGTTGATCTTGGAGAAATACTTATGATTGTAATTGGCCCTAACCCAAAAGGCCTTACAGCCGGACATGTTAATGGAAAATATGTTTTGAAACATATCTTGTTGTGTTGTGTTGTGTTATTCCGTTGTGTTTTTTTGAAGCTACAAGGTTGGACTGTCCTTATTGGATCCACCATCCTTGTCTACATCAATTATTCACATTCAACATCAGGAACATTGTGGACAAGTATGAAAATATATTTAGAATTAGGTTCATGTTGTTGATATTGATATAATTTAAAAAGACAAACATGGTTCTACTAAGGACATTAAAGGGTCATGCATGAGGACTCGTATTACTTAAATAGGGTAACTATTTACTTTTCTCAAGATTTATAAGACTTGAAGAAGTTGGCTTTTAATACTTCTCTGCTAGAATCCGAAGTTGTTCAAGCCTTAAAGAATCTAAATGAGGGTTGTTCTGTTAGTTCTCTCTCATTTCTGTCTTGTAGGTTTTGCCTTGTTTTATGTATGGTTTGCTAGTTCAGTTTCCAGAATGTTTTTTGTAGGTAGCTTGTTGTAAAAAGGAATTTGGGTCCCTTGAAAACCTATTTGATCCTTAATAAAAATAATATACATGATGAATTTTCAAAAATTAAAATTAATAGCACATACAAAAGTGAAAAAAAATGTCTTTTGATAATTAAAAAATGTAATTAAAATAATATTGATATGCCTGTATATGTTGTAAATAACCAAAATACAAAATAAAATAGTTTCAAATTGACATCTTTGGATATTTCTTTAAATAGATATATTTAACATATTTTAGCTTTGGTTTTGATACACTTATTTTAGTTTTTCTTTAGAAAAACCACCGTCCATTATTTTTATATATTTATTTCTTTCAAATAGATATAATAATCGACCACTTTAAAAAATTATAATATTTTTTTAATGAATTTTTAAAATTATAATAATTTTTTTAAAATATAAATATAAAATAATTAGATGTAAATGATTGATTTTTAGATATTCAGATTATCAAAACAATAAATGGTGACCTTTTGTACAGTAAAATTAAAAATTACATACAAAAATATAGATAAAAGTGTATTTTGATTTAAAAATAGAAAACATGGTGTCATATTATAATATTTATGTGTTTCCATGTGTAATAAATATAGTTTAAAAGTAAAATAAAATAACTTTTAAGGATAAAAATTCTCTCTTGGGCATTTCCTTCTAAAGATCTATTTAATATATTTCATTATTTATTTTGATATAATTATTTAAGTGTTCTCTTTCAAAATTTCTATCAATTTTTATACTTAATTTATTTTAAAAATATATGCTAAGTATATTTTAATTTATTGTAAGTAAATTTCTTATTGCAATTATGTATAAAAATTTTGAACCAATGTTTTGGGTCACACTTTCTAATATCATCATTAGCATATAAAAGAATAATCATTCTCTTACATCCTACTGATGGACCATAGAGTGTGTCAACACAAAAATATTATACAAAATTTAATCAATAAAATTACTTACAATTAATTTATCAAAAACTATATAAATCTAACAAAATTTTGTGTTTCTTTATGTTGTACAAATTTTGGAATTTAATAGCATGTAATTTTTTACAACATCATTTTAGATCATGGTCATCGATCCATCATGATGATGTAAAAGAATAAGTTTTATCCTCAAACTATTCTCTTACATCATTGTAGTAGATCAGGGAGTGTATTGATTGGAAAATTCATGCATAGTTGAATCCACAAATTTACTTACAATTAATATCATAGACTGTAGAAATTATCAAATTAAACAACAAACTACATTATAGATTATAAAAATCTAACATCATTAATGATGCTTTACCCTCAAATGAAACTATATCACCATGTAAATGAGACCTCATTCCCAATGATCATGATGTGAGAATCTAATCCATTATAATTGTAATATGATTGTTGACATAACATTTTTTAAAAACTACAATAGGTAGAAACCAATGATGAAGCCAATTAATTAAGAAATTTACTTACAAATAAATAGTATAAATCTAACAAATTCAACAATTGAAGTACATAATAGATTGTGAAAATCTAGCATCATCAACAATTCTTCAACCCCACATGAAACCTTATCCCCACCTTAATGAGACTTCATCCCCAACAATCATGACATGAAAGGCCAACCCATATAATTGTCAAATGCTTGTTGACATAACTTTAAAAAAATTTGTAAATAGGGTTTAATGAGGGTAGGTTACATCATAACCCTAACTGATCTGCTATCTATGATGTTAAAAAAGGAATGGATACTATGGAGAGCATGATTATTGATATCCTCCAGCACAGTAAGGACAACATGAAAGCGTCCATCATCAATCTAAAATCCCTAGTCAACATGTTAGACAATAGTCTTGATGAGGAAATTGATCACAAGAATGACACCTCAGAGTCTACTAGTGGGCCCAGTTCCAGAACCCGTGCGAGCAGTAAGAAGAAATCTCCCTCTATGAAGAAGAATGTTGAAGAACTGAAGTGTGTCATTGGGAGGATGGACAATATCCAAGCTAGAATGAAGAAGACTCTCGATGGAAAAGCTGAGGTTATGTATTTTGTTAACTAAGCTGGTTCTCGTGCTGGTTTTTTGGTTGTTGGGCTAGTTTTATCATGTTTTCTAGTCTTTTGATGCCCATGTAGCCCTTCTATGGGAAGTTCATTGTTGTTGTTGTAACTTATTTCGATCTTCTATTTTTGGAGTTGTACAAGGTTTCAGGGGCCCTTCAAAACTTACTTTTTCTAGTAATCAAAACTTAAAACAAAACTATAGTAGGTAGAAACCATTGACAAAGCTATCAAATTGAAAAATTTACTTGCAATCAAACTATAGAATCTAACAAAAGTAATAATAATAATAATAATAATAATAATAATAATAATAATAATAATAATAATAATAATAATAATAATAATAATAATAATAATAATAATAATAATAATAATCATAATCATAACTTAATAAGAATAATAAGAATAAAAATAATATTACAAGGAAAAGGGAATAGAGTGCTCTCCAATTTTTTGTGACCTGCAAGCTTTTTCAAATTTTGAAAATGGTGGTCTTTGCCTGGGGTGGAGTCTTCTCCCCTGTTTGGTGATCCCTAATAGATTCTGCTACCATTGATCTTGTTGTTGAGCCTGCTATGATTTCTAGGGTAAGTATTCCAGATTCCCTATGAAAATATCCTGACAAAGCTGACTAGAAAGATGCACATGTGGCCCCCCATGATATTCTGGAATCCATTTTGGCTGATTTTACTCTAATGAAGGAAGGAAAAAAAATCACCTTCCTAGACTCTATTGTGGAAGGAACCATGGAAGATTTGAACCTAGTTATCGTGCGTTGATTTTTCAACTTTCAGCCCTCCATTGATATGGTGAGGAAGTGGGTGGGAACCCAATAGAAAACCAAAGGTAGCGTGGTAGTCTCAATGATGTCGAAAGGTTTGTTCCTCTTCAGATTCACTACTTCACAAGATCTCACTTTCCTCCTCTCGGGGTCTTGACTATTTAGTAATCACTTCCTCACTCTTGCTAAGTGGAATCCAAGATTCAATCCATCTACTAAGCTCATTAGGATGGTCTTAGTATGGGTCCAATTACCTTGCCTCCCCCTTGAGTTCTAGGATGAACAAATTTTCTGGTGGATTGGGGACTCTTTTGGATACTACACCTCGATAGATATGGGTACTGTAATGAATTCACACCAAGGTTTTTCTAGGTTATATGTCAATGTAATGATCAACAAAAACCTACCTAACTTTGTCATCCTAAAATCCAAACTAGGTCACTGGACTCAGGCTTTAGTCTATGGGAATGTCACTCTCTTATATCAAACTTGTAACTCAAAAGGCCACATTGTGGAAAACTATAGGGCTCCCCAATAGAAGGAGATCAAGTTGAAGAATAAGGCTATTGTGGATGTGATTGAGATGGGATGTTTCTGCCAAACCCCTCTAGGGGATGTAGACCCATGCAAACTACCCATGTTTTGATGATTGATGTCTTGACTTCTTTTGGTCTTGCAGATGGAGGAATATTGACTAGTAATACAACAATGGGTGATGGGTGGAAGATTCTACTACCTAAGGAACTGTCATGTTTTAATGACTACTACCTCAGATTATTCTGGAATCAAAGATGGAGAAATACTACCTGCTACTAAAACCACAAGTGATAGGTTGAAGAGTTCGCTATGTGAGGTGGCCTCAGGTGTAGGTGGTATTTTGGGTTTCCATTCCTTGGATCCCTAGATACCTCTACCAGGTTCCCCTTTTGATGAATAAGTTTTTGGGTCAATTCAAGATGTCTGTCACATATCAGGTGTGCTCTCCCTAGTTTCTATGCCTGACCCCATCATGTCTCCTAACTTGTTGGGAATGTCAGTTGATGAGGAGGATGACTAGAAGAATTAGAAGAAAAAAACTAGGAACAAGAAGGTGGATATTGTGTGTGAAAATTGTACCTAGTTGTGGACACAACATGTAGTACCTACTCGTAGGATGCTTTTTAGTTTTCTTTATGTTTCAGATGCATGACCGAATTCTTTTAGGTCACTTTCCATGTGATCGATTATTGTTTCATTAATGATGATGTGGATTATTATTATATGTTTATCAAGTGTATGCGTAGATTAGATGATGATGTTTCATGATGTTAGATTACATGTTTTATATTGAATATGATATACTTACCCCATACTTGCATGTGTATGGTGATTATGTGTCTATATCTATTTGACATGCTTGTGTGGTAGAGGACAGAGGCGTAGTTACTCACATAGTCGAGATCCACATGTTTGACTATACCCTATCATTGTTTGTTATATATTATTGTATGTACATGCTTCGTCTTGTGATGACAGGTTTGCAGGTACAGGGCATCATCTTCCTTGAATTGGCAGGAGTGAGTATGCTCACAAATATTCATCTCAATGGTAAAGAGGGGAGATAATTCATATACCCAAACCCTAACCCTAGCCAATTGTCCTAGAATTGGACAAGTGTCTATTTAACTACCTTACCCGAATTCACCTGGTTGGTAGGAATTCATGGATCCCATTCTTGAGTCTGTGCATGTTTTCAGTTTGATTGATTTACTATGCTTGATTTTATTGTGTTTGATTTAGTTGATTTATGATTATTCAGGTGATTTTATATGTTTATTTATGTTAGGACTATAGTTGAATTTAATAATTTAATTATGTTCCTATGTTTAATTTGGAAATTATCTAAAGTCAATTATTTGATTTATTGAAATTATTTGATTATGTAATTGTAATTAGGATTATTTATGTTGAGTGCATTATTAAATAATTGAATATTTAAATGCATGCTTTAGGATGTATTAAATATTTAATTTATTTAATTTGATTTTTAATTATTAACACGTTCTCAAATGGTAAATGTTTAGAATTATGCTTGTTTATATTATTAAGTAATTAAATAATTAATTGCATGAATTTGTGATGCATTGATTATTTAATTTATTTAATAATTGAATTTAAATTAAAACATGTGCAAAATAGAAAAGTTAATTGTTCTAAAAAAGATAACAACTAGTTTTAGAAAGTCAAGTTGAGTTGTGCATATAAATGATATTTTTAAATTAATTAATTGTAATTTCTTTCAAATTTGGAATTGGAGTTGGATTAGGAGTTGTCTTATGAGTCACTTTTCTGATTGGAGTTGAACTCCGAGATAGCTATTGAGTTGTCTTCTGTGATTGCTTGGATTTTGGAATTGAATTCCTATTAGGAGATTTTTTCTTTCATTTTTGGGGAGACGGGTTTTGGAGAGGAATTTTGGAGAAGGCTTGTGTGTTTGGCATTTTAAAGAATTGTGGATTGTTGTGGCTGTTTGATGATTTGAATTTCTCTGTGCATCTGGATAGGACACCTGGTTGCAATTTAGTTTTCAGATCTGTAGGTTGGGCTTGATTTTGGAGAGAATTTTGTTCTCAGATCTACAAGGGTTTCTATTTTTCAGTTTCTGCCATTGGATCTAAGGTAGGCATTGAATTTTGCCTATTATCTCTATTTTTACTTTCATTTGTCTTTCTGTGTTTTTGATGGATCTGGGTATTCATAAACCCTAGTGTAGCTAATTTTTATATTTTATTATTACTTGGCATTGTAGCGTTACTCTGGCAAAATTTTGTTAATTAATTGTTCATGGTTTGGCTATAAATTGATAAATTAATCTGGTTGTATAATTTAACTATAGTATTGGAGGAAAAATTAATTCCCTTTTAAGAGAAATCAAGTTTAGGATGAAAACCCAATCTTAGTACAAAAATATTCAATCCTGGTTAAAATATATTCCTGTGCAAAATTTACATGGTTTTAATATATTGTGTGAAGATTTTTAAAATCTCTATAGGGAAGAATAGATTCTAAGGTTCAAAGGAATATGTTGGAATTGTAAAAGAAAATTCCTATATTTATAAATTCTATTAAATTGTTGAATTGCTATAAAAAAAATTTATTATAAAAAAAATAGTTGTAAGTTTCATGTCTGGAAAAGTGGTTTTATTGTTATTAAACAAATTTTTAAAAAAATCTTATAAAAATAATATATATTTGTTAATGGAGGGTACCGACTGTAGCCCCCTCGGCAGACCCTGCCAGTGGTATGCACTGGTACCACGCGACAGGGACTGGTCCCTATCGACAGTACCATTGGGTACTGTTCAGTGGCGGTCCTTTCAGCATGCAGGGGTGTTGGGGAGTGGGCTCTGCCCCCCCCCCCCCCTTTAAACTATTTCTTTTATTTTTCTTTTATTATAATTTTCGATGTTATTTTAAAAGAAATGTTAATTAATTTTTGATTTATTAATTTGTTATAGTTTATTAAATTTTAAGCTTTATTTAATAATAAATTAAGTTGGAATTTTATTGTTAATTATTTTATTTAATAAAGTTTCAATTATTATTATTGTCTTTTATTTATTTATTTTATATGTTAGTTTAAATATTGAATGAAGATTTAGTATATGTTATTGTATTGGGTTTAGTATAACTCTTTTGTGTGTAAAATATTTCAGATGGTATACTATTGTTTTATTTTGTATATTTATTCATGTTTAATATGAGTTTGTATATGAAATGATTAACTTCGTATAGTCAAAATTAGATTAGGTCTATGTGTTTCTTTCTAGACCTTATTAAATGAGCCTCTATTAATATGATTAATAGTTGTTAAATGCTTATGTTTATACCAAAATTGGGCAAATTTTCTATTGAATTCCTAGAACGTCATTAGGAAATATTTCTTTTATGAGTGACTTTAGTATGCTCATTATGTCATGGTTCTTTCATCTATATTATGCAATCCATGTTGTGTTAGGATTATGTTCATTATGTTGTTTCGATGCTTGAAGTTCCTGATCAGTTTTCTAAATTATGAGTGTTGGCTTCTCGATTCTGAACTATATTCTTCTGTATTAAATGATGTCGAGCATTAGAATGACCTAAGGGGATACAAAGGCTGGGAATGTTGGTCATTTGTACTTATTTCAGCATCATGTTTATGTGTGTGTTTATTTTAATTATCATTCCTGATTCGATCTTATGGGCTCTTGTTGGTTGTTATCTGGTTTTGGTATATGTGTAATCATTTGAGTTTTTGTGTGTGAAACTGCATCTAGGATTACTTGGTTATATACCTGTTTGATGTTTATGTGATTATGATCCTATGGGAGATTGAATAAGTGCATCTTAGGGGAGTGGCTTGCAATAGGGGCCAGGACCCAAAGTGGTCAGCACCTGGGAAACCTATTGTAGGTTATGTAATTAAGTGATAACATAGTAATTAAAACTTTATAGATCATTTAAAAAGATAATATAGGGTATGGTTATGATTAGAATTCCTCATATCTGAGAAAGAGTATTCTAATCCCACATGGATTGTATTGAGGGTTCGGGGGCCCAGAGTGGTCAGTTCTAGGGTAACTCAATGCTTGAGAGTCCAGGGTCCAGAGTGACCAATCCAGGGTAACTCAAGTAGATAGACATGTGATGACACTCCCATAGCATGTAGCCTAGATCATCTCCTGAGTTTCTATTTATGCCTCTGGTTTAGTGTGTTGAAACTTTCACTTTATTTTTGTGTACCTTGTTTAGAGAGCTTTCAGGATTCCTTTCTCAGTGGTTTTATCCTTGTTTGGTTTTGGTCATCTGATTGGGGTTTGTGGTTATCTCCTCAGCATGGTGGGGTAGACCTTTGTGGTTCTACATGGATGGGTGGTAGTGATTCTTTACCATTTGAGATTCGATGTCCTCGTGCCAATGCTATTGATACTTTTGTAGTTGGATGCCTTGATGATTCTTCATTATTGGTTTCTTTTCATACCTTCATTTATGTAGTTCTATATTAGAGTATCACATGTGATACCTAATATGGACATTGTACTTCCTTGTTAGATTTATTATTACATACCCTGCGACATGTGTAGTGGATGTCAATTTATTAGTTATCATGGATGTCCATGAGGATTGTATTTATTGTTGTTAGTTGTATTCGAATCATTTATGATATGGAATCTTTTGTTATCTTTCTTTAGTTGTATTTTGTTCTTAAGTAATTCTACGTCATGGGACCCTCGAGTTTTGTAATCTATGTTGGATGTTGTTCAATGTGAGTAAATGGTAATTGCTTCCGCACTGTTGTTTATTTTGTTTGTTAACTATTAAAAAAAATGTTCACCAAACTTAATAGCAAGTTATAGGTTAATCTCTGCTAGGTTCCTTGGCGGGGTGTTACAAAACACTTCAGTAAAACATTAGAGGTTAGAAAAATTTAAATCTGCAAATAAATGAAACTAAGCTAACCAGGCGATTTACTACCTTCTAGTAGATGCAAGTATGTATTCTCAAATTAGACTGAGATCAGTGACAATGCAACACCTAAATGAAGGATTTTATTAAAAATGAAAGAAATGAGATATGAATGCAGATTAATATTATTATTTTTTAATTTTTTATGCAATTAGGATGAAAAACTATATGAAACTAATCTAGATGAATAAAATTGATATGGATATTATTCTAACAATGCTATGGATTGATATGAAAATGAATGCAAAACTATGAAAAAAAATGAAAGATCTCACAAAATCGCTTGTCGCAAGTGCTTGATTCTTCAGATGCAATTTCACCAGAGTAATTGTGCAAATTTGAGAGATTTTTTGTGAAGAGCTGAGCCTTGATTTTATAGAAATCCAAGGCTTGAGGATGCATTGAGAAAAGCCATAAATCACTCTTGATAAACTCAGGTTGATTTTTGAGTTAACAAGAAATTAGAAATAGATCAACTCATAAAATCATGCAAAAATAGATTTTTGACTCAAATTAGAAGTTTAGATCAGCTTTCAACTCAAAATAGATGTTGAGTTTTAAAAAGATAACAAATTGAATTGATTTTCTGACTTAAAGTTTAACTATTCTTTGAATGTGGCTATATAATCATGAATTAATTTAATAATAAAGTGATTTATTCTCAACTTAACTGATTTTTGAATTAAAATAACTGATTTATGGGTTGATCAATTATTTAATCAAACTTTTATTCAAAATTATATTATTAAATATTGACACCTTGATTTAATTAATTAAATAAGAATTTAATCAATTATTCATAGGATATTTCGATTTATTGTCAAAATTAAATAATATAATTAGGAATAATTAGAATTAAATCTAATTAATTAAATATCTAAAATATCAATTAATCAAACTTTAGGATAAATGAGATTTATCACCAAATAATATTTAATTAAATATAATTAGATAAATTAGGAATATTCAAGGAATATTCCTCAATGTAGAATTAAGATAAAATCATTTTTTGATAAACTGATGTGCAGATGTTCCTTAGGTTAGGACTTCAATGTTGATTTTGTTCAATTTGAAGATATAGGAGGTTAATGAACCTATAGCCCATTTTTGGGGTATTATAGATCTTAGCATGGAGGCAAAGGTGGGAAGACCTTATGAAATGTTGAGGAGATAGGAAAATGTTGTAAGGGAGATTACTATGGGGAGACACTTCACCCTCGACCTAAGCCAAAAAGGTAATAAATGATCTTTCTTCACTAGAAAACTATGGTCCTTAATAATCCTCAAAATAAATATGCTAATAGATAGTATATTAATGACTATAGGTTGACATTTTTTTGTTGTAAGAGGTGAAGATGACTTATTCTAATTTTGAGGTTTTTGTAGTAAGGTTATGGTTGGGGGACCATTTCTTCAATTCAAAGGCATCTAGAGCATCAAGAGGAATTTCCACCCTATGGAACCCCTTACATGTTAAGGGGCATACTATTTTTTTCCCCCAGCACTACCTTGTGGTTGCTCTCAAAAATCAATCTAAACAATGGCATAACTTTAATGTGTATTCTAGCAACAGTCATCCTGGGAGGAGAGAGGTGTAGAAGGAGCTATCATCCTATTTCCTCATCCTCTAGAAATCCAAAATTATGGTAGCGGGTGACTTCAACTCCCTCCCTTTTCCCCTCTGAAAAGTTTGGGGGTTTTATGGACTACACTGACAACATGGGTGACTTATCTAGCCCTCACTTGGTCCAATAAAAATATGGGCCCTCACCTCATCCAGGTCTATCTTGGCTTATTCTTGGTTTCCTCCACCTAGGACATGGGAGCTTCTTCCCCTTTGACTATGCAACTACCCAGAACCACCTCATACGGAAACCTTCTCTTACTCAAATATGTGTAAAATTAGCACCCTAGCCCTACTCCCTTTAGCTATGAGATTATGTTTCCCATCCACCCTAAGTTTTGTGAGAAGTTCAAGTAGTGATGGTCCAACTTAGTGAGGGTTCTCCTTTGTTCCAAGTTATAAAAAAATGATATTATTAGAAGAGTTGTCAGAAGATGGAGAAAAAATAACTTTGAGCATATCTTTAAAACCGAGAAGGATCTTTCTGGGAATCTTGAGGTCCTCCAATAATGAATGGCTTTTGGTGAGCTCTCCATCAACCTATATAATGATGAGAAAGATACAAGGAAGAACTAGAAGGAATTAATGGCCAACGAGGAAGTTTTTTGGAATTAGAGATTGTGTGTCTAATGTCTTGAGGGGGAGATCAAAATACTACTTTCTTCCACAGATCATCCTACAAGGACAAGAAATAGAATTCTATCCATACCCTCAAGGATAAATCAAGGATGGTAGTCTTTAATACCACTAATTTGGGAACTATGGCTACTGAGTATTTCACTCATCTCTTTTCTAAGATAGGCTTAGGAAATTTGTATGACCTGCAAGAATAACTCCTCTCCCACCTCCCTAGGACTGTGACTAATGCTAACAATCACCTCCTCCTCTCTAGAGTGTCTGACTTTGTGGTCAAAAGGGTGGTTTTTTCCATGGGTGTCTACAAATCCCCTAGCCTGAAAGGGTTACCCCTAATATTTTTCAATAATTCTGAGACATTGTGAGCCCTAACATGACTTGTGTAGCTAGAGATTTCATCAGAATGAACAAGTTGTTAAATCAACTCAATGATACCTATATTGTCCTGGTTCCCAATACTAAGGACCCTACTTCTATGGAGGATTTGAAACCCATATGTCTTTACAAAAATTTCTTAAAAATCCTCTCTAAGATCATTGTAAATAGAATCAAACCCCTTCTTTATTAGATTACCAACCTTAACTAGAAGGGATTTGTACTAGGCCAAGAAATTATGGATTGTGCTATCACAACTCATGAAATTATTCATTCCATTGACCATAGTAAAGTTGCAGGGATGAGCCTCAAGCTTGATATCTATAAATCCTACAAAAAAGTCAACTGACTCTTCCTCTACAAGGTGCTCTATGCTTTTGTGTTTAATCAGTTCATCATTAGTATTATTAATGAATATTTTCTAACTGTCATATTTTTGGTTCTTATGAATGGAAAACAGAGGGAAAATTTTCCCCTCACCAAAGGAATGAGATAGAAGGATCCTCTCTCCCCCTAACTCTTCATCCTATTGGATGAGGTTTTGGGGTGCAATATGATGTAGCTGGTTGAGGATGAAAATATTTAGGGAATTAAGCCTACCACTACCCTTCCCCCACCAGTGTTGGAGTAGTTTGTTAATGATACTTTCTTCTTTGGTACCTATTATTTTATTAAGGCTAGGGTGTGGAAGACCCTTCTTGATGATTATGCCTCTGCCTTTGGCCAATACATTATTTATCACAAAAGAGGAATTTTGTTTTCAACACCAATCAAATGCTTTAGGGAAAACATTTAGACATTATGGGCTGCCAAATGGCCATGTTCTTGGAAACCAATCTGGGTCTTCTTCTAATGGTTAAAGATGTTAAAAATGACTTCTCTAACTCTATCCTCTAGCGTACCCAAAGGAAGCATTCTAGATGGAAAGGAAAACTCTTTAGTAGTTTTGGGAAGCTTCAAGTGATCTGTGCTTCTTTTTAAGCAAGCTTGGTGTATTTCCTTTCCATCTTCAAAATTATAGGAGCCGTGACTAATAAAATTGAGAAAATCTAGTGCACCTTTATTTGGTTTGGTTGTGAGGAAGAAAAAGACTCTCCATAGTCTGTTGGGACCAAGTATGCTTACCCAAGTCTCTTGGTGGCCTTCGGTTAAGAAAATAATTAACCTAAATAAAGCATTACTGACTAAGGTTGTTGAGACTATGGTCAAAGGCTTTGTTGACTGGTACAAAATTATGGAAGCCAAATATCTTGATAGGAGATGATTTTAAAAACTCTACACTAACCATGGCCATCCTTAGGAATCCAAGATATGGAATAGCATTCTAAAATAGAGTAGTACACCTAAAAAGGGGATCACATAGAAAGTTGGAAATGGCAGGGACATCCAGTTCTTGGAGGATGTCTTGTTGGATAACTTTACCCTTGGCTCCAGTAGGTTCTCTCAGCTAAGGAATTTCCTCTCTCTTTGAGTGGGAACTTTGGTGGCTAACTACATTATCAATGGGCAGTGGATGGACCTTTTTCCCCCATTGGCTAATAGGGTTGACCTTTCACTTGTGGCCACTGATCTCATGAATCTTCTACAAAGGTCTCAAATTCCCTTGTTTGACTGCCCTGATAGAGTACTTTGGTCTCACACTCACAATGGAGAGTTTGATGAACTAAAACTAATTTAGAACCTAAATGGAGAATCTGTAATTCAATATTACTAAGGAGTTGTTGATTAGATATGCAAGATGATTAAATCAGTATTATGTTGCATTGATGTCAACTAGCTTGACAATACTTATCTTGTAAGTTACTATACCGACACATCTGAACAAAGGTGAAAGAGATGAAGAACAAAAATATCTACATGAGGAAGATGTATATGTCAAATGAGGATAAGGAATACACTGAGTAACTTGTTGATGAGTCTATGACTTTATGAAATTGACTTTATTATGTTGCATTCATCTATGATGAAGAATAGAGCTGAAAGACACAAAGCAGTGTTGTCAGTAAATAAAGCATTTCTAGTATACACCAATGGAATGTAGTGTATACCGAGCATAGTGTTAATCAAGCTTGTGTTCACTGATGCATTTCTTTGTTAACCGAGAAAAATAAAAAGGAATTAAATGATCAGTTTAGGTGATAAAGTGATGAGATGTAAAGTGTATGAAATTGAGGTAACAGATAAGGTTTGTTATGAAGATCAGTGACTAACATAAATAAAAAAGGATCTAAAGGAGTATATTGAAACATGTTACTAACACATTAGCCGAAGAAGCTTAAAGCGACAAAATCTATGAATATGATTAAGTAGAAAAATTTGATGGAGGAAAAGAAAATGATTTAATTGTCTATATAAGAGACATTGGTTTCATTATTGAACCATCACCGGAAGAAGAAGATATTGTAGAATTATCATGTGAACAAGTTTTCATGCATTCTAATCATACTGGTTAATACGAATCATGCTACAGAACAAGTATTGAGCTACAAAGTGTAGTTACCGATGAACCATAAGTTGATATAGTATTGAATCTGAAGTGGTATATTGATCAGAAAGATTTGAATGAGCTGAACATTGATCTATAAACTACAATTGAAGTTGTTTCAAGGTAGATCATCTACTGTTACATATTTAACCATTCTACATAGTCAAATCTCTTAACCGAGTGGACTATGAAAGTCTTTTGATGTTTCATTCATAGAGTGAACATTGTTATCCTGTCAACCCCAGAGTGACTACTGGTTGGATGATAACTTCTGGTCTAAAATCCTCTAACAAGGTCACACCTAATAGTGTGTTTCTAACCTTTAACAGGGTTGGGTCTTCCCCGACCTCACTTTAGAAGAGTGAACAATTTTGGGTTGTTGGTCCCAGGTGGTTTTTCCCTTCACAAGGTTTCCATGTTAAATCTCTTTTGTTATGTGTTGATTGTGATATTTGTTTGTTATCATACTTTGCATATTACATGTTAGATTTAATCGATAACTGTTATAAAGTTTAGACTGACAATCGACAAAGACATAGACAGTGAAAGTATTTAATGTTTACTGAGTAGAAGAAATTGAAGAATTTGTTTTGGATTATAAATTTTGAATTGGGACACTGGATAACTTATTCACCCCCCTCTCAGTTATTCTAACAATTGGTAATAGAGAAACTGTTGCTTAGAACATAGTTTTAAGGACTCCAGCAAAAAGGTCTCAAGATGTATAAGAGGGAAGTGCCAAACCTAAACAAAGATAACTTCACAGTATGGAAAAGTCGGATGAAGTTGCACATATCTAGAATTGGGAATTCTGCACTAGAATTGATGGAGAATGGCTACATTGAACTGACACCAGGTCTCCTGACACTTGATCAACTGAAGGACAGGCATGAACACAATATTACTATGATGGAACTTGTTGCTGCCTATATCGATGCTGAACTTGAAGACATCAAGGGTTGTGATACAACTAAGAAGATGTGGGACAAGCTGACTCTAATATATAGTGGAGATGCGAATGTTAAGAGAGCTAGAGCAGAAAGCCTAAGAGGTTGATTTGATGATATGAAGATGAAAGAAGGTGAGAACATTGTGCAATACAAAAATAGACTAAAAGAGGTAGTACATGCTATTAGAGAATCCAGTGGAGTTATTGATGATGAAACAATGATAAGCAAGATTCTCAGAACTTTTCTGCCAGTTTATGTGATCAGGATCTCTACAATTCATGAAACAAGGGCTACATCCAACCTTACTCTTAACACTCTGATCGGTAATCTTACAACTTTTGAATTGAATAATTTTGACAATAGTGTTGTACCTTTTGTTGAATCTACTTTCATGTCTTCTTTGAAGATTGGTAAGTCTAGTAGTAGGAATGATAAGAATAATGATAGTGATAGTAATACCAATGATGAACTTGATGAGCTTGAAGCTCTTATGGCTAGAAGATTTCCCAAAGGTAAGGGAAGGTATATAGGCAAGTTACCCTTAGCATGTTTTAATTGTAAAGAAGTTGGCCACATTGTTGCTAGATGTCTGAATAAGAAATATGATGATAGATCCAAAGACCGATCCAAAGGAAGCTATGGGAGAAGAGTCAACAGAGGCTACTGACACAACAACAAAGATAGGTGAGATAGCTATGAAAAAGGGAAAAAGGTATGTTATATAGCCAAAGAATTTGAATCTGAATCTGACACTGATGATGATGTAGAAGTAGTATTTGTTGCTATGAAAGATGATTCAGAGGAAGAAGAGAAACATGAAGAAACAACACTAATCTCTAAAGTAAGCAGAAATGATACATGGATCATAGACAGTGGATGTACACATCATATGATTGGTGATATAGAGAAATTTGATCTACTTGATGAATATGATGGAGGATCTGTTAGAATGGGAAATGATGCACCTTGTATGGTGAGAGGTAAAGGTTCACTGATGATTAATGATAGAATAAAATGTAAAAATGCATATTGGGTAGATGGATTGAACTATAATTTGTTAAGTGTGGCATAGTTGAATAACTCAGGCCACTGACTCACTTTTGAGAGAAGAAAGGTAAGAATCTATGATAATGGAGGAAGACTTGTCAGAACCGGTACACAATCTAGAGGCAATCTATTTTATCTTGATATTGATCAGTCTTCTTGTTTATTAATGAAGGATAAAGATGCATGGTTGTGGCATAAGAGGTTATTTTATGTGAATTTTGATAGCATGGTCAAGATTAGTAAGAAGAAAAGAGTTAGAGGGTTGCCTAACTTGTCAAAACTGGATCATGCTATGTGCCATGAATGTCAGAAAGGTAAGATGACTAAGTCTAGTTTTAAGAGCAAAGACTACTCAACAAAGAAGATACTTGAGTTGGTTCATACCGACCTATGTGGTCCTATGAGAACTCAGAGCTATTATGGTGATAGATACTTTATTCTTTTTGTTGATGACTATACTAGATTGATGACTATTATGTTCTTGAAAGAGAAATTTGAAGCATTTAAGATATTTAAGTGGTATAAGGCAAAGGTAGAAAAAGAGACTAGAAAAGAATTAAAATGCTTAAGATCTAATAGAGGAGGTGAATTTATCTCTGATGAATTTACTAATTTCTATAATGAGCATGGTATTAAGAGACATGTCTCTGCATCAAGAACACATCAGTAGAATGGGATTGCTAAAAGAAGGAACATGTCAATCATTGACTATGCTAGAACACTGATGATACAAAAGAATGTTTCTCTGACATATTGGATGGAAGCTGTCAGTATAGTTGTATATGTGCATAACTAAGTATAGCTAAAGGACACCAATCAGACACCTTATGAGCTATGGTTTGGACACAAACCTACTGTAAGTTATTTCAAGATTTCTGGAAGCAAATGTTTTATTCTGAAAGATGAGAGAAATGGGAAATTTGATTCCAAAGGTGATGAAGGAATATTCTTAGGATATTCTACTAAGAGTAAATCATACAAATGTTTGAATAAGGTTACAAATAAGATGATTGAAAGTACTAATGTCCATGTTAATGAGTTTGATGACATGAACACAGAAGAAAGAAAGGAATTGGAAGACTATGGTAGATTCACTTACATTGAACTTCCTGATTATCTACCGAAGTCGCAACCTATGATAATCGGTCAACAAGAAAATAACCATGAGGAATAGGAAAGGGAAACCGATGAACAAGATGATGCTACCAAGCAATCACATGAACCTAAATAGGATGAACATGAAAGAAGAAACTAATTACTAGCTAGTTTTGTCAGAAGACATCATCCTGAAACACAAATTATTAGAAACAGACAAGCTAGAATGCAGACAAGAAGCAAAACAAGACAAGGTACATGTCTAGTCTATGAATTTGAACCAAAGAATGTGAAAGTTGCATTAGAGAATGAAGAATGGGTTAATGCAATGAAGGAGGAAATAGAACAAATAGAGAAAAAAAAAACTTGGTCCTTAGTACCTCGACATAAAGATAAGAATGTTATCGGTACTAAATGGATATTCATAAACAAGCTAAATGAAAATGGTGAAGTGACAAGAAATAAAGTGAGGTTGGTATGCAAGGGATATGCACATGAAGAAGGCATTGACTATGGTGAGACATTTGCACCTATTGCTAGATTGGAAGGAGTTAGAATTCTACTTGCATAGGCTGCACACAAGAAATTTAAGGTTTATCAAATGGATGTGAAGTCAAAATTTTTGAATGGTATACTTGAAGAAGAGGTCTACATAGAACAACCTGAAGGATTCATTGATCTAGACAACAAAAACATGGTATGTAGATTACACAAAGCTTTATATGGTTTGAAGAAAGAACCAAAAGCATGGTATGAAAGGCTGCATACTTACTTGTTAAGTATTGGATTTGTAAGAACTAGTGAAAACAACAATTTGTACATGAAAGGTGATACTGATGACACTATTCTTATTGCTGAAATTTTTGTTGATGATATTATTTTTGGAGGTCAAGATCATGTATGTAAATATTTTTCTAATGACATGAGGAATGAGTTTGAAATGTCTATGTTTGGAGAGATTAAATTATTTCTAGGACTACAAGTGATTCAGCAGAGTGATGGGATATTCATCACACAGTCCAAGTACATAAAGGAAGTCTTGAAGACATTTGGCATGGAAGATGATAAACCTATAGGAACACCAATGGCTACTGGAAGTAAACTGACAAAGGAAGATGAAACTACAGAGGTAAACCAGACACTTTACCAATCCATGATTGGTAAACTAATGTATGTAGTTCATAGTAGACTAGATATAGCACATGTTGTGGGAATTGTTGCTAGATATTATGCTAATTAATGCAGTGCAAGGTAGGAGAATCCCTGATGGAGATGTCCTAGCCCCTAGAAAATAACCACATAATAGAATATAATAACAATACAGAGATATAGATCCACATAATGCCAATACTCATAATAGAATCATCATATTTTCATCCAACATGCTCGGCTGTAAGGCCTTTCGGGTTACGGCCAAATACAATGCAATTACAATAGAAAATCCATAAGATCTCACAAGATCCAAACCAAAACCCTAGCTGGCCCAGATCCACACACTGGTAGGAACCCCCAAGGAAGATCTAAACTTGTGCTCGCAAGCCCACCAAGCAATCTCCTTGTTTCCCAAGCCGCATCTACTAGCTCTCCTCAAAACTCACTCCACATCCACCTCCTCTTCTCCCAAGTGGATCAATGATCACTAAAGACTTCCCCCACAACCCCTACTTATACCAATCTAAGCCACAGGTTGGCCCTGAACATAAATTAAATACAAATACCGAAATTAAATGCCACAAGTCGGCCAACAACAACAATTAAATTTCCAAAATAGATGTCTTAGTAAAATTGCGATATCTCCTAGCTCCAGATGAATTAGAACTCATGCTTTGAACCATAGGTATAAATATAGTCCCTCTTCAATCCCTGAAATTTGCAGCCTCTAAATATTTATGGAAAATTACTTATACAGCCTGAAATAGGCACTAAATTCATAAGCAAGGCCGAGCTCCCCAAGGCCATGCTGAGCAACCAAGACCATGCCAAGTTCCATTAAATACATCAAATCCAATCACCAAAGACCCAAGTAGGTTTATCAAATTCTACCAAACCCCTCACACATGAAAATAAGTCCACACAACTCCATCAAATTTCCCAAACATGCAGGATAGCCAACTACCCTGGGATGCTCCTGCATCACTAATCCTAGAGAATCACACATGATTGCTACCAAAAGGATCTTAAGATATCTAAACAAGATAGAGGATTATGGATTATGGTATCGTAAGGAAGATAAGTTTGAGTTGAAGGTTTATACCGATGTTGATTGGGTTGGAAATGTGGATGACATAAAAAGTACCATCAGAGGAGCATTTTTTTTGGTGAAAGACTTGTAACCTAGACAAGTAAAAAACAAGCTTGTATTTCTTAGTCTATAGCTAAAGCAGAGTATGTTGTTGCTGCTACTAATTTCTCAAACATTGCATATATCAGGAAAGTGTTGGAAGGAATGAATGAGGTAATCACTGACCTGGTGATTATATACTGTGACAACACAAGTGCTATTAATATTTCAAAGAATCTAGTGATGCACTCTAAGACAAAGCATATATCAATTAAGTATCACTACTTAAGAGAAAAAATGCAAGAAAAGAAAGTGAAGTTAGAATTTGTTACATCCAAAGAACAACTTGCAGATATCTTTACAAAGCCTCTACCAAAGGACACATTTGAATATTTGAGGACTAGACTTGGGGTCCATCCCCTATCTATCGATTACTAATGTGATCTGGATGTTGCATCAGCCTAATCTTATCAAATGATCACACATGTTGATGCAGAATAGTTCACACTTTGGATATTGTTCAAGGTTGTGATTAAATTTGAAGAACTGAAATAGATTGGGATATCAATATACTAAGATACAGAGGAAACATTGGACAATAGAGAGCTACTTAGCTACTACAAGAGATGATTATTTATTTATTTCTTTGGCATTTTTGTCAAAGGGAGAGATAAATATTATGAAAAGGAAAGGAGATATATGCACCGATGAGAACTATCTAAGGGAGAGATAATCTAAATGAAAGTAACAGGAATAGGAACCTGAGAGCTGAAAAGATTATATCTACAGAATGAAAAAGTTGTATTAAGCCAGGGAGAGCTTACATACCATTTGATTATAGATTTGTAGAATACATGTTTGGTATGGGTATGGTACATTTCATATTACTTGAGTTGCCATCAATGCCAAAGGGAGAGATTGATGAACTACAATTGATTTAGAACCTGAATGGAGAATCTGTAATTCAATATTACTAAGGAGTTGCTAATTAGATATGCAAGATGATTAAATCTATATTATGTTGTCATTGATGTCAACTAGCTTGACAATACTTATCTTGTAAGTTACCATACCAATACATCTAAAGAAAGTTAAAAGAGATGAAGAACAAAATTATCTACAAGAGGAAGATGTATATGTCAGATGAGGATAATGAATACACTAAGTAACTTGTTGATGAGTCTATGACTTAATGAAATTGACTTTATTATGTTGCATTCATCTATGATGAAGAATAGAGCTGAAAGACACAAAGTAGTGTTGTTGGTAAATAAAGCATTTCTAGTATACACCGACGGAATGTAGTGTATACCGAGCATAGTGTTAACCGAGCTTGTGTTCACCAATGCATTTCTTTGTTAACCAAGCAAAATAAAAAGGAATTAAATGATCAGTTTAGAAAATAAAGTGATGAGTTGTAAAGTGTATGAAATCAAGGTAACAAATAAGGTTTGTTATGAAGATCGACGGATAACATAAATAAAAAAGGATCTAATGGAGTAGATTGAAATGTTTTACTGAACATCAGCTGAAGAAGCTTAAAGTGGCAAAATCTATGAATATGATTAAGCAGAAAAATATGATGGAGGAAAAGAAAATGATTTACTCATCTATATAAGAGACATTGGTTTCATTGTTGAACCATCACTGGAAGAAGAAGATACTGCATAATTATCATGTGAACAAGTTGTCATGCATTCAGATCATATTGGTTAATAAGAACTGAGCTACAGAATAATTACTGAGCTACAAAGAGTAATTACCAATAGACAGTAAGTTGATATAGTATTGAATCTGAAGTGGTATATTGATCAGAAAGATGTGAATGAGCTAAACATTGATCTGTAAACTACAATTGAAGTTGTTTCAAGGAAAATCATCTACTGTTACATATTTAACCATTCTACACAGTCAAATCTCTTAACTGAGTGGACTATGAAAGTCATTTCATGTTTCATTCATAGAGTGAACATTGTTATCTTTTCAACCCCAGAGTGACTACTGGTTGGATGATAACTTCTAGTCTAAAATCCTCTAACAAGGTCACACCTAATAGTGTGTTTGTCACCTTTAACATGGTTGGGTCTTCACCGACCTCACTTCAGAAGAGTGAACAATTTTGGGTTGCTGGTCCCAGGTGATTTTTCCCTTCACAGGGTTTCCACATTAAATCTCTTGTGTTATGTGTTGATTGTGATATTTTTTTGTTATCATACTTTGCATATTACATTTTAGATTTAATCGGTAACTGTTATAAATTTTAGACTAACAATCGATAAAGAAACAGATAGTGAAAGTATTTTATGTTTACCGAGTAGCAGAAATTGAAGAATTTGTTTTGGATTATACATTTTGAATTGGGACACTGGATAACTTATTCACCCCCCTCTCAGTTATTCTAATAGAGTTCTTAGTCAAATCATCTTATTCCTCATTAATCAAGGAGGTTTATGACTTGATTTGCTGGAAAAAAGTGTGGAGATCCCAACTTATCCCTAAAGTGAACTTGTTTTGGAGGGTTGCGCTTCATGGAAAAATCCCAACTTTGGATTACCTGGTCAAATGGGGATTTTGGATGGCAAATAGATGTAGCCTCTACAAAATGGATGAGGAAAACATCAACCATCTCTTCCTGCATTGTGATTTCTCCTTGACTATTTAGAAGTTGGTACTCCCCAAAATCAATGTTTCTTGGGTGGCTAACTGGGATATCTAATAGTTTTCCAATGGCTGACAATCCTCCTCCTAGCACATGTTGCTTCATCTTCTTTGGCACCAAATATCCCCCATTTTTGTTGGAGTATCTGGAAGGAACGTAACAATAGAATCTTCAGAGATAGTGAGCTATACCTTGTTGAGGCCTTCCACCTTGGCTCTAAGGTCTTATTGGAGAACCATTCAATTATTTTCTAGAAGAGCTCAAACCACCCCCTAGTGATGTTGACCTCCACATAGCCAAATATGGAGCATGGATATTGGTTTTGATAGATTTGACAACACCAAGCTAATGAATAGGAAGGAAACCAAATGGCTCCCTCCCAAACCCTAATGGGACAAGCTCAATTTTGATGGAGCTTCTTGGAGTAGGGGTGAGGCTAGTGGGGGCACTATTTTTGATTACAAAGGGCACCTACAAGATATTTTTTCCAGTCATCTAGTAAAACACACTGTTAAATAGGATGAAGGTATGGCCCTTCTATGAGGTTTGAAATTTTCCATTACTACTGGAAGCAAGAAAATTAAGATTTAGGGGAACTCCAAAACCATTATTGAGGTTGTCAAAGCTAACTCCAAGGCTAGGTGGAAAGTGGAAACTATTTTAAGTTACATCCTTGGTCTCCTAGGAAGCATTAAGGAGGTCAAGATAATCCACATCTAAAGGGAAGAGAATTATGTGGTAGATTCCATGGTTGTTGTTCATCTCTTATCTAATAGCTTACGATGTTGGAGGGTTGTCAATCAACTACCTAAGTCTACTAATGGCCTAATTAGGTACGAAGAGAGTGTTGCAAATGAAACCCATAATGGTGGTTAAAACCCAATGCTATGTTTGGCCTCAACTTGGCATGGTTAGGCCCACCACACCCCTCCCCTTCACCACTACAATTTTAAAATGTGAATTCAATGACTTTAACCCCTACTAGTTGGCTAGTGAAAACACTAGGAAATTTTAGCTTATTTTTCGATGAGGATTAGTCAATTTTTAGATGCCAATTGGTGAAGAAAACAACCTTAACTATTGTCAATTTTTTTTCATCGATTATTCGACACATTATACCATCATTGAAATTGTGACATCTATAGTAGTTGAATTATTGATGGACCTACCATTGAAATAATCACTTCAACTTGGAAGAATTATCAGCCATTCCTTTCATCTATGTGACCAATGTTGGTTAAAATTGTGAGGACTTATGGTCAGAATAGTCATTGAGTATATAACATTCTCATCAAAATGAAAAAAAAATGTTGGTCGAAATTGCGACGAGGGGTGGTCGGAATAATTGTCGAATATATAGCATTCTTGTCGATAAGTATATTCTTTTAACCGTCAAAAAAGTGACATACAATTTAATTTTCTTTAAAAAATAAAATATATTATCAAATTAAGCATAACAATAATATGCTTAATCTATTAGTAATTATCTACATTTAATTTGCCAATTACTAATAGTTTTGTACTACACATGCAACACATTTTTAGTTTGAAGATAATTTGTGCCATGTGTGATGGTTAAGTAATGGGAAAGTTATGCTGATTTAATTGTAGAACTACTAGTCCCTTGAAATGTTCAAAAAAAAATTCTCAAATTATGTACTCTCATGGAATACGATGACTTTGGGTTATGCACAAAGTGGATCTATCTTCTATCACTATGCTCTTATCCTATGTCAAAATGGGATTTTTATGACACGGTATAGATTTATGGGGTCACTTGAGTGATCCAAGGATTTATGTAAGGGTTAAGGACCTATAGGTATATCTAAGTTTGTTATATGGCCATTGATACCATTATTATCATGTAATTTCACTTCAAAGTGCAAAGATGCCAAAAATATGTAAGATGTGGGGAGGTGTGTATGGTCAAAGAAGACAATGTAATGAACTGCCAAGCAATAAACAATGTAGGTGTTTTTGACCATTGAATCTACATCATTGGTTTGGTTTGAGCTTCACTTGGTTTTGAGAATAGTTTAATATTCTCTACTTAACAAGGCCAACCACATGAAGGTGGAAGCTCATTTGGCCCCTCCCCCCCCTAACATCACTCTAAACTCCCCATTAACATCTAATAACATTCATTCATTCTATCCCACTACATATACATCTTCTCATAATCTAAAAACTCTTCATCATTGATTCTCATTAATGTACGAATAAAATTGTGACTAAAAATGCTTAATCCCTAATTCAATCTTTGATGAATATAATTGTGACATAACACTTAAAGAATATGGAAAGCTCACAATGTTTAGAGACACACTTGAATCCAAGTGCCATGTACAACAAAAATAATTTGTCCAATTTGGATAGTAAGTCTAATTTAACTATATATATATATATATATATATATATATATATATATATATATATATATATATATATATATATATATATATATATATATATATATATATATATATATATATATATATATATATATATATATATATATATATATATATATATATATATATATATATATATATATATATATATATATATATATATATATATATATATATATATATATATATATTTGAAAATTGACACAGTAAAAAGTGACATCATAATGAAAATTGAAAATTAAAACTTACATTATTTAGCGTAAGTTTCAGATGCAACTCCTAAAATTTTGCATACATAGATGTTGGCAAGCAATCCTTCTTAGCTATTGTTGTTGGTATGTATTTTAATCTAAAACAACAACAACTAAGAAGGATCACTTGCCAACATCTATTGAATACAAGGTATTCCAACCATTTCCATCATGATAACTCTCCATCATTGATTCTGATCATCATTGAGATTTTTATACGAACATTGGGGATTACACTTTCAAAAAAGGAAGGTGAAACATTAACAAATCTATTTTCTCAAAGTTTGCATTTATGAATAAAATCTAGTATGCTCTTGTGTGATCCAGTATGCTCTTGTATGATCCCAAACCTACAAGGAGCAAAAGGTATGATGTCAAATGTGTTATCAAGCACTAACCAAATGATCACTAGCACATTTTGTGTATGGATGAGAAACAGTATCCAAAGTTTCTAAATTTTGAGAAGAGATATGAGTGGAGGCCAAAGAAGGGATATTTGTGAAGGTTTTATAGAGCTTCTCCTTAAATTATTGAGCTTCTATTTTTTTTGAGAATAGTTTAACATTCTCTACTTAACAGAGCCAACCACGTGATGGTGGAAACTCATATAGCCCTTCCTAGGAGCCTGTTATGACTCTTTATGAGATTTTAAGACCTCTAAGATGTATTCTTAGGGATCGTAAAGGGTCACAAAGGGTCATAAGGGGCCCTAGGACACAACAGCTGAGAAACATAAATGTAGGCATCATGATCACAATTTTTTGGAAACACAACATAATTGAGTGGTATACCCAGATGATGCAATGCAACCACTACTGCTCTAGTTCCAAGTTGACATGATAGGATCCAAAACCCATAGATAAGGAATAAATTTAGAAAGCGAAGGAGGAGGGCCATAATGACCAAAATAATATAGGGACCCTGTATTATTTTGGTCATTATCGCCCTCCTGCGCTCTCTAAATTTATTCCTTATCTATGGTTTTTGGATCCCGCAGTGTCAACTTGGAACCGAAGGAGTGATATTTGTGTTGCATCATCTAGGTATACCATACAATTATGTTGTCTCCAAAAAATTGTGACCATGATGCCTACATTTATGTTTCTCAACTGTCATGTTTATGTGCATGTTCTTTATGTGTTTGGGTTCTCTCCCTTGCATCCAAAATAAGACTTTCCCACTCTGAATCGAGAATGCACATGCAACAGGTATGTATGTTTTATGAAACATCTATGCACAATAGAATGGGAAGACATCTTTCTAGCCTGGGCCTGGATCGTTTGACAATTAGCTTGATAATAAGGTTAATTTTTAATTTTGTTTAATTTTATATTGAAAATCATATTGAAGTCATAAACAACAAAAAAGTTTATGAGTTTATCAAAATATGTCCAATGTATCTACTTGAAATTTTTAAAAAATTCAGTATCTACAATAGCCCTCTATTAACCACATTTATGCATATGGTCCCAACAAAGTAGTACACAAACTACACAAAGAAGGCATTGCAGAAACATGATTTCTACTTTCACCATTGAAGCAACCTTGGCAGAACTAGCTACCTCTCGAGCCTTGCACAAGTTGCACTCATTTACTTCATCAGGTATAGATGTAGATGGGGTAGATATAAATGTGGTTTCATCGACCCACCGAAAGTATTGACATCCACTATTTCCCTGCACTACTAGATGTACATCATTTCTTCATAAAATGATTAGTTGTCACATTATTTTTAAACATAAAATATAATTACGTATCTAGACATTTTTCCTATTTGGGAAAACCCAAAATTGACGCCTAGGATTACTTGTTGTGCATGACATCTTCAAAATGCATGGGCCAACACCACAATGACACATAGGCACATTGACCAAAGTCATTGACGCTATTTCAAAAAAAATTACATTATCACAGATATTGCATTGTCATTATTTTAGTCATTCATACTAATTATAATTATAATAAAAAGAAACATACTAATGTAGACTTGAATATTTTTTGGCTAAGTCAAAGTCTTTGGTTTAAATCACTAGACACTCAAAACAAAATGACAAACCAAAGACAACCATGTAATAAAAAGAATTTACTAAGGAACCAAGGAACTAATTATAATTGCAATAAAAAGTAACATACTAATGTAGACAAAATCTCAAATGAGAAGACATCTTTCTAGCTTGGGTCTGGATCCTTAAAAAATTAGCTTCATAATAAATGAAGTAGATGAGAGTTCAGCAATTATCTTCCCAAGAAAAATCTCATAAAATATTCATTTTCCCTTTGTGCATACCTAAATGATATATTTGAAACAAGGGTAAAGCTAAAAGAAGTTAATTTTGCATCGCAGTCTATAGTTGTTGCAATAGCAGAGCATCAGGTGCCACCTTCAGCACAATATGATCATCACTAGATAGGTCTGTATGTTTTATGAAGTATGGTCATTGTATGAATTTGAAGTAGATGACTTACCACTAAAGGTACTAAGGAAACAATAATGACAACTACAATGACCAAACTTCATAAAACATATAGACATGTCTAGTGATCATATTGTGCTGAAGGTGGTGCCTAATGCTCTAGTGCTGCTACAACAACTATAGACTGTGATGCAAAATTAACTTCTTCAAGCCTTACCCTTGTTGTTTCAAATATTGTTAGGAATAGTCCATGTTGATAACTGAGAGGGGGGGGGGGAAGAATCAATTATCTACAAATTTCAATTCTTTGTCCAATTAAGTATACTTAAACATAAAGCATAAACACAATGAAAGAATACTTGAACATAAGACCAATATTTTGGTTACGGGGAAGCCCAAATAGGTAAAAACCCGAGTTGGAATTGACACCCACTAATATTCTACACTAGTCTATTATGATCCTTGTTAGAAGATCCTTAACCATGTTAGGAGTTTCCTTATAATATATTTAGTACATTAGACCTGGTTAAGGTTCAAACCCTATTAGGAGTCTTTTACAATAGTCCCTGTTAGGGGAGAGGACGTACTGTCTGAGAGCACACTGCTCAAAGGGCTGAAGGCTACAACCTTATTTTTAATAGATATACACTATATCTAGATCTTGGTGAACTGTGCTTTGACCTGCTGTTGGGATCAGTTCCAATGTATAGCACAAATACTTTACTTGGTCACTTAGACCTTCTTTTGATGGCTCAACACTTCGCACACTCTTCTCTGCTCTTACTAACAACCATGAACCACACCCAAGAAATCACAAATGAATGCCTATAAATATCTTTCCTCTAAATTATATAAGAAAGTTTGCTTGTTAGAAAAATATTGAAATCATATTATAGAAACCATAACAAACTCCAATAACAATTCTATCAATTTTACTAAGCACACAACACATTTTGGGACCTGTCTAATAAGATAATTATAGATGCACGATACACACTGTCGTCTCTACCAAAATAACTAGATCTTTCTCCTCAAGATGAATTACTTCATGTGCTCTTAACCAAACATCAATAAATCTTCTCTAAAATCAAATCCAAGGGCACATATTGAAAGGATAGGTGCAACTCTAGAACTGATATAATCTCTGTCAACTCTTTTGAACAAACACAGGAAACTGCTACTAGTGAATAGCGACTGCATAACTTCACTTCTACTAATCATCGGACTCTATGTCTATGAATGTAACATCACTAATATTTCTTCAATATATATCCAAGCGCACAAAGCTCCATGATAATTGTATGGAAAACCATACACAGAACACTTCCTGTTACTCTATCAGGAACACTGCTGACACAAGCTGCTATATAACTATCTATACTAACAATTAACCTCTTCACCCATGATATCATGTTAATATCATGTCCATGCTACATATACTAAAATCTTACTACATAAGTATTCCACACATCCTACTTTCCATATGTTGTCATCAATGACAAACATAGAGTCAGTATTGGCTTGCTAGCAAATCTCCAACGATCTCCCCCTTTGGCATTGATGGAAACATTGTTGGAAATTTGGCTATACTAATGTATATGACTTGATATAGTGTTTTAATTATGGCAAAAAAGTCATATAGAAGTTTGGAGTCAGTACACTTGATGAGAAGATCAGAAATCAGTTAAGTGTTGAAGACTAGACAGTGTATAGAGTTCCTGCAGCTCAAAGCATCAATGCACGTGTGTATGGTAGAATTATGGTATGTGCCCTAGAAGTGAATTTTGTTAGAATATATTCATGCTTAGTCTAAGAGTGCATGATCAGATGTGAAAGGATGAGAAAGTTATAGTCATTTGAAGCTACACAGCCAGTGTGTGCCAATGAAGTACAGAGCATGAAGCCGACAGTTAGTATTTTGGTTTACGGTTATAATGTAATGTTGTAAAGGCTATGCACCTATTGTATTTAGGTTTCTAACATGTATACATGTTTTTTTATAAGCACGTTTAATCCAATTCATTTGGAAGCATTGTATGTAATAGGTCTAAGGGCTGACCTAGTTGTTTATTTAGTATGCACGTATAAATATAAGATCCACCCATTGTATCAGTATGGAGGTTGATTGAGAATTGTGATAAGTAGAGAAGAAGTGTGAAAAGATAGTATAAGATGTATTAGAACTTTACAAGAGGTCAAAGCATCAAGAACATTAAAGGAACTGATTTGACAAGTAGTGTCATAGTGACAATTCATCCTACATATATAGTGTGTATCTGAGATCAGAAGGTTGTAGCCTTCACCACTTGAGGAGTGAGCTCTTGGATAGTGCATCCTCTCCCCTAACAAGTACTATTGTAAAAGACTCCTAATAGGATCTGAACCTTAACAAGGTCTAATGTACTTAATGCATTGTAAAGAAACTCCTAATAGGGTTAAGGATCTTCGAACAAGGATCACAAAACACCAGTGTAGAATATTAGTGGGTGTTAATTCCCACCAGGGCTTTTACCTATTTGGGTTTCCCTGTAACCATATTGGTGTCATGTGTTGATTTCATGTTTCATGTTTATATGAATGTTTAATTCATTACTTAAGCATTTAAGTTTAGTATAAAGATTAAAGTGAAAAGTTAAAATATAGTGAGCATTGATTCACCCCCCTCTCAGTGTTCCCATTCCTAACAATTGGTATCAGAGCTCTAGTCCTCAGTAAAGAAGTTTAACCATTTGAGGAGATCATGGACAAGGTAGAAATGAAACATCTGAAAAGAAATCTTGAAGCTGCTCTTGAAGACTTGGACAAATGAGAAAGAGAAATTGAAGAACTAAAAAAAAAGTCAGTGACACACAATTGGCTATCAAAATGCTAAGAAAGGATTTGAAAGAATGCTCTAATAGTGATCTAGGAACAAAGGTCAAGAAGCTAAATGAAGAAAGTGCATTTATGAAAGAACTACTTGAAGAATTTGATGATAAGCTAATCAACAATCAGGAAGTCTACAATAAACAAGTCAAAGAGAACCTTCAAATCAATGAAGAACTAAGGCAAGAAAACATGGAAATCTTGTAGCTAAAGAATAGAAAAGAAAACTTGGAGTCTGAATTGAAAGCAGAAAAGAATCATATTGACAAATTATACACCAATTTTGATTTGATAGAATCTCAGTTGTATGTAAGGAGAGCCAAAGGAGACACTAGATGTATTGGATACAATGAAGCACAAAATTAGATTGACAACATGCAAGCAAGAAAGGACTCACAAAAGAACTCTACTGATGCTAAGGAGACTATAGATCAAACCAAAGATAATGGTGAAACACCCAAGGATGAGCACAAGCCTGTAGACAAAACTTGTTTTGCATGTAACAAGCATGGACACATTGCAAGGAACTGTATAGAGGTAAAACCTTTTAATGGTTACTATTATTCATGTAATAAATTTGGTCATAGAGCTATGAGTAGAAATACTAGTAAGAAGAACAGGATTCAACATGATCAGAGAAATCAGAATTAGACAAACACAAGAAGTTCTCAGAATGTTACATGTCAAATATGTAACTATAATGGTCACTCAGTGAGACAATGTAGATTAGTGACTCATGTCAATGCACCAAGGAATATAAGACCTCTAGTCATTTTTTACTCTTGTAACAAGGCTGTACATATCTCAAGGTTTTGTAGATCAAGGATGCAAGGTCAGGAAAGCCCTAAAAAGGCCGAAGAACTAGTTTTGGATCCCGAAGGAGAAGTCAAGTTTTTGAAAGCCTCATAGGATGTGAGCTTGATTTGGATAGAAGGAAATAAGGACAAATTTGATGGGAATGTATTGGATGCATCCACAGTGGATGCACCCTCTACATCTAGATAAATGGCCCTCAGGGTCATAGGGGGAGCTAATTTAGCTCTAAACCCCTACGTGGCTGGTATACTCACTCTTAGAGTATGCGCCTTTGGACTTAAGCTTTTGGAATATAAAGGAGCCTTTGTGTGAGAGTGCACATATTGATTTTTAATAGAACTCAAGTTGGAAATGTTTAAGTGACAACCTGGTTTACGTGGCAAGCATTAATGGTAGAATTTTCACTTTAAGTACACAAAAATTTGTTTGATTACTCATTGCAATCAATTTCAAAGTGATAGAGAGAAGAAAGAGTCTTCAAATTTGTTGTGAAGACTTGTAGAGTGATCTATCAGTGATTTGTAATAATCAACAGTGCATTTGGTTGGTTACAAAAACCCTAGTTCATCACGCTGATTTAGTAGTCTTCAGATTATCTTGGAGATCAGTTGGAAAGCAATTAAAAAAGTAAGTCATGGCCACTCCTATAGTTTTTGATGTTGTAGAGAAGAAGAGATATGTATTTAAGAAACATCCATTTAAGTCAACCCTAGATGATTTAGAGGGAGCATTCTCCCACATGCCTATGGATGTTATGCATGTGGAAGACATTAGGGCTTACCTCTACTACAAGAAAGAACCAGTAGGGTTGGATAGGTTAAGGGTGCACATGGATACCATGTTGAAACTAGATAAAATAGTCATGAATGAATATGTCAAGTGGAATGATCACCCTATAATTGAGTATGCTATGGCATATGAAATTATGAGACTAAAATGGATTAAGATACTATCGAGCAGAATTCATGATGACCTATTTTGGATAGGTGATGTGCTGGTCAGAATAACTAGTGACTTGATATATGAGATGATAGACCTATCTAAGACAGGTGTCATCCTTCCTGTTGGAAAGGATGTTAGGAAGATTGTTGAGAAAACTTGTAAGTCAAGGAGTGATAGGCGTGGGATGACAATTGAGCCTATTGAGCAAGATGACATCAAATTGATGTCTATGATACTTGGATATAGGTTCCATCACACCAGCAGGGTGAATAGTGTGTCTGTGGGCACTATTCTAGAAGCCATTAGACTTGTGAAGGAAGATGCAGAGTTCAACTTGTGTGAGATCTTGTGCACATAGTTGATTGATAACATCAAGGAAATCAAGCATGACAAGACAAGGATATTCAAGTTTGGGTCTTTGATCATTTACATGTACCTTCATATAGTTCGGAGAGTATTAGATTTGTATTTGGACAAATCCAATCCAACCATGCCACAGATATCTAACAAGGCATCAACATAGAGTACATTGAGAGATTATGTAACATTGGAATTAAAGACCTTTAGGGTCAAGATGCAAATGAGGTTCAGAATTCCAGAGAGCATTGTGGAAAAGTATAAGGATAATATTTTCTTTATGGTAGAGATAGACACAACTTGTATGGAAGCTGTTGAGCCAAGAACTAAGTGGATTTATCCACTTGGTTATGAGGTAGAGGAATAGGTACTTGAAGCATATGCATAGGTTCTACTATTAGCCCCCAAAGATCCTAATGAACGTAGGTGGGGAGCTTATGAGGAGAAGACAAGAGAAGTAGATGAAAAACTAAATAGCACATCAACTAAGAGGAAAGCCTCTAAGATTACATTTGAGATACTTAAAATTCATGGAGTAACAGAAGCAGACCTAGACAAAGCAAGGGAAGAAAAGATTGCTTCAAAAATTGAGAGAACATCCATAGTGGAAGATAAGTCTGATGATCCTAAGATGAAAAAGGTAAAGATTGAGAAGACTGATGATCCAAAGGATAAATAGGAAAAAATTGATGATATCAATCCTGTGCCCACTACTAAAGTTGATATTGAATCCACAGATGCATCTCCTAAGATGACCAAGAGGAGAAAACAAACCACCAAAAATCACCCTTTAGCTATAAGTGTAGCCACAAGAATCAAATTGAAAAATGTGCAGTCACCTCCAGAAGTAGGATTCATACCTAGTCTTCAAGTATTAAGGACTAGAGTTGTAGAAGAAGGAAAGCTAGATCAGATAGCCAAGTTCTATGATAGATATCATGAAATTGATAAGTCAGAGATTCATGAGATGCTGATCAAACACATGATAAAGTTCAAGAAGAAATTTATTGAATTGAAGACAACAATCCTAGATAAGGTATGGGAGATTATGGATACCTTTAAGAAACAAGCCATTGAAGAAGACTTCTGAATCAGGGAACAAACAATTGATTCCACTCTTCCAGTATGTTCTATTGAAGAAAAGTCACTGTTATTGAATTTGGTGAAGCTGCACTTAAGGAAAAAGATGAGAACACTACACCTCATGAAAAAAGACTATGAGATGATATCTAAGGAAATAGAGAAGGCCTTTGAGAAGGTATTCTTAGACTAGCACATGAAACCTAAGTCTGTGCCCATCACTCAAGCACCTAGTGAGCAATACAAAGTAGAAAATACCTCCAACATACCATTTACAGGTCCTTAGGATTCAATGCCTTCAATGGTAACACCTACAGAGGTAGTAAAGTCTATGCCCATAACAGATACACAAAAAGGTGATACAATCTTCATTAACAATGTAGAGATTGCAATGGCAGCCACAAACAATGACTTGGATAAGTTTGAAGAATCTTTTGCTAGCACACAAGAAGTTGAAATGTTATGCAGAAACACACCACCCACTCATCAAGAAGAAGTATTGATTGATGATGAAAAAGAAGAAGAAAAGAAAGAATAAGAAAAAGAAATAGAAAAAGAGGAAGAAAAGAAAGAAGAAGAAAAGATAAAAGAAAGTGAGAGAAAGGATGAAATGTCAATCAAGTTGGAACAAGAAGTGATGGAAAACACTCCCATCACTCCCTCTGGAGCATTTTTTTGGACACTTGACACATCCAATTTGGACTCATGGAGAGAAGAAGACTTGATTAAGTTCATCATCTTAGCTATGGAGAAAGCTAAAGAAAAGAAAGTAATGAGGAATCCCCTCCTAGTAGAATCAGTAAACATTTTCAACAATTTGTTGCCAGAAGATAAGAAAATGACAAAGATACACTTGGTTGATGATATGAGTACAGTCATCTCACATTTCAAAAGCAATTTCTCAAGCCTTGAAGAATCTACATCCCTAGTTGTAGAAGAAAAGTATCTAAAGAAGAGATTGAATGAATTGGTGAACAACTTTGCACTTGACCTTAGCTCAATCGAGACTATTCAAGCATCCTTGAAAGAATTTTCTAATCAAGGAAGAAGAATCATTGCAGAATGCATGGATCAAGACAAGCTTACTGATGCTCATTTCAAGAAAATAAAAGAGGCAGAAGCTATGATTGAGTAGGTTAAGAGTTTAGTGAAAGACACATCCACATATGTGAACATGTGCAATAATGTCTACCAAAGTCAAATAGACAAAATTGAGAAGGCAAAAAAAGAGATGACAATGTTAAGGGCTAGACAGACTCAGTTGAGGATTGCTCTTGCACCCTCACTAGACATTCTAAATTAGAATATCAAGAAGATCGATGCCACTATGGTGACATATGATCAAGGTCCTTCCACAAATTTGAGGAAGATGGAGAAGCTTCAGTATGCATTATGCACCCATCTCTAGATAGTAAACTCTTTGATCACATTTTGGGAGAAGGAGATCCAGAACCTAAAGATTACATATCTAGATGTTTTCCCTTAGTGAGTATGTATAGATATAGTTTTTTGAATCACCTTTGTCATTAATGTCAAAGGGGGATTTTTGTATGTAAAATGGATCATAATATGTATAGGAGATATAAGTATATGTATAGATGACAAAAAAAATTTGTATCAAGGTCAGTTAGCAACTTGGCCATATTCCTTTGTTGCCATCAATGGAAAAGGGGGAGATTGTTGAAAAGTTGGCTATAATGATGTCTATGAATTGATATAGTTTTGTCATTATGGGAACAAATTCATATAGTAGTTTGGATTCAGCACACTTGATGAGAAGATCAGAAATCGGTTAAGTGTTTAAGATTGGATAGTGTATAGAGTTCCTACAACTCAGAGCATCAGTGAACATGCGTATGATAGAATTATGGTATGTGCCCTAGAATTTAAGTTGGTTAGACTATATTAATTCTTACTCTAAGAGTGCATGATTAGATGTGCAAGGATGAGAAAGTTATAGTTAGTTGAAGCTGCACAACCAGTGTGTGCCAGTGAAGTACAAAGCATGAAGCCGATAGTTAGTATTTTGGTTTGTAGTTATAATGTAATGTTGTAAAGGCTATGCACCTATTGTATTTATGTTTCCAACATGTATACTTGTTTTTTTGTAAGCACACTTAAGCCAATTCATTTGGAAGCTTTGTATGTAATAGGTCTAAGGGCTGACGTAGTTGTTTATTTATTATGTGCATATGAATATAAGATGTGCCCATTGTATTCAGTATGGAAGTTGATAGAGAGTTGTGATAAGAAGAGAAGAAGTGTTTGAAGACACTATAATATTTATTAGAGATTTTCAAGAGGTCAAAGCATCAAGCGCATCAAAGGAACTGATCTGACAAGCAGTGTCACAATGACAGTTCATCCTACATTTATAGTGTGTATCTGAGATCAGAAGGTTGTAGCCTTCACCACTTGAGCAGTGAGCTCTTGGATAGTGCATCCTCTCCCCTAATAGGGACTATTGTAAAAGAATCCTAACAGGGTCCAACCCTTAACAAGGTCTACTATACTTAATGCATTGTAAAGAAACTCCTAAGATAGTTAAGGATCTTCTAACAAGGATCACAAAACACTAGTGCAAAATATTAGTGGGTGTCAATTCCCATTGAGGTTTTTACCTATTTGGGTGTCCCCATAACCATATTGGTGTCATGTGTTGATTTCATGTTTCATGTTTATATGAATGTTTAATTTAGTACTTAAGCATTTAAGTTAAGTATAAAGATTAAAGTTAAAAGTTAAAAGTTAAAATATAGTGAACACTGATTCACCCCCACCCCCCCCCCCCCCCCCCCCCCCCCCGCCCCTCTTAGTGTTCACATTCCTAACAAACATATGGAATGAAAAACTCCACCAATCCAAATAAATAATTCTTTTATAACATTCTCCATTTCCTCTTCAAAACTCCCCCAAGGATGAATCATCCAGTTGCTGCAATATTCTTCAACATTCTGCATTTTCTCAATTGGACTACTATCATAATTGAATACTACTCCCCCTTGTTATATTACTCCTCTTTTTACTTATGTTTTTCATGACTATATATTACTCCCCCTTTAATATCAATGGAAAAGGGTGCCAATTAGTTTAAGTACTAGTACTACTCTAGAAATAGAGTAGTCAACCATCCATCAATCCCTAAGGACTAATGATTTTCCTTCTTTCTTCTAAGCAGAATCAGGGAAGGGAATTACTCTCAACTTCTCTCTGAGATACTCAAAAGTATCCTTTGGCAAGGTCTTTGTGAATATGTCTTCCAACTAATCTTTAGTACTCACATAGTTCAGCTTGACTTCTTTCTCTGCCACTTTCTCTCTTAGGAAGTGATACTTGATCTCAATGTGCTTTGTCTTTGCATGCATCAGAGGGTTCTTCGACATATTTATAGTGCTAGTGTTATCATAATGAATAACAATAGAATAATCAATCTGAATTCCAAAATCCTTTATCAATTGCTTGATCCAAACAATTGTAGAACAATTTAAGGCTATTGCAACATACTCCACTTCTATTGTTGATTGAGAAATACAATTCTATTTCTTGCTTTTGTAAGTGACAATTTTATCACCAAGAAACACTGCTCCACTTGATGTACTCTTTCTATCATCAATGCATCTAGCCCAATCTACATCAGTGTACAAATGAAGCTCAACATGTTCTGAATTAGGATACCATAGACCATAGTCTATAGTGCCTTGTAAATATCTGAATATCCTTTTTACTACCATGAGGTGATTTTGTTTAGGCTCTGTTGCAATTCTTCCAACTATGCCAATTACATTGGAAATATCAGGTCTAGTCTAAGTAAGATAAATAAGTTTTCCAATTATAGACTTGTACAATGTTATATCTACTATTGGTGAGTCATCTTCTTTTGTAAGTTTTCATCCTATTATCATAGGTGTCCCTACCGATTTGCAATCATCCATCTTGAATTTCTTTAATATTTCTTTCACATACTTGGATTGATTAATGAATATACATTTCTCTATTTATTGTACATTAAATCCCAAAAAGTATTTGATAGGTCCAATCATACTCATCTCAAATTTATTTTTCATCTCCTTAGCAAATTCAGCACTAAGTTTGTCATTACCTCCAAAGATAATGCCATCAACAATATAGCTACAAGTAATAAACCTTTAGAAGTCTCTCTTATGAATAGATTACAGTCTGCTACTCCTTTCTTGAATCCAATCTTTGTTAGATATCCATCTAGTCTCTCATACCATGCTATAGGGGCTTTCTTAAGTCCATAGAGGGCATTCCTCAATTTGTATACCACATCAAGTTTGTGTGATAAGATGAATCCTTCTAGCTTCTCAATGTCTACTTCTTCTTTCAAATCTCCATTCAGGAATGCTGACTTGACATCTATCTGATAAAATTTGCAATTTTTGACTGTAGCATAAGCTAGAAACAACTTAATAGCTTCTAATCTTCTCATAGGTGCAAATGTGTCTGAATAATCAATGCCTTTTGTTTGTGCATATCCCTTACATACTAACCTTTCTTTATTTATTACTACTATACCATCTTCATTCATCTTGTTCCTAAATATCCACTTTGTTCCAATCACATTCTTATCACTAGGTCTTGGTACTAGTTCCCAAGTGTCATTCTTAATAATCTAATCAAGTTCTTCTTTCATAGCATCATGCCAATCTGAATCATTACAAGCATCTTCAACACTTCAAGGTTCAATCTGAGATAGTAAACATACTGCTTCACTGCTGGCTAAGTTCTTTGCTTGTGATCTTGTTAAGACTTTGCCACTCTAATCACCAATGATGTCTTTCTTAGAATGGTTTCTAGATGTAAACTTTGGAACCTTAGGTGATGCTGGCTCATCAGCCTTATGAGTTTCTTCTTCACTTGTCTCAAGGTCATTCAATAAAACATCAATAATGTCAAACATTTCTTCAATAACTATCTCACTAGTGGAGGGTTTGGGTTCTTCTTCAATCATGGGTGAGTAATTATGATATCTTTCTTGAACCATAAACTTTTCATCAATCTTAATATGAGTAGTTTCAATGATATTTTTCAATCTTAAATTGAAACATCTATAAGCTTTACTTTTAGTAGAGTAACCAAGGAAAATACCTTCATCACTTCTTGCATCAAACTTACCTACTGCTTCATCCCTCTTGATGTAGCACTTGCTTCCAAAGATTCTAAAGTATTTTACTATGGGAACATTACTAAACCATAGCTCATATGGTGTTTTGTTAGCGCCAGGCCTCAATTGAATTCTATCGATGGTTTGGACTATTGTATTGACCACATCTCTCCAATAGGTGTCTGCAACTTTTCCTTCAAGATGGTGTGTGTTGTATCAAGGATGATCCTATTCCTTCTTTCTGCAATTCCATTTTGCTGAGGGGTTCTAGGTTCACTTAACTATCTCTTTATGCCATGTTCTTTGCAATAATCATAGAATGTGTCAGAGGTGAATTCTTCTCCTCTATCCAACTCAAACATTTTATATTTAGTCCAGATTCATTTTCAACCTTAGCTTTGAATATTTTGAACTTATCAAATTCTTTTGACTTATCTTTCAAGAATGCAACCCACATCATCTTAGTATAATAATCAATAAACAAAATGAAATACCTTTCACCATAGTATGATCTTGTTTGAGCTGGACCACATAGGTCTATATGAATCAGATCCAACTTGTTCTCTATTAAATTGTTCTTGCTCCTGAATGAGTTTCTCGAATGCTTTCCCATCACACATTCCCTACATATAGTATCAACTAGTTTTTCTATGCTAGGTAGATCTCTTACTGCCTTTACATTGATTATCTTTGCTATGTTATCAAAATTGATATGCCATAGTCTTTTATGCCACAACCAACTATCATCAACTTTAGCAATAAAACAACTTGCCTCAGAATTGATTTGGAAAACTTTACCTTTATTCTTTGAGACTGATGAAATCATAACACCATCCTTGTTGTTAATGATGCATTTTTCATCTTTAAACTTCAACTGATAACCTTTTCCAAGTAACTATCCAACAGTAAGAAGGTTATGTTTCAAACCATCTACATAGAGAACATCATCAGTACTATTCTTTCCATCCAAGGTGATGCCTGCTCTACCAACTATGGGTTTAGGAGAATTATCTCAAAATCTAACCATGCCACCATTGTATTTGTCTAGATGAAAAAACCTACCTTTATCACCTATCATGTAATGTGAACAACCACTATCTATAATCCAATTTGTCCTTATATCAGCTTGTGAAATCAATGCTAGCTCTTGATTCTTTTTCTTATCTTCATGATCTATTTTATTGTTCATTTTCTCTATGATAGAAATAAATCCAATTTATTCTTTAGCTAAGTCATCATCTGAAAGTCCATCTCCATCATAGTAACATTCCTTATAGAATTTAGGCTTGTAGTCCTTTTTGAACTTTCTAGCTCTTAAGGGACATTTAGATGCAAAGTGACCAATCTTATTACATGAAAAGCATTTAAATGGAAATTGACGTTCATATTTTACTTTTCCTTTCTTTTCTCTTTTGGAAATCATAGAAATGAAATCATCTAGTGTTTTCTCATCATCATCATCATCAAAATTACCAAAAGTGTTTGCAGATTTCTTACCATGAACTATTGCTTTGAAGGTTGTCTCACTTTAAGGTTTTGTCTTCATTCTTGAAATCTCAAAAGCTGAGATTTTTCTGATCAAAGTCTCTCTCTTGATATTTTATGTAAGCTACATGGTCTCATCAAGGATTTTGATCTTGTTTTCATATTTTTGAGTGAGAGTAGTCATCAATTTGTCCATAATGTCTTCCTCTAAGATCTCTCCACCATTGTTCTTGATTCCAACAACTGCTTCATTGATCATTTGATTGTAAGCTCTAATATTTTCTTTAGGAAGCATCTCTAGTGCATAGTATCTTTTCTTCCATGTCTTTCTATGTGCATCCTTTGCTTGTTTGTCTCCTTCAAATATGTCTTCTAGGTACTTCCATATTTTGTGGGTTGTATCTATTAGGAATAGTCCCAAGAGATAATTGAGAGGGGGGGGGGTGAATCAATTATCTACAAGTTTCAATTCTTTATCCAATTAAGTATACTTAAACATAAAGCATAAACACAATGAAAGAACACTTGAACACAACATAATATTTTGGTTATGGGGAAACCCAAATAGGTAAAAACCCCGGTGGGAATTGACACCTATTAATATTCTGCACTAGTGTATTATGATCCTTGTTAGAGGATCGTTAACCCTGTTAGGAATTTCTTTACAATATATTTAGTATAGTAGACTTGGTCAATGGTCTAACCTTGTTAGGAGTCTTTTACAATTGTCCCTATTAGGGAGAGGACACACTATCTGAGAGCTCACTGCTCAAAGGGGTAAAGGCTACAACCTTTTGAATAACAGATACACACTATATCTGGATCTTGGTGAACTGCGCTTTGACCTACTATCTGGATCAATTCCAATGTATAGCATAAATACTTTACTTGGTCACATATACCTTCTTCTGATGGCTCAACACTTCATACACTCTACTCTACTCTTCTTAATTAACCATGAACCACACTCAAGAAATCACAAATGACTGCCTATGAATATCTTTACTCTAAATGATATAATCAAGTTGGCCTATTAGAATGACCTTGAAATCATATTAGAGAAACCATAAAAAAATCTAATAAACATTCTTTTGGCTCTAATATGCACGCAACACATTCTGGGACCTGTCTAATAGGATAATTGTAGACACATGCTACACATTGTCAGCTCTACTAAAACAACTATATCTTTCTTCTCAAGCTAAATTAATTCATGCGCTCTTAACCGAACATCAATAAATATTCTCTAAGCTTAACTCCAAGGATGCATACCAAAAACATAGGCGCAACCCCAAAACCAATAAAATCTCAGTCGGCTCTCCTAAACAAACATAGGAAACTACTAGTCGTGAATAGTGATTTCATAAATTCACTTCTATTGAATATCAGACTATGCATCCATAACTGAAACATCACTAACATGTCTTTAGCATATATCCAAGCATGCAAGGCTTCATAATGACTGTACAAAAAACTATACACAGAACACTACCTCTTACTCTGTCAGGAACATTGCTAACACAAGTTGCTATATAAATGTCTGTACTAACAGTTAACCTCTACACCCATGATATCATGCTAATATCATGTCCATGGTTCATATACTAAAATCTTACTACATAAAACTTCCACACATGCTACTTTCCATATGTCATCATCAAAGACAAACATATAGTTAGTACTGGCCTGCTAGAAAATCTCCAACAATCTCCAACAATCTCCCCCTTTAGCATTGATGGAAACATGTGGAATGAAAAACCACCACCAACCGAAATGAAAATTTCTTTTATAATATTCTCCATTTCCTCTTCAAAACTCCCCCAAAGATGAATCCTCCATCTACTGCAATATTTTACAATATTCTGCATTTCCTTAACTATACTATTGTCATAACTGAATACTGCTCCCCCTTAGTATACTACTCTTCCTTTTTACTTTTGTTTTTCATGACTCAATATATTACTCCACCTTTGACATCAATGAAAAAGGGCACCATTAATTTTAAGCACTGGTACTACTCCTGAGGTAGAGTAGTCAACCTTGCATCAGTCCCTAAGGACTGATGCCTTTCCTTCTTTCTTATAAGAAGAATCAGGGAAGGAAATTAATCCCAACTTCTCCCTAAGATACTCAAAAGTATCCTTAGGGAAGGGCTTTGTGAATATATCTACCAACTAATCTTTGGTACTCACATAGTCTGGCTTGACTTCTTTCTCTGCCATTTTCTCTCTAAGTGATACTTGATCTCAATGTGCTTTATCTTTGCATGCATCATAGGGTTCTTCAACATATTGATAGTGCTAGTGATATCACAGTGAATAACAATAGGATAATCAATCTGAATTCCAAAATCCTTTATCATATGCTTGATCCAAACAATTGTAGAACAATTCAAGGCTACTGCAACATACTCCAATTCTGCTCTTGATTGAGAAATACAATTTTGTTTCTTTCTTGTCCAAGTGACAAGTCTATCACTAAGAAACACTGCTCCACCTGATGTACTCTTTCTATCATCAACACATCCTACCCAATTTGCATCAGTGTGCACATGAAGCTCAACATTTTCTAAATTAGGATACCATAGACCATAATCTATAGTGCCCTACAAGTATCTAAATATTCTCTTTACTTCCATGAGGTGACTTTGCTTAGGTTCTGCTGCAAATCTTCCAACTATGCCAGGTACATTGGAAATATTAGGTCTAGTTTGAGTAAGATATATGAGTTTACCAATCATAGACTTGTACAATGTTTTATCCATTGCTAGTGAGTCATCTTCTTTTGTAAGCTTGCATCAACTAATCATAGGTCTTCCTACTAGCTTGCAATCATCCATTTTGAATTTATTCATTATCTCTTTCACATACTTGGATTGATTAATGAAAATTCCTTTTTCTGTCTACTGCACATTTAGTCCCAAAAAGTATTTGATAGGACCAATCATACTCATCTCAACTCATGTTGCATTTCTTTGGAAAATTCTACACTTAATTTTTCATTACCTCCAAAGATAATGTCATCAACAAATATAGCTACAAGTAGTAGACCTTTAGATGTCTCTCTAATGAATAGATTACAATCTATTGCTCCTTTCTTAAATCCAATCTTTGTTACATATCCATCTAGTCTCTCATACCATGCTCTAGGGGCTTGCTTAAGTCCATAGAGGGCCTTCTTCAATCTACATACCATTTCAGGAATGTCTGATAAGGTGAATCCTTCTGGCTGCTCAATGTATACTTCTTATTTCAAATCTTCATTCAGGAATGCTGACTTGACATCCATCTGATATACTTTGAATTTTTTGACTATAGCATAAGCTAGAAACAACTTAATAGCTTCTAATCTTCTCATAGGTGCAAATGTGTCTGAATAATCAATGCCTTATCTTTGCACATATCCCTTACATACTAACCTTTCTTTATTTCTTACTACTGTACCATATTCATTCATCTTGTTTCTAAATATCCACTTTGTTCCAATCACATTCTTATCACTAGGTGTTGGGACTAGTTCCCAAGTGTCATTCTTAATAATCTGATCAAGTTCTTCTTTCATAGCATCATGCCAATCTAAATCATTACATGCATCTTCAACACTTAAAGGTTCAATCTGAGATAGTAAACATACCACTTCACTACTAGCTGAGTTCTTTTCTTGTGATCTTGTTAAGAATTTTCCGCTCTGATCTCCAATGATGTCTTTCTTGGAATGATTTCTAGATGTAAACTTTGGAACTTTAGGTGATGCTGACTCATCAGACTTAGGAGTACCTTCTTCACTTGTCTCAAGGTCATTGAATAACACATCAATACTGTCAAACATTTCCTCAGTGACTGTCTCACTAGTGGAGGGTCTGGGTTCTTCTTCAATCATTGGTGAGTAATCATGATATCTTTCTTGAATCATAAACTTTTCATGAATCTTAACATGAGAACTTTCAATGATCTTTTTCAATCTTAAATTGAAACATCTATAAGCTTTACTTTTAGTAGAGTAACCAAGAAAAATACCTTCATCACTTCTTGCATCAAAATGCCTACTGCTTCATCCCTCTTGATGTAGCACTTGCTTCCAAAGATTTTGAAGTATTTTACTGTGGGAACATTACCAAACCATAGCTCATATGTTGTCCTATCAGTGCCAGACCTTAATTGAATTCTATTGATGGTATAGACTGTTGTATTGACCACATCTCTCCAATAGGTATGTGAAAATTTTCCTTCAATCATGATGGTGCACGCTGTATCAAGAATGATCCTATTCCTTCTCTCTACAATTCCTTTCTGTTGAGGTGTTCCAAGTGTACTTAACTATCTCTTTATGCCATGTTCTTCATAGTATTCATAGAATCTATCAGAGGTGAATTCTCCTCCTCTATCTGATCTCAAACATTTTATCTTTAGTCCAAATTCATTCTCAACCTTGGCTTTGAATCTTTTGAACTTCTCAAATGCTTCTGAGTTATCTTTCAATAATGCAACCCACATCATCCTAGTATAATCATCAAGAAACAAAATGAAATACCTTTCACCATAGTATGATCTTGTTTGAGTTGGACCACATAGGTCTATATGAATCAGATCCAACTTGTTCTCTACTGAATTGTGCTTGCTCCTGAATGAATTTCTCACATGCTTTCCCATTACACATTCCCTACATATAGTATCAACTGGCTTTGCTATGCTAGGTAGATCTCTTACTACCTTTAAATTTCTTATCTTTACTATGTTTTCAAAATTGATATGCCATAGTCTTTTGTGCCACAACAACCTGTCATCAACTTTAGCAACAAAACAACTTGCTTCTGAATTGAGTTGAAAAAAATTACCTCTTTTCTTTGAGCCTGATGCAATCATAACACCATCCTTGTTGTTAATGATGCATTTGTCATCTTTGAACTATAGCTGATAGCATTTTCCAAGTAAATGTCCAACACTAAGAAGGTTATGTTTCAAACCATCTACATAGAGAACATCATTAGTACTATTCTTTCCATCCAAGGTGATGGCTCCTCTACCAACTAGTGTTGTCTCCAAATTTGACCATACCACCATTGTATTTGTCTAGATGAACAAACCTGCATTTATCACTTGTCATGTGATGTGAGCACCCACTGTATATAATCCAGTATGTCCTTATGTCAGCTTGTGAAATCAATGCTAGCTCTTGATTCTCTTTCTTATCTTCATGAACTATCTTATTATTCATTTTGTCTACAATAGAAATGAATCCAATTTCTTCTTCACCTGATTCATTATCTGAAACTCCATCTCTAGCATAGTAGCATTCCTTAGAGTACTTAGGCTTGTAATCCTTTTTAAGCTTTCTGGCTCTAGTAGGACACTTAGATGCAAAGTGACCAATCTTATTACATGAAAAGAACTTAAATGGTAATTGACCTTCATATTTTCCTTTTCCTTTCTTTTCTTTTTTTGCAATCATAGAAATGAAATCATCTAATGTTTTTTCTTCATCATCATCATCAAAATTACCAGTAGTGTTTGCAGATTTCTTACCTTGAACTATAGCTTTGAAGGTTGTCTCACTCTTTGGTTTTGTCTTCAATCTTGAAATCTCAAAAGCTGAGATTTTGCTGATCAAGGTCTCTCTCTTGAAATTAGATGTAAGTTGCATTGTTTAATCAAGGATGTTGATCTTGCTTTCATATTCTGGAGTGAGAGTGGTCATTAACTTGTCCATAATGTCCTCTTTAGAGATCTCTCCACCATTGTTTCTAATTCTAGCAACTGCTTCATTTATCCTTTGATTGTAAGCTCTGATATTTTCTTCAGGCAGCATCTCTCATGCATTGTATCTTTTCTTCCATGTCTTTCTGCATGCATCCTTTGCTTGTTTGTCTCCTTCAAATATGTCTTGTAGGTGCTTCCATATTTTGTGGGTTGTATCTACCTTTTTAATTTTTGAAAACTCACCATCATATAGGGTGTTGATAAGGGCTTCTTTAGCTATAGCATTTTGATGAAACAAATCCTTTTTCCTATCAGTAGCATCATCCTTGCAAGGTCTTCCAAGGTAGGAATCTTGGCTTCTTTGATAGTTACATCAAAAACTTCAAAAGCAATGCACTGCAAATGGGTCACCATCTTGTTCTTCCAATCAAGATAATTCTCTCCATCAAACTTAGTACTTTCTATCCTAAAGTATGGCCTCAAATCAACCTTGAGCTATTAAAATTTCTCTCTGAGGCACTTGGCTCTTATACCAATTTTTAGGAATAGTCCCAAGAGCTAACTGAGAATGGGCAAGGTGAATCAGTTATCTACAAGTTTCAATTCTTTATCCAATTAAGTATACTTAAACATAAAGCATAAACACAATGAAAGAACACTTGAACACAACACAATATTTTGGTTATGGGGAAACCCAAATCGGTAAAAACCCTGGTGGGAATTGACACCCACTAATATTCTACACTAGTGTATTATTATCTTTGTTAGAAGATCCTTAACCCTATTAGGATTTTCTTTACAATATATTTAGTACAGTAGACCTGGTCAAGGGTCAGACCCTATTAGGAGTCTTTTACAATTTTCCCTATTAGGGGAGAGGGCACACTATTCAAGAGCTCACTACTCAAAGGGGTGAATGCTACAACCTTTTGAATAATAGATACACACTATATTTGGATCTTGGTGAACTGTGCTTTGACTTGCTATCTAGATCAGTTCCAATTTATAGCACAAATACTTTACTTGGTCACACAGACCTTCTCCTTATGGCTCAACACTTCATACACTCTGCTCTACTCTTCTTAATTAGCCATGAACCACACTCAAGCAATCACAAATGACTTCCTATAAATATCTTTCCTCTAAATGATATAATCAAGTCAGCCTATTAGAACCACCTTGAAATCATATTATAAAAATGGTAAAAAACTCTAATAAACATTTTGTCGGCTCTACTATGCACGCAACACATTCTGGGACCTGTCCAATAAGATAATTGTAGATGCATGCTACACACTGTCGGATCTACCAAAACAATTGGATCTTTTTCCTCAAGCTAAATTACTTCATGTGCTCTTAACCAAACATCAATAACTCTTCTCTAAGCTCAAATCCAAGGGTGCATATCGAAAGGATAGGTGAAACTCTAGAACTAGTATAATCTTTGTTGGCTCTTCTGAACAAACATAGGAAACTACTACTGGAGAATAGAGACTGCATAACTTCACTTCTACTAATCATCAGACTCTATGTCCATGAATGTAATATCACTAATATGTCTTCAACATATATCCAAGTGTGCAAGGCTCCATGATAATTGTATGGACAACCATACATAGAACATTGCATGTTACTATGTCAGGAACACTGCTGACAGAAGTTGTTGTATAACTATCTATACTAATAGTTAACCTATGCACCCATGATATCATCCTAATATCATGTTCATGCTACATATACCGAAATCTTAATGCATAATTCTTATATGCATGCTAATTTCCATATGTTGTCATCAATGAAAAAAATATAGTTAGTACTGGCTTGCTGGAAAATTTCCAACAAATATATCATTTAGGTATGATCCAAGCCTAGGTTAGAAAGATCAAAGCTTATAATACCAATCAGTGAATGCTTTTCCTATCAATGTTTCATTGAATAGAGAGTTTAATAATATAAACACCAAACTGTGTCTTCACAAGCATAGAAGTGATTGTTTGTGAAGAATTAAAAGTGTATTGCTTGGTAGTTCATTACATTGTCTTCTTCAACCATACACACCTCCTGACAACTTCTAAGACTCCTCTCCCATAAGAATCCTCTCCCATAGTGATAGAAGATATATCCATTTTGTGCATAACCTGAAGTCATTGTATTCCATGAGAGTGCATCTTTTGAGAATTTTTTTTGAACATTTCAAGGGACCAGTAGTTATACAGTTAAATCATCATAACTTTCCCATTAATTAACCAACACACATGGCATAGACTATCTTCATACTAACAATACGTTGCATGTTTAGTACAAAACTATTATTAATTGGCAGATTAAATGTAGATAATTACTAATTTAGATTAAGCATATTATTACTAATAGATTAAGCATATTAGTACTATGCTTAACGTTCCATTTATATCCTAGTATATAAAGAATAAAATTAGAAGACAATGAAGATTTGTCTGACCAATAGTCTATAGAATTAGACCTTTATTTGGCGAGGTCAAATCTTCCTTCGTGCTAGCAGTCTACCTAGTTGTAAAAATCCTTAATTTTTTGTTAATATATGGAAATCCCATGAACTCTAAGGGCCCAATTCATCCAACAACTTGATCCCACATGGTTTTTGACTATTTTGCAGTTGAGTTTCATCTTGTCTGGTTGAATACATGTGAAATATTCAACCTAGGGCATCATTGTTCAAAAAGAAAACTAACCTTCCCAACTCTAAGATTTTGAACTCTTATAAAAAATTTCCTTAACTCACCTTCCACACAGTGGCATTGAATCCCAATGGTGAAAATGTGAGGTAGTGCAAAATCTTCCAACAAAGATTGTTTGCATGCCAAGCACTGTACAGGAACAATCAATAAAAGTACTAAAATTCTTTGATTTTAAACCAATATAATCAGTACATGGAATGATCAAAACTTATAATACCAGTCAATGAATGTTTTTCCTATCAATGTTATATTGAATAGAGAATTTAATAATATAAACACTAGACTATGTCTTCACGAGCAGCAAAATGACTGTTTGTAAATAATTAAAAGTTCATTGTTTGGTAGTTCATTATATTGTATTCTTAGACCATACACACCTCCACACAAGAAGGACTAAAACCAAACCATAGGATGGTCTAGGAATTTTGAAGACATCCTTTATTACAAAGCAAAACAAAATATAGAACTCAAGTCCCAAAGTAAAACTGAATGGCCTAGGTGCCCTACACCAATACACCCCCCATGTAATTCAATATTCTAAAGTCCTTGAATCCAAGAAAATGTAAGTCAATAACACAAAATATATCACTTAGAAGTCTTGTGAATAGTCTTGGTGAGTTTAACCCTTTTGAAGCACTTTAGAAATATTCACTACATCATTGCTTTCCAAATATTTGACAGAGCCTAGGAAATCACTAGTTCTTCAAGACAAAGATTATTTGCATGCCAAGCATTGTAATGGAATAGTTAGTAAAAGGACTAAAATTCTTTGATTTTAAGAGTTCAAAACAATATAATCAGTACATGGAATGATCAAAAATTATAATACCAATCAATGAATTCTTTTCCTATCAATGTTGCATTGAATAGAGAGTTTAATAATATAAACACCAGACTATGTCTTCATGAGAAGATCACATTGACCAATACACACCCCATCCCACCATCCACACCCATCCACTCATGTCAAGATCTTGTGAATCCAAGAAAATGTAAGTCAATAACACCAAATATATCACTTAAACTCACCAAGACTCTTCACAAGACTTCTAAGTGATATATTTGGTGTTATTGACTCACATTTTCTTGGATTCAAGGACTTTAGAATATAATCCAAAATTGATTATGTAATGAAGGAAGTGAGAGGGAAGGACCTTGATTTAGGTCAATGGATATTTCAACATGATTTTGGATAAGATCTTGACATGAGTGGATGGGTGTGGATGGTGGGATGGGGGGTGTATTGGTGAAGAGTCTTGGTGAGTTTAAGCCTGTTGAAGAACTTTAGAAATATTGAATACATCATTGCTTGCCAACTATTTGACAGAGCCTACGAAATCATTGGTTCTTCAAGATAAAGATTGGTTGCATGTTAACCACTATATAGGAACAGTCAATAAAAGGACTGAAATTCTTTGATTTTAAGACTTCAAAACAATATAATCAGTACATGGAATGATTAAAATTTATAATACCAATAAATGAATTCTTTTCCTATCAATGTTTCATTGAATAGAGAGTTTAATAATATAAACAACAGACTATGTCTTCATGAGAAGAAAAGTGACTATTTGTAAAGAATTAAAAATTTATTGCTTGGTAGTTCATTACATTATCTTCTTCACCCATACACACCTCTACACATGAAGGACTAAAACCAAACCATAGGATGGTCTAGGAATTTAGAAGACATCCTTTATTACAAATAAAAACAAAATATAGTGTAGATCCCTATAGTTTTTGTTGACCATTAGTGTTTCACACTTATTCATTTACCTAGGCAATGATGGTCGGTCATCACTACGACTGAGTCATTTTGTAAAAGCTGAGTTTTGTATTGTATACTTACCGAGCAGTAGTACTGTCGAGTAAAGTCATCGTCACTATGTTTGTAATATGCTGAGAGTATAGTTATTGCCAAGTTACATATATCAATGGTTACCGACTGATAGAAAAGTTCAACTAATGTCGAGTATAGTTTATGCCAAGTACTAGGAATAACTTTTGCCGAGTTAACCATAATTGACATACAAGTTTGGAATAGCACAATGATCGAGGTAAACCATTTTTGGTGATAATAATGTTTTGTATTTTGTCTATTGAGGTAATTATGGAGGTAATTACACATCCATATTGTTATCATTGATCCCTATGTAAAACCTAGAGCCAATCAAAAAATTTTATAGTTAAGGCGGCAATAGAAATAAATCTGATCTGTAGATCTTGAAATGGTAAAATGTTTTTGTTGTTATATAAAGGAAAGATCTAGATTAGAGATAAGTGTGTGAATCAGAGATATAAGATTGAATTAGTATGAGAAAATGATTAGAGAAGTATATTTAGAATAGCAAAGTATTCAGATAGAGTTCAGTGGCCGAGCTAAGCAGTGAAAGGATAGAATCAAGAAAGATCAGATAGAAGATATCAAAATATAAAGAAAAGAGGAGATCTAAAATTTGCATACTAGTGCAAACCAAAAGATCAAGTACTGAGACATTTTGACCAGTGTATCAGGGTAAATCTCTTAACTGAGTAGTCTTAGAAAACTTTTTGTAAATCTCTTTATGGAGTGCTTACTTTATTGTAAGTTTATAAATCCTTTATTAAGGTAGACTATACAGTCTTTTTTGCTTTTAACCAAGAAGACCTTTCACAGGGTAGATCATGGTTTGATCACATTTTCTATGCCTTAATAGGCAAAACTTATTACTGTAGTAGTGAAGATTTGTGGGTGTCATCCCCACCCCAATTTTACCTTTTAAGGGTTTCTGGGTTACCAAAATCTTGGTGTTATGAGTAATTTCATGCATGCTTCTTTATATGTTTTGTTGCTTACTATGATCAAGTTTTTTTTATGTTATGCATAAAAGTTTTATTAGATTAAAGGATAAAAGTAGGTAATATTTGATTCACCCCCCCTCTTAGTATTACTTTCCCATTTATATTTCCAACAATTGGTATCAGAGCAGCAAGGTTTCTCTTAAGGAAGTCTAACCACTTGAGGAAAAAGATATTAAAATGGAAGCTTATAAAATGGGGAAGATCATAGAGAATCAAAATATTGAAGTACAACTGGCATTGCAGCAATTGGAAGCAGCTAGAGGAGAATTGAAGAAATCTTTGAGCAAGAGAAGAGAGATTGCAATCCAACAGAATGAGCCACAATACAAAGAGGAAGACATCTCTGGACTATTTGACAATGGTAACTCTGTCGAGGGTGATAAAGCTATAAAAGAATTACTAGAGAAAAATACCATACTAAATGATGACATCATAACTCTAAGGAGAGAACAAGGAATTCAATCTATTAGACTTTGTGAATTAGTGGAACAGAAAAAGAAAGCTGAAGATGATAAGACAATGGCTAAAGAAGACAAAAGACAAATTGCAATCAGACTAGATGAAAGAACAAGTGACATGCAAAGATTGACTAATAATCAACTAGACATGGTAAATCAGCTATTGATAGTTAATCAGGAATTGGGTAGAAAAGATATGGAAATCAATCAACTAAGATCTAGGAATGATCAGTTGAAACATGATCTTAGAACTGAAAAAGAGATCAATGAAAGGATGAACAAACCCAATGAAGCTACAAAATATTTTGAAGAGCTATTAAGATCACCTAGAAGATCCAGTGATAGATCAAGACTTGGACTAAATAAACATTCATCTACTGAAGAAGGAGAATCATCAATGAATGGAGAACAGAAGATGGCTAAACCAAAGAACACCAAACCCATATGTCATCATTATGGAAAGCTAGGACATACAGCCAACATATGTAGAAGAAAACATGGTAAATCTAATTCTAAGCCTAAGTTTAATGGACATTGTCTTAACTACAAGAAGCATGGACATCAAACACATGATTGTAGATTCAAACCTAGTAATTCATCCACCTCACCCAAGTTTCAAGGAAGTTGTTTCAATTGTCAAAAATATGGGCATAAAACATTTGAATGTAGATCAAGACCAAGGTGGTCATCAGATGAGCAAACAAAGCCAGTCACAAAGTACAACTATTACAATTGGGATTACAACACTTGGTATAATTGCCATTATTGTGGCAAGTATGGACACATCAGAGAAAATTGCATGAAGACTCACTTTAGAGGTAAATCTAAAAGTTGGATGAATGGAAGCATGGTTTGTTACAAATGTAACAAGGTCAATCATTTAAAGAAAGATTGCAAATCACCTATGCTGAGCAATGAAAATTAGAATGGAGGTGTTCATGAGAAATTGAAGTGTCAGATTGAAAAGACATGGAGGAAAGAACAAGAAAACTCAACTGAAGCTAGCACATTGGCGATCACCCAGTCCAATGTATTAGGTGATCACACTTCTTCTAATTAAGCTTGAAAGGTATGTTTGGAACTGAGTCTTGCAAAGCCTTATATTTCATCAATTCATAACATAGAACCGAGAAAAAGTCCACATCAGCATAGATAAAGATGCACTAGGACATATGTGAACAAAATAGAAAATTTCACTTTTGATGTCGAGCATTAGTGTCAATGACCAAGCTATCAATGTATGCCGAGCACCTGCTACGACCGAAATGCTATGTACATCGAGCTTGTGAATTTTTTGAGATAGTTGTAATCTACCTAAATCTGTATGGAGCATTTATGAGGCCCTAATCCTATTTTTTTGAATTCTATAAAGCAGAAAGTTGTTGTTAATTTCATCTCACTAGGATATTCAAGATTTCAAAGACTGATTTAGAGTTTGAGCAACCAGATTAAGAAAAGTGATTCTAAATTCTCTCAGCGTGCCGTCGGCAAAATTCATCTATAGGGTTATCGACAAAAAGGTACCTTACCAAGCAAATATTTTCTTTTTCAAAAATTACAGTTTAAAATGGCATCATCGTCATCCACACCAGTTAAGAAGCAAGGGATGGAAGTTTTCAATGTGCAACTTGTAAGGAACGAAGTTTGCAAGCTGAGGGTATTCAAGACAATGTCGAAAAGTTCTTGAAGAGGAGATTTGAACAGAGCCCCTATCTTCTATTCTAGAAAATGTGTTATTGATGAATGACATTAGGTCTTTCTATATGTGCAAAATTGGAGAAATTGGTGATTATGAGATTAGGGAAGCATATGACAAACTATGTGTCAATGGAGTACTAAAGATGGAACATAAGGTTGTTGTCGATCAAGGGTTAGTGCATGCCCTAAATTTCCCATAAAATTTCAAAGTGGAATGGATCAAGATCATTTTGGGTTGAGTACACGACATGCAATTATGGTTGGAGGATGGACCGGTGAAGATCACAAAGGAAATGATACACAAGGTCACTGGTTACCCTACAATTGACGGGAAGAGAACAATGAAATGTGCAGGAAAAGAGGATATTCAAGAAAACATGTAATGCCCTTCCAACCCTATCAAGTCTTGGTTATGTTCACTTGAAATTAGGAAGGACTATATGTGAGAATGATCCTGCTTGAGATGGTTTCTTAAACCAAACCTCTTCCAACGTACCATAACTTCATATTTTAATGTGGGAAATAACAATACTTACATAAGTATGTCCCTTTATATCTTCATGTGTGTCAGTGATAGGATCACCTGATAGATCTATATGTTTCTATGTGAAATGCTCATTATTAATATTTATGTGTACATTAGGTTAATTGAATATAATCATTTAAGGGTTAGATGGGTTACCTTCTATAATATCGTTACTTGGGATTAGACATGATCGATGCATTTATGGTTATATGATTTGTTTATCTTGAATTGATAATGGGACACTTTTAGTATATGTCTGATGGTTAAATGGGTATGTGAAAGATAATAAATGATTTATATTTACATGATTATGTTATGATTCATTATTGTCATACAATATAGAAAAGAAATCATTTTGATACTAACCACACTAATCCAATTATGCTTTGTTGATGTGACTGTTGAAAGAGGGGAGGTAGTTGTAGTTACTCCTCCAGGAGGTCCACATGATGTTGCACTCTCCCTCCTTGTTTGCAATTGCTTGTACATATGTATATATATATATATATATATATATATATATATATATATATATATATATATATATATATATATATATATATATATATATATATATATATATATATATATATATATACATATGTATATATATATATATACATATATATATATACATATATATATATACATATATATATACATATATATATACAGATATATATATACATATATATATACATATACATATATATATATATATGTATATATATATATGTATATATATATGTATATATATATATGTATATATATATGTATATATATATATATGTATATATATATGTATATATATATATGTATATATATGTATATGTATATATATATGTATATGTATATGTATATATATATGTATATATATATGTATATATATATATATATGTATATATCTATGTATATATATATATGTATATATATATGTATATATATATATACATAGATATATACATATATATATATACATAGATATATACATATATATATATATATATACATACATAGATATACATATACATATATATATATATATATATATATATATATATTGGTGTACTTGGTTGGTGTTGCAAGATGCACATACCAGGCATCGACTCCACCTAGCTACATAGGTCTAAGCGTGCCTTAAAAATCCTTGAACTATTGTTGTGTGGAGGTATTACCAAGATTACTCTCAAGGTTACCATGGACTTAGGTTTCTCTTTAGGAGGTTACCCTAGTTGGGGGATCCGAATGCACTATGTGATGTGGTCTTGTGAATTATGATTTGATGCCATTTTGTGATTTATGATGTGAGTTAGATTTATCCCTAACTAGTATATATATGTATATATATATTTATTATATATAAGTGTACATTGATTGTGTGCTATATAGGTATGTGTATATGTGGGTGCACATGCATATACCCATGCTTATATAAATAATAATATTTGTATGGATTTATCGATTGTTTTAGTGGTATGTTATCTAAAGTGAATTCAATGAAGTGTATTAAATAAATTTATTAAAAAGTGAAAATAATATTAATAATAGTAATAATAAAAATAAATGCTCTTTGTAGTAAAACTAGCTATCTAGGAGGGAGTTGAACTTGAGACCTCCTAGAAGTTAGGCTAGTTGGTTTCCATGTGTGCTAAGTGGTTTTCTTGAAAGTTACTTGTTGGATGTTCTTGTTATGTTTTCCTTCATGGTTATTTTTAATTAAATTCATTAAAACTTTGTTAAGTGCTTACGGGAATAATTGGTTTAATTTTTCAACCAACTATGGAAGTTGGAGAAGTTGCTTCTTGTAAAGCAACTCCTCCAACCACATAGTTGGAGGATAAATGTTTGAAGATTTGGTGTGCGAAGGAGGATAATAATTTTTGGAAGATTTGTTTTTATTTTGAGTGGTCTATAAATGGTTTCTCCAAAAAATTTTGGTGAAAGTTATGTGAGTTTGAGAGTCTCTGGTTGGTGAAGTCTTATGTGTGAGGATTGCTTGGAGTTGATTGCCACAGGAAGATTTTCAACAGGACATCTACTCAAGGCTGGAAAGTTTGTAGAGAATCTCCAACCAAGGGAGGATGATTCTCCGCAGGACTCCAGGTAGGGTCTAAACTAGGATGTACCTCCATTCTTCCCATGTGCGTGATTATGTATATGATTGATATGTTACTCGATGAGAATGTGATGGTTTATTTCTATTTGAAAATGAGAACTATATATATGTTTTTTTTTTTTTGTGTATTTGAAATATGTTTCCAGGAAGTAATTTTTATGAATGTTTGTTTGTTCACTATGGTGAAATCTTCCTAGGAGGGTAGAATTGGTTTTGATCATGTAGGATAGTGTATTATATTGTTATTGAACGTATTATGAAAGCTTCCAGAATTTAGAACTATTGTTTCAACCTTACTGGTCCATGTCGGTTTATGCACCACCTTTTCTTGTCTAGATCTAGAATAGTTTTGTTAGATAGATAAGATGGATTGATGAGCCATTTTTGAAGGGAAACTAGGAGATCTCAAATGGGTCATGCTCAGATTAGGTAACCACAGTCCCCATAATGCCCAATTTTACCCGCAAGACATAGTTGACTATTGCATTTTGTAGTTTTTGTCGGTCTAGTATTGACCGAGCTAGGTTGGTTCAGTGTTGACCGAGCCAAGTCAGTTCAGTTTTAACTGAGGGAGGTCAGTGTAATGTTAACCAAGGAAGATAGGAATGCTAGTGTGAACCAAGCTAGATAGGGAAAAATAGGCTTTATACAATTATAACATTTAACATTTAAGTATAAGTTTATGTACTTTAATTTCTTATACTTTAAGTTATACTTGTATAAAGGGTTTAGGTGCCTTCTGAGATGATTGAGATAGGTTCCAAATTCATAGGAGTTAAGATGCAATTTCTAATTTTGAGTTTTCTTAAAAATCAGACTTAGCCAAATTTCAGGCACGTGAGATTTTGCAGAGCATGGTGTTTTGGCAGATGAAATTTTGTGTAAAATTTAAATATGTTCATTGCTTGTTTTGTTGGGATTATATGGTGCATTTAGATGCTTGAATAAGGTCTAGGATGTGTTTTAGGGATCAAAATTAGAGTTAGGGTTGTCCAATGGACTAGGACTGTTCTAGGGCCTCCTAAATGTTTCCCAAGCATTCCTAAACTTTCCTATTCTTTTCTTTTTCTACACTTTGATTCTAGTTCTTGAAAGTATTTACGATGTATTTTATTTCAAGTATGATGTATTTGTGATGTGTGAAGTTTGTATCACCTATGTACATTCATTACTTGTTTTGTTGAGGTTACATGGTTTACTTATGATGATTTTCACTTGGCATAGATTTGTGCTTAGTTTATGAGGCTAGGACTCATCTTGATGGCCAATGTGCATGGGAGAGTTCCTTAGACCTATAAATGAGCCTTAGAAAGTTTTACTTGTGCATGTGAAAGGTTTTATGTTTCTCCTTGAGATGTCTTGTGATAGACATTCTTCCAATGGTTCCTGTTATGTATATGGCTAAGGTTAGGACTCGTCCTGAGGGCCTGAGTGCACGGTGGAGTTTCCTAAACCTATGAATCGAGACTTGGAAGTGTTATCTTGTTTTGTGACTTATGATGGGGTAAGGGAATATAAACCTTAAGTGAGTGGCTCACCATAGGTTCTGGAACCCTAAAGTGGTTGCTAGAGGACCCTATGGGTGGGTTTGTAAAAAGTGATAACCTTAAAAATTAACCTGGGAAGGGGGGATTCAAAAGATAATGAAAGAAAACATTAATGGCCACACAGATCTAATTGGAGTACCAGGACTAGGGATAACTGCTAGGATGGATCCCTATTCATATAGGGAGCACCGGGGTTACATGGTTGCTAGGAAGGATTCCAATATATAGGTTGTGTGATGACACTCACTTAGGTGGTCTCCTAGAATGTTAACCTCAGTGTTATAATATGATGATATTTAATGTGCTTTATTCTTGCTCTTTTGAGTCTTGGATTTATTCATTTTTTTTGAGACTTAGATTTCCTTAAGGTCTTGAGAGTACCTTGGTTCTATCTCCTAGCACGGGGAGTGGAACTTTACCAGTTTCACATGGTTGGGTGGAAAATCTCTTTTGAGGTATTATTCATGGTTTGTGTCATGGCTGAGATTCTAAGTTGTTCAGTGGTGAAGATTCTATTCTCGTATCATGTATCTCTATCTTTTGTTATCAAGATGTAAAGACATATTATAAGCCCTTGGGCAACTTGATGTAATTATCTTTCTATATGCCTTTGGGTAATGTGCAGCAACTATAATTATGTTTGTAAAAGAAAATTGTAAGGAATAAGTTATGTATATGTGAAGGGTAGAATCGTGAATCTAAAGAAGGGATTGAATATGGTTAAATCAATGAGTAATTTCTTACCTTATATCTCTTGTGAATTTTAAATGAAATTGAAAGTAATGGTTCTATGAAAACCTTTGTAATGAAAGTACTTATGGATGTAAACTTCTTTAGAAGGAAACTTGTTTTGATATTTGGTTAGTGAAAATATGTGCTAAGGGTTAAAGGGTATCTCTAGGTGAAATAATAAGGGAAAAAGGAACATGTATGTTATCGAAAGAAGTAATGGGATGTGATTTCTTAAATGTATATTTCAATGTGACTGATGTCGGGTTATTCAACTAGGTTTAATATAAATCCTTTACTAGATGTTTACAAGGTTATGGTTGATAATTTGTGGAAGTTAAACTTATGGCAAAAATGATTCGTTTAATGATTTATGTTGGTTTCTAATATATGATTCAGGAATCTTAATGGAAAATCTTAAATGAGTTTTGATGGTGCCTTTGAGTTGAGCATGGTTATGGTTAAGGGGTAAATAAATATGAAAGAATAAATGTGCTTAGTGGATGTGTTAAGTAATGTGTGCTTGTTTCACTTCTAAAGGTAAATTACATGTTAGTCGGTAAGGGAAATTAATTCCACTAGTTCATTAATGTAATTGGTTATGATGTGAAATGGAATTAATGTTAATTGAAGTTGTAATGAAAATAGAATTTATTAGATTAAGTAATTAAATGAAATACTTGATAATGGTAATTGAATTCATTAAGGGAACCTTAAGGAATGTACTTGTGGATGGTAATGATATGTTAGAGTGTAAAAAAAAAATTAGTTCTAATTTTAGGTCATTGACCTGATTCCTTATGGTTTCCCTAGTAGGGCCATTACAAAACACCCAAGTAGTTTGGAACAAACGCGACATGAAAATTTCCACCATTACCGATCCAGAAATTAACTTTGCTATTAGAGTCATCTCACACAAGTTTTATCAATCTAGTCGATTGGACAATGTCCCCTGTATGGAAGTGGACCAGACATGGAAGATTATTAAGAAAGGGCACACATATGACCTTGCTGAGCTCCAACTGACTCAACTTGCTGAGAATTTGAACTCCATCTAAATGGATAATAACTCTATGTGTAAGTTACATTCCCTACTGGTCTGTATATTCTTTTATGTTAAGAAGTGTTTTCCTACACATGGTGATGTCACATGGGATAAGAAGAAGCCCATCACAATTCAAATTAATGATTTTATAAACCAGATTGGTGATGATTTTGAAGGAATTATGGATAATTATTTCATTGAGTTTAAGAAGAAGATGAGGAATAGGACTAGAATCCCTATGTCTTTAATTGAGAAGTACAACAAAGATATATGCTTTCTAGTAGACATAGACTTTACCTATGCACAGGTAGTCCTACCTAGGGTTTCATGGTTAATGCCATTACCCTATGAACTCAACATAGATGAAGCTACTATAGCAATCACAGCCCTCCTAGCTGAGGAAATTGATACTAAGGCACCTTACTTTGGAACATTTGAAGAGGCCAAATCCAAGATTTCTTTGGGATTATTGGCTACCACCACTGAAAGGAAAAGAAAGAAAATAGTGAGAAATATGGTAGAATATGTTAAAGAATCTAAGAAGGATGCACCATTGGAGTTAACCCAAGGATTGGGAGAAGATGAACTGAGTGCAACTAGTAGTAGTGAGAAAGAAGAAGAAGAAGAAGAAGAGAAGAAACTAGTAATTGTCGAGTCCTCACCGAAGAGAAGAGTGTTGAAATGAAAAGTGTCAGTGACACCATCACTAAGGCCTCAAACTAGAAAAGCTACTACCGAGACTCCAAAGAAGACTCCTGCATCTGCAAAGCAAAAATATTCTCAACCCAAGGTAGTGCCGACCAAGGCTATGAAGAAGCTGAGAAGGAAACTTGTTGTAATAGAAGATAATGAGGTAATAGAAAGTGATGAAGTAATAAAGGGGAAGGATACACAACAAGGTACACATCAACTCATTGTTGATGAGTTATGTCTTAAGCTTACTAAAATAGTAGCAGTAGATGAGGTAAAAAGATTAAAGTTTGGAAAAATGAGTATTGGAGATAAGGAGAAAGTTGAGGATGCTATTATTGAAATGTTATGCATTTTCAAGATGTTGCCAATTGAGATTGAAAATAGAATTCCAAAGGAATTATGCAACAAGGTCACACAGAAATGGGATTATGCTCTACAAACAAAGAAGGAAATCAGGGAGAGTACACTAGCTCAAGTTGAAACTAGTCACCCTTGCAGACATCAAATAGATAATTGAGCAATATACATGCAAGTTTGATCCTAAAATTAGAGCCTATCACATTCTTCAACACAAGGTTGAAGATGTTGTCCAAGAAAGTTTAAGAATTTGGAAGGTATTGTATGGTTTGATACTCATTCCTGATGAAGAAAAGGATGAAGAAAAGGATGAAGAAAAGGATGAAGGAAAGAATGAAGGAAAAGATGATAATACTTCAACAGTTGTTGAACTTGAAATCAAGCAAAATAAAATGGAGACTGATACTCCTAAGGAAATAAAATCACATGATACATATGAGGTTCACATTGTTGACATACTGGAGAAGAGTCCTATTAAGAATTCATTCTTCACTAAGGATGATTTAAAGAACATGGAAGCAAATGACACACCCCTTCCCGATAGCAACACTCTACTATTGCAAGTCATGGATTATCCCACCATTACGAGCACACAATCTACCGATGATAATCTTACTCTACCTGGAGTTGCTACTGTTGATCAATTAGTTGGTACAAGTCCAACTGAGGAAACCATTCAGTTGGTACCACTAACTCAATCTGTTGAGGAAGAAGTTAAAATAGCAGACAACATTCAAAGTCCTCCTAAGGAAGAACATAGTACAAAAGAACAAGGAGGAAAATTAGATAAACAAGCTGTTAGCCCTTGTGCTGAGGAGAAGGAGAAAGGAGAAGAAAACATAAAAGGAAAACTCATTGAAGAATGAGAACCAAAGGAACAAGAGGCAATAAAAGCTCTTGTATAGATTTCAACTGGAAGCACTCCACTAAGAGGACACAAGGAGCAAGATGAGGTCACAATTGATGAAGAAATTGTTATTCCTAAATGGGATACAAATAATCTTTCCTATGAGCAACTATAGATAATGAAAAATATTTTGACAAGAAAGAGCAAGCAAGCAAAAATTCGTAGAGAGCATCAATAAAAATAGGTTCTTCATGAAACTAAAGATATATTTAATGAAGTATATGACTTATCAGATGTAAATAGTTTTGTTCCCATATTGGAACAACTTGTACACATTGTTCAGAAAGTCAATAATTAAGTTACATGTGCAAGTGATAAGTTATTTGAATGGTCAAAAAGAAGGTTTGAGACAAAAATGCTAAACAAGATATCTATTGAGATAGTAGTAAAAAAAGTTGAGTTGTCCAAATTAGTAAAGGAGACTGAGGGATTAGTTGTTAATGGATAGTCTCTATTGGCCAAGATATGTAATGTTGAATTATTCATAGAGGAAAATCAACAATTTCTTGAGACTCTCAAGAAAGAAATCAAAGCTACAAGTCAGTCCCTGACCTTGGATGCCAACACCAGTGTCACACATTATGTGAAAATTATGCAGACACAAGGTAAGTTAGCCGAGCTAATGGCTAATGATGGCAAGATTCATTCTCACCTACTCTCTATTCAAACTATGTTAACATCACATTTAGAGGCTATACAGAGAAAATTAGCAAAGGCTAAAACATTGATCTAGAGTGATCCACATCTATCCACAACCAAGAGCCTTATCAGTTTAGCTGCTGATTTAGAAGCGCAGACAAAATTTTTGAACCTTTCTTCAACTGCTTGGACCGATGCACTCTACATGATCATGGTGCTGCATAAACCTTTTCTAGAGAAAATTTGTGAACTACCTACTGATGAAGAGATTAGTCATGTAAAAGACAAGGGGGAATCATCATGACACGAGTTAGGAAAAGGGTAGAATAGGAATAGGTAATAAATTTTGAATGTATATATATATATATATCTCAGGGGGAGTATTAGGCTAGTACAAACATATTTTGTAAATCATGTTTACCAATGTCATGACAAAGTGTTTTTTCCACTAATGTCAAAGGGGGAGATTGTAGATCCCTATAGTTTTTGTTGACCATTAGTGTTTCACACTTAGTCATTTACCTAGGCAACAATGATCGGTTATCACTGCGATCATGTCATTTTGTAAAGGCTGAGTTTTGTATTGTATACTTATCGAGCAGTAGTACTACCAAGTAAAGTCATGGTCACTATATGTTTGTAATATGCTGAGAGTATAGTTATTTTTGAGTTACATATATCAATGGTTACCGAGTGATAGAGAAGTTAAAACGATGCCAAGTACAGTTTATGTCGAGTACTAGGAATAACTTTTGTCAAGTTAGCCAGAATTGACATACAAGTTTGGAATGGCACAATGATCAAGGTAAACCATTTTTGGTGATAATAATGTTTTGTATTTTCTCTATTGAGGTAATTACAGAGGTAATTATGCATCCATATTTTTATCATTGATCCCTATGTAAAACCTAGAGCCAATCAAAAAATTGTATAGTTAAGGCGGCAATAGAAATAAATCTAATCTGTAGATCTTGAAATGGTAAAACATTTTTGTTGTTATATAAAGGCAAGATCTAGATCAGATATAAGTGTGTGAATCAGAGAGATAAGATTGAATTAGTATGAGAAAATGATCAGAGAAGTATATTCAGAATAGTGAAGTATTCAGACAGAGTTCAGTGGCCGAGCTAAGCAGTGAAAGATTAGATAGAAGAGATCATAATATAAAGAAAAGAGGAGATCTGAAATCTGCATACTAGTGCAAACTGAAAGATCAGGTACTGAGACATTTTGACCAGTGTATCAGGGTAAATCTCTTAATCGAGTAGTCTTAGCAGACTTTTTGTAAATCTCTTTATCGAGTGCTTACTTTATTGTAAGTTTATAAATCCTATAAGAAGGTAGACTATACAATCTTTTTTTCTTTTAACCGAGTAGACCTTTCATAGGGTAGATCATGGTTTGATCACATTTTGTAAGCCTTAATAGGCAAAACTTATTACTATAGTAGTGAAGATTTATGGGTGTCATCCCCACCCCAGTTTTACCTTTCAAGGGTTTCTGGGTTACCAAAATCTTGGTGTTATGAGTAATTTCATGCATGCTACTTTATATGTTCTGTTGCTTACTATGATCAAGTTTTATTTATGTTATGCATAAAATTTTTATCAGATTAAAGGATAAAAGTAGGTAATATATTATTCACCCCCCCCTCTCAGTATTACTTTCCCATTTATATTTCCAACATATAGAACTCAAGTCCCAAGGCAAAACTGAATGGCCTAGGTGTCATGCACCAATACACCCCCCATGTAAGTGAATATTCTAAAGTCCTTGAATCCAAGAAAATGTAAGTCAATAGTTCACCAAATTTATCACTTATAAGTCTTGTGAAGAGTCTTGGTGAGTTTAATCCTTTTGAAGATGTTTAGAAATATTGAATACATCATTGCTTGCCAACTATTTGACAGAGCCTAGGAAATCATTGGTTCTTAAAGAAAAAGATTGTTTGCACGCCAAGAATTGTACAAGAACAATCAATAAAAGGTCTAAAATTCTTTGATTTTAAGACTTCAAAATAATATAACCACTAAATGGAATTATCAAAACCTATAATACCAATCAATGAATGCTTTTCCTATCAATGTTGCATTGAATATAGAGTTTAATAATATAAAGACCAGACTATGTTGTCATGAGCATATACCATTTTATTGGATTCAAGGACTTTAGAATATACTCCAAAAAGTTAAAGTAGCCAAGTCAAGGATGAGGGGAGCTTCTCTAACTTGGTGGAAGTTTGTAAAAAATGAAAGAGAAAAAGAGGGGAAGACTCCTATTTCCTCTTGGAAGGGGATGGTGATAAAAATAAGAGAGACCTACCTATCAGATGACTATGAGGTACAATTACACAAGAAAAGACAAAACCTAAGGAAAAAATGCCTAGATGTGAGTGACTATATAGAGGAGTTTCACAAGATATGTATTAGGTCTCATGTTATGGAAGAAGAAAGCCTAAAAGTGGATAGATACCTAAATGGGTTAAAGTGGAATATACAAGAGGAAATAAGCCTCTTGAGCCCAAGAATGATTCATCAATGCTTTCAAATTTCTCTTAAAGTGGAGGAGAATATTAAGAAGAACCATGAAACAAGAAACATAGGTAGGGGTAGAGGAAGATATGACTGAGGTCATATAGGATGATTTGGAGGAAGAAATTCAAAACAAAGAACCCAAGGTGCGACTAAGCTCACAAATCAAGAAGGGGGTGCAACCAATAGTAGAGGTGGTTATAATACCTAGGTATAGGCTCAAGAAAAAAATTTAGAGGGAGATCTAGTGGCCAAGGAAGAAGATCTTATTTCTCTTCAATGAAGTGTTATAGTCATCAGTTTGGGTAATAGATTTTTTGAGAAGAGTTCTTCAACTCAAGGTAAAGAAAAAAGAGTAAGTTATGTTCAATAAGAGACCTCAAGTAACAAGATTTCTGAAGTGGAACTGGATTCAGAGGTAGGAGACATTATTATGATTAGAAGGAATCTCATCAAAGAACCAAGCCAAAGAAGGTCTCTATTTAGAATCAACTGCAAAATCTTAGGTAAGGTTTGCAAGATTATTATTGATTCATGCTCCACTGATAATATAGTTTCTAATGAGGCAGTTAGAAAAATTAATTTGTGAAGAATCCAAAATATTGACCCCTATAGGGTCACTTGGTTGAATGAGGACCAACAAGTGTTAGTCAATGAGAAAGCTTGGGTAGAATTCACCATAGGGAGATATAATGATAGGGTGTTGTGTGATGTCTTACCCATGGATTATTGTCATATTTTATTGGGAAGACCTTGGTAGTTTGCAATGTAGGCCATTCATGATAGGGATAAAAAATATTAATCTTTGAAGAAGGATGGAGTCATAAAAATTCAGTCAATCATAGAAGAAGGGGAAGTGAGATCACTAGGACCTAATGTTCTCTTGGTAGCAGAAAAAGAGTTCTTGAATACACTAGAGGAAGGTGAAGGAGTGAGATTTTATTTAGTGTTGAAACCTAAAGATGAGAAGGTGGACAAGAAGGTAGAACAACACATACATGTGCAAGAGCTACGAGGTCAATACAAGGAGATAGTTAGTGATGGACAACCTTCTACAATTAAGGAACATTGGTATAGACAATTTCAATGTATTTTACCTGGATGATGAAGACTTCTTAGCTCCATATAAGGTATGTAATGAGTTTAAAAATTATATTCATAATGATTACTCTGATTATACTCTTCAAGAAGGTCTATTATTTATGGGAGGACTACTTTGTGTGCCTAGAGGTTCAATGAGAGAGAACCTAATCTAAGAGAAAAAAAATGGGAGTCTTAGTGGTCATTTTGGGATAAATAAGACTCTAGAATTGGTTTAGAAGTACTACTACTAATATTGTTGGTGAGTTTAAGCCTTTTGAAGCAATTTAGAAATATTGAATACATCATTGCTTGCCAACTATTTGACAGAGCCTAGGAAATCATTGGTTCTTCAAGACAAAGACTATTTGCACGCCAAGCACTATATAGGAACAGTCAATAAAAGGACTAAAATTATTTGATTTTAAGACTTCAAAACAATAGAATCACTACATGGAATTATCAAAACTTACAATACCAATCAATGAATTCTTTTCCTATTAATGTTGCATTAACTAGAGAGTTTAATAATATAAACACCAGACTGTTTCTTCACAAGCATATCACATTGACCAATACACCCCCCCATCCCATCATCCACACCCATCCACTCATGTCAAGACTCTTAAACTCACTAAGACTCTTCACAAGACTTCTAAGTGATATATTTGGTGTTATTGACTTACATTTTCTTGGATTCAAGGACTTAAGAATATACTCCAAAAGTGATTATGTAACAAAGGAAGTGAGAGGGAAGGATCTTGATTTAGGTCAATGGATATTTCAACATGATTTTGGACAAGATTTTGACATGAGTGAATGGGTGTGGAAGGTGTGATGGGGGGTGTAATGGTGAAGAGTCTTGGTGAGTTTAATCCTTTTGAAGAACTTTAGAAATATTTAATACATCATTGTTTGCCAACTATTTGACAGAGCCTAGGAAATCATTGGTTCTTCAAGACAAAGAGTGTTTGCATGCCAAGCATTGTATAGGAACAGTCAATAAAAGGACTGGAATTCTTTGATTTTAAGACTTCAAAACAATATAATCAGTACATGGAATGATCAAAACTTATAATACCAATCAATGAATTCTTTTCCTATCAATTTTTCATTTAATAGATAGTTTAATAATATAAACACCAGATTTTGTCTTCACGAGAAGATCACATTGATCAATACAACCCCCATCCCACCATCCACACCCATCGACTCATGTTAAGACAGTTGAACTCACCAAGACTCTTCACAAGACTTCTAAGTGATATATTTGGTGTTATTGACTTACATTTTCTTGGATTCAAGGACTTTAGATCATACTCCAAAAGTGATTATGTAACAAAGGAAGTGAGAGGGAAGGATCTTGATTTAGGTCAATGGATATTTCAACATGATTTTGGACTGGATCTTAACATGAGTGGATGGGTGTGGATGGTGGGATGGGGGGTGTATTGGTGAAGAGTCTTGGTGAGTTTAAGCCTTTTGAAGCACTTTAGAAATATTGAATACATCATTGCTTGCCAAATATTTGATAGAGCCTAGGAAATCATTGGTTCTTCAAGACAAAGATTGTTTGCATGCCAAGCACTGTACATGAATAGTCAATAAAAGGACTAGAATTATTTGATTTTAAGACTTTAAAACAATATAATCAGTACATGGAATGATAAAAAATTATAATACCAATCAATGAATGCTTTTCCTATCAATGTTGCATTGAATAGAGAGTTTAATAATATAAACACCAAACTGTGTCTTCACAAGAAGATATTATTTTCTTCGATTCAAGGACTTTAGAATATACTCCAAAAGTGATTATGTAATGAAGGAAGTGAGAGGGAAGGATATTGATTTAGGTCAATGGATATTTCAAGATGATTTTGGACAAGATCTTAACATGAGTGGATGGGTGTGGACCTAGTGCAACTTCCCACCTTATACCACCTCCTTCAGCACTCCTTTCCTCGCGGACTATGCCAAAATGAAATAAAATGAAATATGTCGGTAGGTGGGATATATGTATAAAATTTGACTTGTAAATAACTATAACCCTACTAGATTATTTAAATTCATCAATTTTTAAGCTTTTATTTTCTACACTTATGTGATATTCAACCACTTATTCAACATTTTTTTACAATGAAACCAAAAGTAGCATCAATTTAACCTTGAACTTAGTTGATGACAAAACAAAGAACCCACCCTTAGTTCACTAGTTTCTCTGTATCTCTGGAAATTCACGAGCCACTTCTAATGGTGTTCATGTCACTTCTAATGGTGGTGTGAACACCATTAGAAGTGCGAAGATCAGGGTTTCAAACCTGTGACAAATGAAAAAAATTTATAAAAAAAAATGTACCCTTCATTAAGCAAATGCCAAAAAAATTGAATCTCTTACCAAGGCTGCAATGAAATGGTTGAAATTGAATGCCTATTCTTCTTGATGCTGCCTATTCTTCTTGATGCTTACTCGGGTTTGAGAATAGTAATGTGGAAGAGAAGGAGATGCCAGAACTTACAGGCTAGAAACATATAGCAGGCGTTGACATACAAATTACCTCCTTATACCCTCCTTCACCACTCCTTTGCTCGTGGACTATGCCAAAATGAAAAAAAATGAAATGTTTCGGTAGGTGGGATATATGTATAAAATTTGACTTTTTTTTTTTTACTTCTATTCCCATTTTGGTCATAATTATGACCAATCTTTAGGGTCATAATTCTGACCAACACGAGAATAAAAGTTAAAAAAAATCAAATTTTTCTTCTATAAACCAACCATGGAAAATCATTTTATAACTTGGTCGAAAATGTTGGCCTAAAAAGTGGGTCAAATGTACTAGTGCAAGGTTTTTATGCTCACAAGGAGGATGAGCTAGAACTACAATCATTTTATTTGTCCAGCCTTTCCAATATAAAGAAAAAAGGGGGTTTTATGATGAGTACTTGGAATTAACTAAGGATCAAGGGCCCGTTTAATAATTTAAATTGTCATCATATCAAAAATTTAAATTTATGGAATTTTCCTAATGCAATAAATTGTCTTAGATTGGGTGTGTACTTTCATGATAAACATTGCATCTCACAAAAATCCTCTCACATTCTGATACACCTATGTGTCATGGATGTTCAACTTGGCATGCATTTCAATTACAACCTAAATTATTACAACATTTATGGGTGGATTAATTATTTACTAAGATATTGTGCTAATTTTATTTTAGATGAGAACTAGGGTTATTCTACTTTGCACTGGAATTATTTTACTAAAATTGGGTTGTTCTCTCTTGGTGTGCCTTTCTTTGGAAAACTCTTGTATTTTTCACTAGTCTGAATATGGGTGGAAACTGGTATAGAATTGAGCCTGAAAAAATTGAGAATTTTAAAACTAAGTGTATGGTGATGTATTTATGCAAGGAAGGGGGAATTATCTCCTTTATGGAGATATGACTAGTATTGATGAGATGATATCCCACCAATTTATGGTGACTTCGAATGAAAGGAGAGTCAAGGTGAATGGAATTGCATTAAAAATCAATGAAGATTTCATTAGTAAAGCCACTAGGCTCCCAACCACTCATCGTAAATAGAAGAAGACCAGAAAAAACCTTGACTAGGTGGGGTTGGACCAGTTCTTCAGTGACCCCAATGAGAAATTTGTCCACTAGCAAAGCAGCTATATTGTGGAAGACCTCCCAAAATTCTAGGAAAAGATGTACAAGATCATCATCAAGTGTTTCATGCTAGAGGGTCGGTATGGTGTTTTTTAATACTATCATTTTCCTTTCCTAAATCATCTTGGGCACAAGTGTTTAATTTCTATTCCTTTCTTTCTACTACATTCTATAGAAAGCAATAATGGTGATGTAATAGAAGTTAAGGCCTTGGGAAAAAAATCGGTCATCCTCGATGAGGAGTTAATGCTTCAGCTCTACAACTCCCACCATGTCCTTTTCCCACCACCTCACATTTCTACATGCTCAGTGTCATCCAATAGTAGCCCAACCCCTCACCTTTTGCATCCCAGGATCATGGCCTCCTTCCTTTGGATTGATGGGAAAATGATATGATAAAAATTCTTCCATGAGCCCTAACTCTTTTGAAGCCTCCCCTAGCTTGAATTCTCTGGGGGGTAATAAAAGAGAGGACATGGAAGGCCCTAGACCTTTGACCTAGAAAAATGATTAAAACATTGTCCTTAATCTTTATTTTAGGGAGATGTTGATACCCAATAGCATCACACCCATCTCTCTAACATATTGGCTAAGGAGAGGGGGAAAGAGTATATAAAGAATATGGTGAAAAGTGAGGAGACCTTGGCCCAGTCTAGTAGTAGAAAGAGCACTAAAAGTAATTCTAAAGGAGGTTGTTCCTACAAAGCCTCACATAATCCTAAAAATAACATCTTGCCTACCCCTTCTATTAATCCACTTCCTACCCTCGGTCCCCATTCAAAACTAATCCCCCCTACCCCCATGTCCCCTTTATTGAACTTGAGCAATGTCATCATGGAAGCACTCAAGAAAAACATTTTTGGTTCTAGTGGAGTGGTGAGTAAGTTTAAACACCAAATTGTTGATCTAGAGAATACCGTTATTTAGTTGAAGGAGGAAATGGTTGGCTTGAGAAACTATCTCAAAGATATTAGAAAATTTTCATTCGAGGTCGTGCATGCCTCCACAACCACCCTCTCATTGGTCCATGAGAAGGTGTCTAGAGTTAACTTTTCCAAGGAAGATGATTCTTGAGAGCTTTTAAAGTTCCTTTAGGAGGAATGGGTAGACATTCTATTGTCAATGCGGTTGAACAAAGGCAACGAATTATTTTTTTGTTGTTATCTGGAGAACTATGCTAGCTCCAGGGGGTGTTTTTATTTTTCTGCTATAGCCATAGGACTAATCTTTTTGAGTTTAATTATAGCCCTCCATGACACAATATGAATATCATCTTTTTTGCTAAGTACCCTATTTTGGACTATGGTAATTTTGGTTTTAACATGATAATTGGTGGTCGTACTTTGAATTTCTTAAGCTGGTTTTTTATAGGGGTAAACTTATTATTCCATTCTTCTCTATTATGTGCTCTAGATACACTTAATATGTTGTTAATGTGTATCTAGTGTGTTTTTATTGTACCATGGGCAGACACCCTCTTGATGCTACTTTTTTAATCAAAAATATTTGAAATAACTAATAGACAATTTGAAAAACTAGCATCATTAATGATACTTCACCCCACATGAAACCCTATCCACACCTACATGAGACTTCATCTAAATGATCATGATATGAAAGGTCAACCCCCATCCCCTATAATTTTAAGATGCTCATAGGAAAATTCTGGACTCGATCATTTCTATTCATGAAAACATCCACTCCCTGACTATTTCTAAAAAGGAAGGTTTTTTGCTAAAGCTAGATCTATCAGAAGCATACCACAAGGTAGATTGGGATTTTTTGAAGGCTGGTTTGGAGAATTTTGGTTTCAATAAGAGAAGCATAGAGCTCATTTATTATCTTGTCTCTTCAGCCACCTTCTCGGTGCTTGTGAATGAATCTCCTACCCCCTTCTTCAAATCTTTGAGAGGTCTTAGACAAGGTGATCCATTGTCTCCTATCTTGTTTATTATTATGGTTGAATGTTTGGGTAGATATACTAGTTGTTTGGTTAAAAAAGGTGATCTCATCAGCCTTCAACCTTCTTCAAAAGAGAAAATCTTCTCTCACCAGTAGTTCATGGATGATTCTATATTTATGGGGGAAGCCTCAGTAAAAAATGGTAAAAACATAAAAAAGGCTTTAGATAATTATGGTGCTACTACTTGAGATATTATAAATTGGAATAAGAGCTCTATTTTTTTATTAATGCCCCTAAACGAAGGTAAGAAAATATTAAAAGGGTGATGGGCTCTGAGGTGGGATGTCTTCTAGGACCTTACTTAGGGCTGCCTCTTTATCTTGATCCATCTGATTCTTTTTGGAGCTTGATGATTGATAAATTCCACATGAGTTTGGCTAGTTGGAAGGGTGCTCTTATTAGCTAGGCTGGTAAAATTCTTATGCTAAAAGATACTCTCCAAAGCATCCATCTCTAAGCTCTAAGTATTTTTAAAATCCCTAGGAAGTTTTTGGATGCTATTGAGAAAATTCAAAAGAATTTCCTTTGGTCTGGCATGGAGAAAAAGAAGAGAATGGCTCTCATTTCTTGGGAAAAGGTTTGCAAACTAGTTAAGAAGGGGGGTTTAGGTCTGCAAAGATTAAGAAGTATGAATGATTTTCTTCTAGCTAAGCTTCTTTGGATAGTTTTCAATACCCTAGGAGAATGGAGTACTATCTGGCACAACAAATATAACAAGGACAATAGTAACTTCCATAATTTTATGAATCAGGATACTTTGCAAGGTGGCTCTATCATTTGGAACAATGATTTGAAAAATAAGGAGTTGATTAAGAAGGGTGTGAAATGGAAGGTTATAAATGGAAATAATATTCTCTTTTGGGATGATGAATTGATTTGGGATCATTCTCTTAGTTCTGATTATAATTGGAAGGATAGGATGTTGTAATGTAAGTTGGCCTTTGGAACTCATGTGGCCGATTATTGGGAAGGGGAAAACTAGACTGACTTATCTAGGGTGGATCCCTCTCTTAGAAGTCTAAACAAAATTTTGAATGGTGTCTTTCTAATTGATGAAGATGATACTTTGATCTGGAGATATAACTCTAATGGGCTATTCTCAGTTTCCTCTTTGTATAACCAGAATTATGAGAACTTCCTTGAACCTTGTTGGGCAAAAGCTTGGTTTAAAGGACTAACTCCCAAAATTAATGTTTTTTTTTTTCTGATTCTTATTGCAGGATAAGATTTTGACTATTTATAATTTTTGGAAAAGGGGCTTATGTTTAACTAATAGGTGTTGTCTACGCAAGAATGATGAGGAGACTATCAATCATATGACTTTTCATTGTGCCTATGTTTGAAGAGTCTAGGAGAATTTATTGAATTTGATGAATATGGAATGTGTCTTTCTAGAGGGCATACTGGAGTTATTCACTTCATGGAGGTCTCCTACTAATAATAGTATTATGATTTGTATTTGGAACTTTCTTTTACCCTACATCGACTGGGGTATTTGGAAAGAAAGGAATGATAGGATTTTTAGAAATAAGGAGTCTACCTATATATTGATCTTCTATAAAATCAAGAGAGCACTGATGGAAAACATATGGCTGACTAACAAATTTTAGGAGTTGAAAGATGCTTGGGAGGTGAAAGTCTTCAAGAATTGCAAGTTAGATGGTATGAAGGATCATAAAATCAAGAGGAATTTGAGAAATGAGGCCTAATGGGATTGTCCTCCTATTAGCTGGATGAAAATCAATTTCGATGGTGCCTCCAAGGGAAACTTGGGGATAGCTGGTTGTGGTATTGTTATCAAAGATGAAAATGGGATTTGCAAAGCTCCTAAGGCAATTCCTATTGGTTTCAAATCTAATCATGTTGCTGAGGCCAATGCTTCTCTTTAAGGTCTTATGCTGGCTAAGATGAAAAACTATTAGAAAGTGTGGGTTGAAGGGGACTCCCTTAATATAGTTAAATTAGTTAATAATGATATGATCTCCTCATGGACAACATTTAATATAATTAATGAAGAAATTTTTTTAATAAATTCATTTGATGTTTGTGTCATTACCCACAACTATAGGGAGACCAATTTAGTGGCTAACTAGGAAGCTAATGTGGCATGTAGAAGTTAGTCAAATATTGAATAGGATGACTGGATTGTCCTTCCCTTTGAAAGGTCATCATTAATCGATAGGAATTGATTTCAAAGAAGGAAAAAATTCTCAATGAAGATTACATTAATGTTTAATAATTGCAGGGATATGTGTGAAGGAGTTGTATGGCCTAGTTGTGATTAGGATGTGGCTCTTGCATTTAATTTGCATGTTTTATGGGTCTTTATAGGTGAAAGAGGGCACAATTGTGATTTCAAGTTGAAGAAATAGGGTTTTGTGAGAAACTTTGAGATAAAGAAAAATTGTAGAAGTAAAGCAATCAGAGGACAGAAGAAGAGGTGTGAGCCAACAAATTGCAAGTAGTGGAATCAATATCTAGAGGTCTGGAATATTGCAAAGAATGGGGGTGTGGTGGATTACTTGGAGAGGCTGCTATTAGGAATAGTCCCAAGAGATAACTGAGAGGGGATGGTGAATCAGTTATCTACAAGATTCAATTCTTTATCCAATTATGTATACTTGAACATAAAGCATAAACACAATGAAAGAACACATGAACACAACACCAATATTTTGGTTATGGGGAAATTGAAATAGGTAAAAACCTTGGTGGGAATTGACACCCACTAATATTTTTCACTAGTGTATTATGATCCTTGTTATAAGATCCTTAACCCTGTTAGGAGTTTCTTTACAATGCATTAAGTACAATAGACCTTTTCAAGGGTCAGACCCTGTTACAAGTCTTTTATAATTTTCCCTATTAGGGGAGAGGATGCACTATCCGAGAGCTCACTGCTCAAAGGGGTGAAGCCTACAACCTTCTTAATAACAAACACACACTATATCTGGATCTTGGTGAACTGCACTTTGACCTGATATCTAGGTTAGTTCCAATGTATAGCACAAATACTTTACTTGGTCACAAAGACCTTCTTCTGTTGGCTCAACACTTCACACACTCTACTCTACTCTTCTTAATTAACCATGAAACACGCTCAAGTAATCATAAATGACTACCTATTAATATCTTTCCTCTAATTGATATAATCAAGTTATCCTATTAGAACCATCTTGAAATCATATTAGAGAAACCATAACTAACTGGATCTTTCTCCTCACGCTAAATTAACTCATGTGCTTTTAACCAAATATCAGTAACTCTCCTCTAAGCTTAACTCCAAGGGCGTGTTAGAAATAGGAAATACTAAGAGGGGGGGGGTGAATCAGTATTTCACAAACTTTTTCTTTTTCCCACTTATGGATATAATAGATTACTTTAATGCATACAAAGATTATCAAGTTGATTAACAAACATAGTAGTAAATAGAAAGAACTCATAACACATGATATGTTCTCGAGGAAACCCTAGCCAAGGGAAAACCCTGGTGGGGATAGTACCCACAAAGATCACTAATCAAAAGAGTCTTGTTAGGGATATTGGACCCTATTAGGAGTCAATTTACAATATATAGTAGATCTATCCTAGTTAAAGGACTTTAGGCCTTGTTAGAAGCCTTAACCCTATTAGGAGTTAGATTACAAAACCTGATCACCAGCTGAGCTCACTGCCCAAACAGGTAATACAAAATGTTTTTGACTGTAATATGGTACTACTTACAAATTTTCATCGATATCCTTTTCTTCTATTACAATATACAACTATCACAAGTTATCTTTTCTTTCTTTTTACACATCACATATATGTTTCATTACATTTCAAGTATGCCTAATATATGAGTTATTAGAGATAATAACTTTACATGGTCGGCTTCCAAAATCATTATCCAAGAGTAAACATCTAGGATGTCATCCCTTCATAATGTTAAGTCATTATTTTGACAAGAAAAAATAATCCCTTAACTCTTTCGTTAATACTGTCTCCAAAACTGTTATGTCTGCAAAAACTATCTTCGGTAAACTTTGAATAAATTTGTTTGTACTACTCCAAAATTTATGCACACTAAGATGGGGTATCCTCATACTCTTTAGAAGCTTTAGTTAACTGTGCAAACAAAAATATTGCTCCAGTGGATGTCACCAACTAAATCTTCATCGGGTGCTCTGTCAAGATCACTGTATCTGTACTTAGACAATTTCTTCCTTCAACTTGCCATACTTGCATTCTAGATTCTGTGCTCTCAATCAAGATCATATGTTTCCATAATGACAACATCTATGCATCCACATTAGCCAAATTTCCAACAATCTCCCCCTTTGTCATTGGTGGCAACATATGGGAAAATTGGCTAAGTGTGCAAACAAAACTTCAAAGTATTTACACAAAATTGTGGCCAAAAGTTATACAACACATATACAATATTGTAATCCATAGAATAGCTCCCCCTATGAGTATCCTTCCTCATAATATATTCAATTTTTTTCTATCTCTCCCCCTTTGACAACAATGACAAAGATAGGGTATACAAAAATTTCAAAAAAAAACTTTATACCTTGTTATCAGCTATTGCAAAGCCGGTAGACTTGCAACATAGTCACCAAACTCTGACTTCCATGATTCAAAATCTTTCTCCCATACCTTCTTGATGGATTTAGCAACATTGAATAGAGTACTCAATCTATATGCTACTGTCTGACAAGCTTGCAGGGAATTGAAGCTAAAAATCTGAAAAGATGTCTTTGCTGAAAGACACTGCTCAATTTGGTCTTCAACAATTGAGGTCTTGATTGAGATGTGCTATCTCAAGATGTTAATCTTGAGCATCTTTCTATTCTTCTCCTTTGCTAACATTCTGATTTCATCATTTAACTTCCTTATGTTCTTCTCTACAGAACTTATCTTTACATTTGGCCTTGACAAGGTGTTTGTTTCAGCTGTAATTGCATCTATCTTCTCTCTAATCTTCTTGTCTTCTTCAGCTGTTAGGATTTATGATTTTGTGCATTATATATACAAACTCTTTCTAGTCTCAAAATGTTTCCTCAAATTCTTTATGCATACATCCAAACTACCAATATCATTTCCAATATTTACACTTAAATTTTGTTGCATTTCTGCTTCAAAGTCTTCCTGAACTTTTATTCTAGCCATATCCTTTAAGTTAGAAAATTTAGAGTCAAAAGAGTTTATTACTATTTTAGCTTTCTCAAGTGGATCTGATTCAGATACCTTAGTGTTGATCACACTCTCAAGTTTCTCTGTCAAAACTCTAACTTTGCCTTCAAGGTCCTTCACCTTCTTATTCTTTCCAATAATTTTGTTAAGAGATGTGATGAACTCAAGCTGATCATCATCTTCAACTTCTTTTCCAAGGTCTTCAAAAATTGAACCAATTTGTCTCTTCTTATTGTTAGGTGCACTAGGGGTAGTGACCTCTGTCAAAATTTGTTTACCTTTAACTGTCTGTACTGCTGGAACTGATTCTGATACTGTTGGCGCTTCCACTGCCTCTGTATCCTTTTCTAATTTTGTAATCTTCTCTTTCTCTTCTAAAGCCAAATTGTCAACAATGTTTCCTAGATCATGAAATACTGCATCATCTGACTCTAGTGTCACTTTGGTTCCTTCAATGTCCATTGATTCTTTGCCAATGTTGATATGTGAAGAAGATGGAACTTTTTCAATACCAACTTCCTCTGCATGTGGTTTTTTGATTGCTTCTACTGAGGGTCTAATTCAACATGCTTTTCTACAACTATATCTACAAGAACTTACATTATTGCTTGCTCTATCTCTTTCTGTACTTCCTCTTTTTTGCCTCCCATTATAAGGATTGTTCTTCTCTTAGTTCTCAATAAAGTTCAAGGAGACTTCAAGAATCTCTTCAAATGAACTTCATCCTCAACTTCATAGAACTATCTGATTACATGTTCTCTCATCTTTATGTCCTCTTCTTGTGCTCTCTTTTTTCTATTCACAAGTCTGTTATACAAATCTTCTGGGATCTTACCATGAATAGTGCTAAGTTTCCTATCTGTCACAATAATATGTGTAATCATTGCATTTTCAAAATTCAATCTGTCAAATTATCCATATAGATCATAGAATTTATTCAACTTAGTGAAGTCTCCATGCTTCAATATATCTTCATTAACTCTTTCAATTCTTGGTTTCCAAGTTTTCTTCTTGATTGAAACTACATCATCATCTTTAATTACTGTTACATTTCAAGGTATAGGTGGTACAATTATTTTTTGTCTCTTGCCAGGTCCTATTGCACTCACTTTTACTCTTTTTCTAGGAATAGGAGAAATAGATTTATCTCCTTCATCTTTTTCAGGTACTTCAACTTTTACCTTTATTGCAATAGGATCAATAGGATCTGCACTAGATGTCTTAGGTGAAATTACAAGATTTTCACTTTTCTTCAAGGCTTTTGCAGTCTTCTTAGCTATGTCAAACTCATGACTTGACATACCTGATTCTTTCAGTATTTTCTTCATAGTAGATTCAACTCTCTTACTAGATTGCTTCTTTTCTCTCAAACTTATTGCAGAGTTGAAATTCTCTTCATAAGTTCCAAACCTATTTGCATGACCATCCAACTCACACTTTAACAATCTATTCACATATCCTACTATTTCTGCTTCAGATATTTCATAGCCAAGAGGGTCTATGAATTCCATTCTAGGCTCAACTGCTTCAATGTAGGTGAAATCAGTGTCTACCATAAAACAAATATCATCTTTATGATTTTCAACTAAGGATTGAGGAATCCTTGATTTGTTCTTAACAATATTCTGAAAAGTCTTCAATACAAGCTTCACATTGTCATTAACTTTATCAAAAAGGTGCTTCATGTAGATTGAGTTTATTCTTTCCATTGTGTTCACATTGTCACTCCAATAAACTATGTAAGGAAATCTTCACAAAATATGGAAAAACATATAGGTTATCAGAGATGAAAACCTAAACTATGTGTACTTAGCCTTCTTAATCTTTTCTAAGTTCTCAAATAACTGAATTTTCAAAATTTCACATAGGTCTACTTGTTTCTTCTCAATACACATAAGATAAGCTACATGAACCATTCCTACAACCATGTCATCTTCCCTTGAACTACCATAGAATTTAGTTGTTAGGATCTTGCAAAGGTACCTAACATCATCTAGCTTAATTTTACTTATCACAATTCATCTACCATTATAACTAGATCCAGTGTTGTCTAAAACAATCTTTCTCATGTTCTTTTCAATCAATGGAATCTCTCCAACTTTAGATAATCCAGTAACATCATGAATTAGGTCGGCAGTTATATCAATAACTCTATCCTCCATCCAGAATTTCCCATTGTGGATTCTACTTAAAATGATCTTGGTACATTCCTCATCATTAAATTCATACTTCATGGAATATTTCATACTTTCATTGTTCTCTAGGTGCCCATAAGCTGGTTTAACTGACATGTCTTGATTGTACAAATTCCTATAATCATCACTAAAATCTGCATCTTCCAAAGTTTCAAACTTGCAACCTAAATATCCTTTAACATTCTCAATGTGTAATACTTTGTCTGGTAAGGATGATAGTGCTAGACTGTTATCAATTTTAGTTGGTTCTACTGGTTCTTTCTTAATCTTAGGTCTATTCTTATCCTTAACATTATGAACCATAGAAATATCCATCTTATCAACTAATTAAAGATCAAAAAATACCTCAACTTTGCAAATCTAGGGTTTCGGTATGATCGTCGCTGCAAACTGCTTCCAAACTTCTTCAAATCATCCTCAACTCACTTTTTCTTCTTCCAAATCTCTTTTCAATCTCTTTTTAATCATGATAACTTTGATTTCAACCTTATAACACTTCACATTAATTCGATCTGACATCACATTCATTCATTTTGCCGCTAAAACCTCAAAAAGCTGATTCAGCAAACCTGCAACCATAAAACTTTCTGCGACCTCGCAAAACACAATATTTTCTTTTGCACACTTAACCATAGCATTAATACAACATAATAAACCTATATCTAATTGTGAAAAACTTAACTCATTCAAATTCCTAATCTACACTAATCCTAAGTCCTAAACTACATAAACTTACATAATTTAAGTACTTAAAGAAGGGTCAGGTAAAGATTCATCCTTACCATTAGATACATTACCTTCCTGACTACTTTCAATGCTGACTATACCTCCTTGATCTGTGCCTTTATCAAATTTTACTTCATCTTTATTACTACAGCAACCTTTCTCTTTGTTTCCTGCATTTTCATTCCTTCTTGCATTGTTCCTAGGGTTAGGGTTATGATGATAACCTCCATTGTTCATTCTACAAAATCTTGCTGAGTGTCCAAACTTGTTGCTATTGGCATTAAGTATGATTGTCATCAGTGACAACACTTATTCAGACTCTACATGCTTACCAAGCAAAATAGTGCTTACCGAGTAGAACAGTGCTTACTGAGCAGAACAGTGCTTACCGAGCAGAATAGTGCTTACCGATCAGGACAATGCTTACAGAGTACAATAGTGCTTACTGAGAAAGATAGTGTTTACCAAGTGACACTATATCTACCGAGTCTCCAGTATATACCATGTTCAAAACTAAAATTGAGAGGTTAGTATGGACTGTGCATCCACTTCTACCGAGTGCATGATGATGCCGAGTAACACAGTGGATACCGAGTATCAGAAAGTCACTGAGTTAGTTTGTAGTTTGTAGTAACTGAGTCAGTAATATTTGTGTTAGCTTGTTTAAGAGCTGACTTTTTAATTATGTTGTAATTGTTTTAGATTGATATATAAACAATGTTCTATATCATATCCAAAGAGGAGAAAAAGAGTGAAGTATGAAAAAGAGAGAAAGGTAGAGATAAGCAAATTACAAAGGGCTACAGCAGTATAAGAAGCAACAAAGATCTATCCATCATAGAAGGTGATCAGTACATCAGAGAATATCAATCAGCAAGTATAGTTGCAAGTAAGAGATCTACTGTTTCATCCTAACAAGTGAATCAGCTTGAAATCCTTTAACTGGGTAGACTTAACAGTCTTTGTAAAATCTCTTAACCAAGTGCATACTTCATTATATGTTTGTAAATCCTCTAACAAGGTGGACCTAGTAGTCATTATTGCTCCTAACAGGGCAGATCATCAGAAGTGATCATTGTAAGCCTTAACCGGCAAACTTTATACTGCAGTATTGAAGTTTTGTGGGTATCATCCCCACCCTAGTTTTACTTTCTACTTGGAAGGTTTCTAGGTCACCAAATCTCTATGTTCAAAGTGTTATGAATGTTTTATTCTTTCTGTTACTCATGCATGCAGTCAGATTATCAATCTAATATTATTAAGATCTGAATTTGTTAAAAGTTTTGAAGTTACTGATTCACCCCTCCCCTCTTAGTAACTCGGATAGTCTTGAATATTTCCAAAAATTGGTATCAGAGCTCCGTGGTTCTTAGAATAAAGTTTGACAGCTTGAGAAAAGATTCAGGACAATGGAGATATTCAGACTTAACAAAGTAATTGAGAATGGAAAGCTAGATCTGGAAATGGCCATAACTCAACTCAAAGAAGCAAGAGAGCATCTTTCCCTTTCCCTAAAAAGAAGGAAGGAACTTGCAAATCAGATCAATGACCACCAGTATGTTGAAGAAAAGATTGAAGACTTTTTCCCTTCAAGCAGCTCAGATGAAGCAAACAATGCAATCAAAGAACTTCTAGAAAAGAATGGATCTCTGCAAGAAGAAGTGAGAAAATTGAAAAGAGAACAGGAAATTCAGTCAACAAGATTCTGTGAAATCTTGGAACAAAGAAAAAAAATGAAAGATGAAATAGATGGAAAGAACAATGAAATCCAGAATCAAACCCTTCAGCTAGAAAACCTTATTGATCAAATCCCCAATGCAAATGAAGAAATCTTGACTCTGAGATCAGAAAATGAAAATATAAGAGAGGAGCTGAGATCTAAAAAGCAAATCAATTTAAGAGTGATGAGTGACCTAGATGCTGAAAGGAAAATCAATGAGAGAATGTTGAAATCTCAAGAAGATATGAATTAGGTGTATGAACGAAACCTTCATAGGCAAAAAGGAAAAGAAGGACTTGGATACAAAGAGGAAGGTGAATCCTCCAAACAAGGTACTCAAAATAATTAGAAACCTACTTGTAATCACTGTGGCAGAATTGGTCATACTTCAAACAAATGCTGGAGCAATGGAAAAGAAAAATTCAATGGAAAATGCTACAATTGCAATCAGCTTGGTCATAAAGCAAATGAATGCAAGGAGAAACCAATATTTGAAGGCAAATGTCACAAATGTAGCAAACAAGGTCATAAGGCATCAGAATGCAGAACTAAAACACCCAATCAAGCGGAACAAATTATTAAAGAAATGTTTGGTTGGGATTACAACACTTGGTGTAGATGTCATTACTATGGATAATATGGACACATTGGCATGAATTGTGTAAGGTACCAGTTGAGAAAAAGGGATTCTACCATAAGATGTTATAATTGCACTAAGCTTGGTCACATAGCTAAAAACTGCATGAATTCAGACAAAGTTGAAGATGAAAAGAAAGAAAAAGCAAATAGCATTAGGAAGTAGATGAGACAGTAGTGGATTCCTAAACCTACCAAGCAAACCAGTCCAAGTAATGTAGTCACTCATGAAGGGAGTGGCTCTATGAACTCTAACTAGTCTCTGAGAAAGCACTGTAACTGTATCTTCATAGACATATTCCAAAATAGTTCCTGAACTAAAAGGAAGATAGATCCAAATTAGTATGCAAGATACAGTAGGATCACAAGAAGGTTGGTATCAGTTACCACCAAGCAAGGTCGGGAGTAACCTAACTTCATTTGGTTACCGAGTAAGGTCAGAGAAGTATGAATTCATATGTTCTCCGAGTTGCGAAATCTTCATCGAGCACTTAATACATAGTGGATGATAGTCTGTCAAATTCAATACCCTAATTCCTATGGAGCATTAATGACAAAGTTTTAACAAAAAGCATGAAATCAAGTTCATTCTTCACTACGAATATCAGCATTTTGGGCAGAGAGATTTCTAGTGCGATCAAGCAATTCGAAGCAAAATTTTTCTACCATGTTACCATGGCTTCATCCAACACCAAAGTAAAGAAAGGTTTGGAAATGTTAGTTCATGGAGAATGGAAAGCATCGGATTTCAAACTCGTGCCCGCGGTTGTAGAAACCCTAGATCTGAGTGGAGCTCAGTCTCAAATTCCTCCAAAGGTACTTCTTGTAAATGACATTCATAGTCATTTTAAAGGTACAATTCAAGAACTTGGAACCCTAGACATAGATTTTTCTCATGATGAACTATGTGTTGATGGTGTTCTCAAATCGGGACATAAACATTTGGAAGAAAAGGGTTTAACACATATCACCCACTTGCCTCAGGGTTTCCAGATAAAATGGATAAGATATATTTTGAGCCGAGTACATGAAGGTAAAATTTGGCTTGAGAAACCAGTGGAAATAACAAAGAAGATGATTCACCAAATCACTAGTCTTCCCATGCTTGCCCATGCTAAATCTATAAAAACCCTAGGTCGAGTAGAGCTGGAAAAGAAAACCCTAGCCGAATGGGATGGTAAAGGTATGAAACTTAATAGTATTACTGATGTAGAACTAAAATTTGGCACATATTTAATAGCTCACAAGATATATAGTTCAAGTCAACAGAATAGTGTTCCATGTGAAGCAGTTGACGTAGCCTATAAAATTGTGAAGAACAATCTGTCATTTGACCTAGCAAATCTTTTGTTGAAATAGTTCAACAAGAACATGGAGAGCATCCAAACCTCAAAGAACAATCCATGTAAGTTTGGCTCACTGTTGGTTTGTTTATTTTTCTATGTTCAAAAGTTTTTCCCATCAAAAGGCACAGTAAAATGGACAAAGGATGTACCTATTCTTTATCAGATAAATGAGTATATTGCAAAAATGGGTGAGAATTTTACAAGCATAATGGATAACTATTTTGAATCTTTTAAGGAGAAGATGAATAACAGATTCTGGATTCCACTAAAATTGGTGGAAGATTATAAAGATGATATTTGTTTCATAGTTGATTGTGACAGAGTATACATTCAAGCAGTAAGGCCCAGGATTGTATGGGTGAAACCTCTTCCTTATGAGGTAAACATTGATGAAACAAAGGATATAATCAAAGCCCTAGTAAATCAACCTGTTGATCCAAAGGCTCCATACTTTGGAGCATATGATGAAGCTAAGATAAGAATTGAGCTAAGCATAAAACTTCCATAGGCGGTTAACAAAGGCAGAAAGAGGATGGCCAAGATGAAATCTAGCACACCTCTAATGTTAATTGAGGGCATAGGAGAAGATATTATAGAAGAAGAAGAAAAGGATGAGAATAAAGAAGAACAAGTGCCTGTAAAGAAGAAAGGAAAGGTAACTATCACCAAGAAACCCACTGCAGTATTCACAAGGAAAAGATCAAGGGGCAAGGCAAGTAAAATCAATGATGATATAGGACTCAAAAGGCATCCTCCCTCATTTAAACAAAATATTAAGGATTTGAGAGAAGGATCTAGAATTGCAAATTTCAAATCTCTCAAATATGAAATTAAATCAAAGGCAGAGTAGCAGGAAATAGAAGATGCTGTCATTGAGAAAATGGGAAAATGGAAGTACTCACCTGATGATATGGCTTCTCAAATTCTAGGTGTTCTATTGGATAAAGTAAAGATGATATGGTCCAATGCAAGACAAACTATCAAGGACATATATGCTCAAACCTTAAGATAGTTAATGCCAAGTTTGAAAGATGATGAAATAAATAAGGCATTGATAGAAAATGAGAGCAAGATGACACTAAAACTCAACAGTTGTTTAATTTTGATCAAAGATATAGAGTCAGTTGTGAAGAGTGCAAATTCTACTTGGAAAAACATCTATCATCTTCACAAACCGAGTGCTAAAACTATGATAATCAAAGATATTGAAGATGACAGTGATGAAGAAGAAGAAGAAGAAATAGTTCAGATTGATAATGTTGTGATAGAGGAAGTAGGGATAGAAGCTATCGAGGAAGCTGAGGAGAATGTCAAGGAAGATGATCCAGTTCAGATAGTTGCAGAGGTAATTGCCTCACTTCCCCACTCTATAGTAAAAATTGCTACATCTAGCTCAGAGAAAACTTCAAGTGTGATTGTAACAACTCCCTCAGATACATCAAATGTCCAATCATCACTAGCACAACTCAATGTATCAACAATAGAAGTGGCTACCACTTCATCTACCGAGCTTCAGTCTCCTTCTTCCATCGAGTTACAGTCTTTCATACCTTCTTCAAATTTGAGTTTTTCAGTAGTAAGTACTTCAGATTCTACAGTTGTAAATACTTCAGTTTTTTATTTATCAAGTATTCCAGTTAGCATCCCATCAGTCAGAATTTTATCAGTTTTCACTACTAGTCCTTCTGTGTCTACAATAATTTCTACTACAAAGGAAATAACTATAAAGACTCAACCGAGTACAAAATTTCTGAGTAAGAGTGTAGTAGAAGGTATAGATCTAGATGAGGAGATACAAATTCCCCAGCTAGATTTTGCAAACCTCACTGCAGATCAAATGCAAATAGTTGGTGAACTCCTCCAGAAGAAAGCAAAGTAGAAGAAACTAAAAGAAGAAAGAGATAAGGAATATAAGATCATTGACGATGCCAAGAACATTTTGACAGAAGCTATAGGTGTTAAAGTTGATTCCTCTCAACACATTTTGTTACAGTTGGCAGAAGCAATTAACAGGTTTAATGATGATTTCTCTGGAACAGACAAGTTGCTTGAAAAGGATGAGAAGAAGTTTGAAAATGAAGTGCTTGAGCACATTGCTCAGCAAATAGCTATTAATCAGGTAGGGTTATCTTCAGTTTTGACTAGCATTGAGTCCTCCTATTCCAAGGTAACATCTCTTTTTGTCAAAATCTATAATGTTTCCAAGTTCTCAAAGGAAATTAAAGACAAAATAAATAAGATTGATGAGGATCTAAAGATTAGTGCACAAAAGTTGCAACTTGAACCTAGTTCAAGTTCTACACATTAGATGATAGTCAGATATCTGATAAGCAGTCAGAGTTATTGAAAGAAGATGCAAGGATTAGATCAACATTAATAGATATTTAGAACATGATCCTTCCCATCATGGATACAATGTAGAAGCATATTGCATACTCAAAAACATTGATCCATGATAATCAGTTTTCAATTGCAGATCACTTGATTGAACTCTCTGCAGAAGTCCAAGTTGCACTCCATACATGCAAGATTCTGCAAGAGAATTGGGATAGAACTCTAGCACTAATTGGAAAGGTGCATTCTAATTTTCTCTCACATTTTGGTATCTCCGTGTAAAATATTTGTATATACACCTTTGGCATTATTGTCAAAAAGGGGGAGAAAGTATATGAGATATGAAAGGGGGAGAAAATATCAATAGAAAATATGAGTATGAGGTGAAATAAGATATTTGTATATATACTATATAAGGGAAACATGTAATGTATATACAAAACCAGTGTCAGCATGATTGTGTATATAAGTTTTGGGCAATAAGTGTTTTGTCACTAATGCCAAAGGGGGAGATTGTTGGCATTAAGTATGATTGTCATCAGTGATAACACTTATTCAAACTCTACATGCTTACCGAGAAAATAGTTCTTACTGAGAAAAATAGTGCTTACCAATTAGAATAGTGCTTACCGAGTAGAATAGTGCTTACCGAGTAGGACAATGCTTACCAAGCAAGACAGTGTTTACCGAGTCACATTATATCTACCGAGTCTCTAGTATATACCATGTTTGAAACTACAACTAAGTGGTTAGTATGGACCATGCCTCCACTTCTATTGAATGCATGATGATGCCGAGTAACGCAGTGGATGCTGAGTATCAGAAAGTCACTGAGTTAGTTTGTAGTAATCGAGTCACTATACTTGGGCCGACTTAGTAATATTTGTGTTAGCTTGTTTAAGAGCCAACTTTGTAATTATGTTGTAATTGTTTTAGATTGATATAGAAACAATGTTCCATATCATATCCAAAGAGGAGAAAAAGAGTGAAGTATGAAAAAGAGAGAAAGGCAAAGATAAGTGAATTACAAAGGGCTACAGCAGTATAAGAAGCATCAAAGATCTATCCATTACAGAAGGTGATTAGTACATCAGATAATCTCAATTAGCAAGTACAGTTGCAATTAAGAGATCTACTATTTCATCCTAACAGGTGAATCAGCTTGAAATCCTTTAATCGGGTAGACTTAACAGTCTTTGTAAAATCTCTTAACCGAGTGCATACTTCATTATATGTTTGTAAATCCTCTAACAAGGTGGACCTAGTAGTCCTTATTGCTCCTAATAGGGTAGATCATCAAAAGTGATCATTGTAAGCCTTAACTGGAAAACTTTAAACTGCAGTATTGAAGTTTTGTGGGTATCATCCCCACCCCAGCTTTACTTTCTACTTGGAAGGTTTCTGGGTCACCAAATCTTTGTGTTCAAAGTGTTATGAATGTTTTATTCTTTCTGTTACTCATGTATGTAGTCAAATTATCAATCTAATATTATTAAGATCTGAATCTGTTAAAAGTTTTGAAGTTACTGATTCACCCCTCCTGTCTCAGTAACTTGGATAGTCTTGAATATTTCCAACAGTTGCATAGTTGACAAATGATTCCATTGTTTCCAAATCTCTGTCCTTGCTGGTTAATCTGTGACCTACAATTTCTAGCAATATGTCCTACTTTGTTGCATCTAAAACATACTACCACTTTTCTTTGATTCATTTCTTCAATAGATTTCTTATCTGCATTGTTAGTATTCCCAATCATTCTATCATAATTATTCACAATTAATTTAGGTCTTCTACATTCGTTAGCTCTATGTCCAAAACTATGACAATTATAACAACGTCCATTAAGAGGTTTAAATTTCTTACCTGTGCAATCTCTCTTCATGTGCCCAATAGTATTACAAGAAAAACATCTACCTTTGAATTCTCTTTGCATTCCTTTAGATGATTCTTCCTATTTTAATTCTTCTTGCTTTGATTCTTCTTTCTCTCTAGGCGGTTCTTCTTTAGGTGGATCTTCCAATGTGTTCTCATCTAGCTTTATTTCCTCTACACTTTTAGATGTCTTCAGATCTGGCTTCTTACTTTCATGGATTGTTCTAAACATACTAAATCCAAATCCAGTCCTATCAAAGAATGGTTCTTCAAAAAAAATTTGTTTTCCAGTCTTATCACTATTTTAATATAGCCTTTCAAGTTGTTGTTTAGATTGAGTTAATTCACCTTTCACAATTTTATTATACTTCTCAAGTTCCACATACTGTACTTTTACTTTTTCAGATTCAGATGTTTCCTTTTCAAGTCTTGACCTCAGACTTCATTCTCAATTTTCAATTTTTCATTATCAGATCTCAGATTTTTATCTTTCATACTAAGCTTCAGATTTACTATCTTCAACTCATGCTTAAGGATCTCATTTTATTTTTCTAATTCATCACAATCTTCAACAAGCATATCAGATTTCTTTTCAGATTTCAGATCTTCAATCTTACCTTTTAATTTTTCAATAGCATTCTTTGCATCTTCATATTTTCTTCTTAAGGAGTTTCTTTCATCAGTAAGCATATCAATCTATTCAAGAGCTTCTTCAAGATTCTTTTGAAGTTGATCCATGTCCATAGAGATCTTACTCAAGCTGCTAAGCTTTCCTTGAATGTTCCTTCTCCGAGTAACTGCGCTCTGATACCAATTGTTAGAAATAGGAAATACTAAGAGGGGGGGCTGAATCAGTATTTCACAAACTTTTTCTTTTGCCCACTTATGGATATAACAGATTACTTTAGTGCATACAAAGATTATCAAGCTGATTAACAAACATAGCAGTAAATAGAAAGAACTCATAACACATGATATGTTCTCGAGGAAACCCTAGCCAAGGGAAAACCTTGGTGGGGATGGTACCCACAAAGATCACTAATCAAAAGTGTCTTGTTAGGGATATTGGACCCTGTTAGGAGTCAATTTACAATATATAGTAGATCTGTCCTGGTTAAAGGACTTTAGGCCTTGTTAGAAGCCTTAACCCTGTTAGGAGTTAGATTACAAAACCTGATCACCAGCTGAGCTCACTGCCCAAACAGGTAATACAAAATGTTTCTAACTATAATATGGTATTTCTTACAACTTCACATCAATAGCTTTTGCTACTATTACAATATACAACTATCGCAAGTTATCTTTTCTTTCTTTTTACACATCACATATATGTTTCATTACATTTCAAGTATGCCTAATATATGAGTTATTAGAGCTAATAAATTTACATGGTCGGCTTCCAAAATATTTATCCAAGAGTAAAAATCTAGGATGTCATCCCTTCATAATGTTAAGTCATTATTTTGACAAGCAAAAATAATCCCTTAACTCTTTCGCTAATACTATCTCCAAAACTGTTCTGTCTACAAAAACTATCTTCGATAAACTTTGAATAACTTTGTCCGTACTACTCCAAACTTTATGCACACTGAGATGGGGTATCCTCATACTCTGTAGAAGCTTTAGTTAACTACACAAACAAAAATATTGCTCCAGTGGACGTTGCCATCTAAATCTTCATCGGGTGCTCTGTCAGGATCACTGTATCCATACTTAGACAATTTCTTCCTTCAACTTGCCATACTTGCATTCCAGATTCTACACTCTAAATAGAGATCATATGTTTCCATAATGAAAACATCTATGCATCTACATTAGCCAAATTTCCAATAGGGTGCATACCCTAAAGATAGGCACAACTTAAGAACCAATAAAATATCTGTCAGCTCTTCTGAATAAACATAGGAAACTACTACTGGCGAATAGAGACTCCATAACTTCACTTCTATTGAATATCAGACTATGTGTTGATGATTGAAACATCACTAACATTTCTTCAACATATATACAAGCGCACAAGGCTCCATGATAACTATACGAATAACCATACATAGAACACTGCCTATTACTATGTTAGGAACACTCCTGACACAAGCTGCTATATAACTGTCTGTACTAATAGTTAACCTCTGCACCCATGATATCATGCTGATATCATGTCCATACTACATATACTAAAAGATTACTATATAATACTTCCACACATGATAATTTTCATATGTTGTCATCAATGACAAACATACAGTCAGTATTGGCCTGCTGGCAAATCTCCAACAATCTCCCCCTTTGGCATTGATGGCAACATGTGGAATAAAAAACCACCACCAACCCAAATGAACATTTCTTTTATAACATTCTCCATTTCCTCTTCAAAACTCCCCAAAAGATGAATCCTCCATCTCTTGCAATATTTTCCAATATTCTCCATTTCCTCAACTGTACTGCTGTCATAACTGAATACTGCTCCCCCTTAGTATACTACTCCTTTTTACTTCTATTTTTTATGACTCTATATATTACTCCCCCTTTGACATCAATGGAAAAGGGTGTCATTCATTTTAAGCACCGATACTACTCTCGAGGTAGAGTAGTCAACCTTCCATCAGTCTCTGAGGACTGATTCCTTTCCTTCTTTCTTCTAAGAAGAATAAGGGAAGGGAATTACTCCCAACTTCTCCCTGAGATACTCAAAAGTATCCTTAGGAAAGGGCTTTGTGAATATATCTACCAACTAATCTTTATTACTCACATAGTCTAGCTTTACTTCTTTCTTTGCCACTTTCTCTCTTAGGAAGTGATACTTGATCTCAATGTGCCTTGTCTTTGCATGCATCATAGGGTTCTTTGACATATTGATAGTGCTAGTGTTATCATAGTGAATAACAATAGGATAATCAATCTGGATTCCAAAATCCTTTATCATTTTCTTGATCCAAACAATTGTAGAACAATTCAAGGCTATTGCATCATACTCCTCTTTTGTTGTTGACTAAGAAATACAATTTTGTTTCTTGCTTGTCCAAGTGACAAGTCTATCATAAAGAACCACTACTCCTCCTGATGTACTCTTTCTATCATCAACACATCTTGCCCAATCTACATCAGTGTACACATGAAGCTCAACATTTTTTAAATTAGGATACCATAGACCATAATCTATAGTGCCCTGCAAGTATCTCAATATTCTCTTTACTTCCATGAGGTGACTTTACTTAGGTTCTATTGTAAATCTTCCAACTATGCCAACTACATTTGAAATATCAGGTCTAGTCTGAGTAAGATATATGAGTTTACCAATCATAGACTTGTATAATGTTATATCCACTACTAGTGAGTCATCCTCTTTTGTAAGCTTGTATCTAGTGATCATAGGGGTTCCTATTGGCTTGCAATCATCGATCTTGAATTTCTTTAGTATCTCTTTCACATACTTGGACTGATTAATGAAAATTCCTTTTTCTATCTAGTGTACATTTTGTTCCAAAAAGTATTTGATAGGACCAATCATGCTCATCTCAAACTCATTTTGCATTTCTTTGGCAAATTTTGCACTTAGTTTGTCATTACCTCCAAAGATAATGTCATCAACAAATATAGCTACAAGTAGTAGACCTTCAAATGTCTTTCTAATGAATAGATTACAATCTATTGCTCCTTTCTTGAATCCAATTTTTTTTAGATATCCATCTAGTCTCTCATACCATGATATAGGGGCTTGCTTAAGTCCATCAAGGGCCTTCTTCAATCTGCATCCCATATCAGGTATGTCTGATAAGGTGAATCCTTCTAGCTGCTCAATGTATACTTCTTCTTTCAAATCCCCATTCAAGAATGCTGACTTAACATCCATCTAATAAACTTTGCAGTTTTTGACTATAGCATAAGCTATAAACAACTTAATAGCTTCTAATCTTCTCACAGGTGCAAATGTGTCTGAATAATCAATGTCTTCTCTCTGTTCATATCCTTTACATACTAATCTTGCTTTATTTCTTACTACTATACCATCTTCATCCATCTTGTTTCTGAATATCCACTTTGTTCCAATCACATTCTTATCACTAGGTCTTGGGACAAGCTCCCAAGTGTCATTCTTAATAATCTGATGAAGTTCTTCTTTCATAGTATCATGCCAATCTGAATCATTACAAGCATCTTCAACACTTAAGGGTTCAATATTAGATATTAAACATACCGCTTCAATGCTAGCTGAGTTCTTTGCTTGTGATCTTGTCAAGACTTTTCCACTCTGATCTCCAATGATGTCTTTCTTGGAATGATTTTTAGATGTAAACTTTGGAACTTTAGGTGATGCTGACTCATCAGCCTTAGGAGTACCTTCTTCACTTGTCTTAGGGTCATTGAATAACACATCAATACTGTCAAACATTTTCTCAATGACTATCTCACTAGTGGAGGGTCTGGGTTCTTCTTCAATCATGGGTGAGTAATCATGATATCTTTCTTGAACCATAAAATTTTCATGAATCTTAACATGAGCACTTTCAATGATCTTTTTCAATCTTCAATTGAAACATCTATAAGCTTTACTTTTAGTAGAGTAACCAAGCAAAATACCTTCATCACTTCTTGCATCAAACTTGCCTACTGCGTCATCCCTCTTGATGTAGCACTTTCTTCCAAAGATTATGAAGTATTTTACTATGGGAACATTACCAAACCATAGCTCATATGGTGTTTTGTCAGTGCCTGGCCTCAATTGAATGCTATTGATGGTATAGACTATTGTATTAACCGCATCTCTCTAATAGGTGTGTGCAACTTTTCCTTCTATCATAATGGTGTGCGCTGTATCAAGAATGATCCTATTCCTTCTCTCTACAATTCCATTCTGCTGAGGGGTTCTAGGTGAACTCAACTATCTCTTTATGACATGTTCTTTGTAGTACTCATAGAATCTATCAGAGGTGAATTCTCCTCCTCTATCCAATCTCAGACATTTTATCTATAGTCTAGATTCATTCTCAACGTTAGCTTTAAATATTTTGAATTTCTTAAATACTTCTGACTTATCTTTCAAGAACGCAACCCACATCATCCTAGTATAATCATCAACAAATAAAATAAAATACCTTTCACCATAGTATGATCTTTTTTGATTTGTACCACATAGGTCTATATGAATCAGATCCAACTTGTTCTCTGCTGAATTTTTCTTGCTCCTGAATGAATTTCTCGCATGCTTCCCCATCACACATTCCCTACATATAGTATCAACTAGTTCTTCTATGCTAGGAAGATCTCTTACTACCTTTACATTACTTATCTTTACTATGTTATCAAAATTGATATGACATATTCTTTTGTGCCACAACTAATTGTCATCAACTTTAACAACAAAACAACTTGTTTCTGAATTGAGTTGGAAAACATTACCTCTTGTCTTTGAGCCTGATGCAATCATAACACCATCCTTGTTGTTAATGATGCATTTGTAATCTTTAAACTCTAACTGATAAAATTTTCCAAGTAACTATCCAACTCTGAGAAGGTTATGTTTCAAACCATCAAAATAAAGAACATCATCAGTACTATTCTTTCCATCCAAGGTGATGGCTCCTCTACCAACTATTGGTTTAGGAGTGTTGCCTCCAAATCTAACCATCCCACCATTGTATTTGTCCAAATGAACAAACCTACCTTTATCACCTATCATGTGATTTGAACAACCACTATCTATAATCTAGTCTATCCTTATGTCAGCTTGTGAAATCAATGCTAGCTCTTGATTGTCTTTCCTATGTTGATGATCTATCTTATTATTCATTTTGTCTACAATAGAAATGAATCCAATTTCTTCTTCACCTGATTCATCATCTAAAACTCCATCTCCAGCATAGTAGCATTCCTTAGAGTACTTAGGCTTGTAATCCTTTTTGAACTTTCTAGCTCTAGTAGGACACTTAGATGCAAAGTGACCGATCTTATTACATGAAAATCACTTAAATGGTAGTTGACCTTCATATTTTCCTTTTCCTTTATTTTCTCTTTTGGAAATCATAGTAATGAAATCATCTAATGTTTTCTTTTCATCATCATCATCAAAATTACCAGAAGTGTTTGCATATTTCTTACCATGAACTATTGCTTTGAAGGCTGTCTCACTCTTTGGTTTTGTCTTCAATCTTGAAATCTCAAAAGTTGAGATTTTGCTGATCAAGGTCTCTCTCTTGAAATTAGATGTAAGATGCATGGTCTCATCAAGGATTTTGATCTTTCTTTCATATTCAAGATTGAGAGTAGTCATTAACTTGTCCATAATGTCCTACTTTGAAATCTCTCCACCATTGTTTATGATTTCAACAACCACTTCATTTATCCTTTTGATTATAAGCTCTGATATTTTTCTCAGGCAGAATTTCTAATGCATTGTATCTTTTCTTCCATGTCTTTCTACACACATCCTTTTCCTGTTTGTCTCCTTCAAATATGTCTTCTAGGTGCTTCCATATTTTGTGGGTTGTATCTACCTTTTTTATTTCTGAAAACTCACCATCAGATAGGGCATTGATAAGAGCTTCTTTAGCTATAGCCTTCTGTTGAAACAATTCCTTTTTCCTATCAGTAGCATCATCCTTTGCAAGGTCTTCTAAGGTAGGAATCTTGGGTACTTTGATAGTCACATCAAAAACTTCAAAAGCAATGCACTGCAAATGGGTCACCATCTTGTTCTTCAAATAAAGATAATTCTCTCAATCAAATTGATGACTTTCTTTCCTAAAATATGCCATCTGATCAACCTCAAGCTATTAAACTTTCTCTCTAAGGCACTTGGCTCTAATACCAATTGTTAGGAATAGTCCCAAGAGATAACTAAGAGGGGGGGGGGGGGGGTGAATCAATTATATACAAGATTCAATTCTTTATCCAATTAAGTATACTTAAACATATAGCATAAACACAATGAAAGAACACATGAACCCACTCATATTCTACACTAGCATATTATGATCCTTATTAGAAGATCCTTAACCTTGTTAGGAGTTGATTTACAATGCATTAAGTACAGTAGACCTTGTTAAGGGTTAGACCCTTTTAGGAGTCTTTTATAATTGTCCCTGTTAGGGGAGAGGTTGCACTATCCAAGAGCTCATTGCTCAAAGGGGCGAAGGCTACAACCTTCTGAATAACAGATGCACACTATATTTGGATCTTGGTGAACTGTGCTTTGACCTACTATCTAGATTAGTTCCAATGTATAACACAAATACTTTACTTGGTCACATAGACCTTCTTCTGATGGCTCAACACTTCACACACTCTGCTCTGCGCTTCTTAATTAACCATGAACCACACTCAAGCAATCATAAATGACTTCCTATAAATATATTTCCTCTAATTGATATAATCAAGTCAACCTATTAGAACCATCTTGAAATCATATTAGAGAAACCATAACTAACTCTAATAAACATTTTTTTGGCTCTACTATGCACGCAACACATTCTGGGACCTGTCTAATAAGATAATTGTAGACGCATCCTAGACACTGTCGGCTCTAGAAAAACAACTAGATATTTCTCCTCAAGTTGAATTAACTCATGCACTCTTAACCGAACATGGATAACTCTCCTTTAAGCTTAACTCCAAGGGTGCATACCCTAAAGATAGGTGCAACTCAAGAACAAATAAAATCTTTGTCAGCTCTTCTAAATAAACACATGAAACTACTATTGGTGAATATCTTTGTCCATGAATGAAACATCACTAACATGTCTTAAACCTATATCAAAGCACGTGAGGCTCCATGATAACTATACGAACAACCATACACAGAACACTGCCTGTTACTCTATTAGGAACACTGCTGACACAAGCTTCTATATAATTGTCTATACTAATAGTTAACCTATGCACCCTTGATATCATGTTGATATCATTTCCATGCTACATATACTAAAATCTTACTGCATAAGACTTCCATGCATGCTACTTTCCATATGTTGTCATCAATAACAAAAATACAGTCAGTACTGGCCTGCTGGCAAATCTCAAACAACTACATGGTAGTAAACCTTTTGTTGCCATGGAATTCCTTAAAACTTGGAATAAGGTAAAAATTATGATTGAGACGTAGTATATGGAGATAATAGAGGAGATCATCACTGAGGCCATGGGCCTAAAAATTAAAGGTATCCATTTCTACAGAAACAAAAAGGTCTCGAAGAAAGTCGTCAAGGTTTTTGTGGAGATGGAGCAGGTAAGGAAAATAATGGTGAAGATTCACAACTCTTATTTCAGTCCTAAGTGCATCTCTAGGCCATGGAGGTTGGTTATTTTTATTCTTATTATCTACATCATGCTGGATGGGAGGTACACTAAAATCTATAATCATCATCTTATTTTGTTGAATCACTTCAAACATGGGATTAATGTTAATTTCCCCTTTTATCTTTTGAGTTCCTTGGATACTACCATTAATAGTTTTCATAAGGATCTTGAGGGTGACCATGCCTATCATGAAGGTTTGATGGTTTTGATCTATGTTGTGTTAAAATCCAAAAAGGTTGAGAGGTCCCATTTTAATAGGAAGGCTCTTGAAGATTATGACATTGATGGTAAGAACTCAGAGGAGGCTTATGTGAAGGATACTGGAAATGAGGAGGTTGAATTTGTTCAACCTAGAAAGCCCTCCAAATGTTATGGCTCTTCATCTAAGAATAAAAAAGGAAGGAAAAGATTGAAGATTTTGTTATGGAAATGGAGACAGAGGAAGAGGAAAGTAGGGATGACAGTGTGAAAGGGAAGGGTAAAAAAGAAATGGAGACTATTGGGAGCCACACCAAAGCCAAGAACAAGAAAAAGAAGGTGGGTAAGAGGGTTGTTATTTCCACTGATGATGATTATTCCTCACATGAGAATGTTAAGGGAAAAAAGGATAAGCTTGAGAGAATGAACCAAACATGGGGGATTATGATAACTTAGACCAAAATGTGTTGGTGGAGGAGAAGATCATGCAAGATATAGCCCAGGATGTGGCCAATATTGAGATTGATAGAGTAGATGATGGGAAGGGAAGGGTGGGGAGCTCTAAGGAGGATACTACCTGTGTGAATAAGGCCTATGATAATTTGGGTTGTACTAATTTTTTTAATAACCTAAGCACTATAAAAAATGGCATCAATACTATGAAAAACCAAATTCAGTATTTTCAGCATGAGGTTGGGGCTCCTGGAAAGATGAATTTGGGTGATAATACTGATGAAGGGTGCTCCCCTTAATACCACAAACACATAACAGAAATAGAGAAACAACAACAATAATATGCAAGAACAGAAAATTGGCTTCTTATTATCTCCACAAATGTGGAATTACAAACTTTCAGAATTACAATATGCAAAGCCACATGGGCATTCCCTTACAATATTCTGTAGGACAAAGCCTCGAACTATTACCCAAATCTACTACCCAGAACTATTCTGCACTGCCTAAGACAATAATACAGCCTTCCTTATATAGGCAATTTTCCACCGCCTGGGAAGGTTTCAGAATTTTTAGCCAATAAGGCCGACCAAACTTAGAATTATTTTATTTTTCATTTTATTACATCATAGTCAGCTCAAGATAACTTTTGAAACCCGAACAGAAATTTTGAAGAAAATTATTTTTCGCCATTTCAGGTGGCCCAACTTCCGAAGACCATAAGTCATCACCCGTTGAACCGCTCGGCTATTATAACCCCATTTCGGAAATGCCACGAAGCGCTCTACAGGCCTGACTTGCGCAAGCGCCCATTACCCAAATTTTTGACCTCATCCAAGGCCTCTAAAGGCTTCAAAACTGAGTTCAAAGTTTCTGTACCCTGTTGCCAATACCGAAAATCTTAAATATCTTCCAACATACACTTGATCTGGAAATGAAACTTTACTGGCTGACTTATATGACCAAAATGAACCTCCAAGAAAGAAATCAGATCATTCTGAGCACATACGAAAATTACCAAAAATAGTAACTTTCCATAAATAGCAGCTCTGCACAGGATCGCCCTTATTGAATTCAAAAATAGAAATATTTTTGGGTGATGCAAGATTGCTCTTACACCCAGGATGATCCTGCATCAGACACCCAGGGTAATTTGAGAAGTGACCCTGTCACGACTCAGGTGTGCAGAGGAAAACCAAGATGGTTAACCTCCTCCTTTGTTAGCCATGATGAATCTTCAACAGGTCGTCCTTTCCACTTGACCAGATATTCTTCATATGTCCTGTTCCTTGTGCTTCTACCAACACGACTGTCCAGTATATCCTCAATCTCTTTGGTGTCTGAACTACTTGCTGGAATACTCCACTGTGCCGCTGTGATCTCATCTTCAACACCTCCTTCATGATACTCTGTCAAATCTGAAATGTTAAACACTGGTGAAATATTCAGCTCACTAGGCAATTCTACCTCATATGCATTTCCTGAATCATGCTTCTTCAGTATCTTACATGGCCCAAACTTCTTCATTTTCAGCTTGTTATATGTACCAACCGGAAACCGCTCCTTCCGCAAATGAACCATGACTTCATCGCCAACCTGAAATTCCTTATGCCTCCTTTTCTCATCTGCCTTAGCCTTATACTGCGCATTCATCTTGTTAATATGATTCCTCACCTCCTCATGGATGTTCTTCAAGTGTTCTGCAAAATCTTCAGCTTCAGCACTACTTATTTCTCCTTTATCTATCTTTCTCAATTCAGATGCATTTCTTGGACTACTTCCATATACAATCTGGAATGGTGATTTACCAGTGCTCCTGTTGATAGAATTATTGTATGCAAATTCCGCCCGTGGTAAAATCAAATCCCATCCTGCTGGCTTATCTCCAACCAAACATCTCAGCAAATTTCCCAAACTCCTATTCACCACCTCTGTCTGTCCATCAGTCTGTGGATGATGTGATGAACTAAACTTCAAATCTGTCTTCAACTTCTTCCACAATGTACGCCAGAAATATCCAACAAACTTAGTGTCCCGATCTGAAACTATGGTCTTTGGCAAACCATGAAGTCTCACTACTTCTCTGAAAAATAATTCTGCTACATGAACAGCATCATTAGTCTTCTTGCAGGGAATCAAATGTGCCATCTTTGAAAATCTGTCAACCACCACAAAAATTGAATCGTGTCCCCGCTGTGTCCTCGGTAAACCAAGAACAAAGTCCATGCTGATATCCTCCCAAGGCTTCTCTGGTACGGGTAATGGTTGATACAATCCTGTATTCTGCTTCACTCCTTTCGCCATCTGACATACTCTGCAACTCTCTACAAACTTCTTCACATCTTGCTGCAATTGTGGCCAATAATAATTCTCACCAACCAAAGCAAGGGTTTTATCACGACCAAAATGTCCAGCCAATCCTCCGCTATGCTTCTCCTTGATGAGATTCTCCCTCATAGAACTTCATGGAATGCACAACTGACTCCCTCTGAATAGCATATCATCCTGGATGATGAAATCCAACCATTTTGTCCTGTCTAGAGTAACAGGTTCTGTACAAGCTTTCCAAGCTTCACCAAAATCAGGGTCCTCTGGATACAAATTTTTCAGTTCCTTGAACCCAACCACTTCAATCTGCATTTCTGTCTGCAATAGTTGCCTTCTGCTAAGAGCATCTGCAACCTTATTAGACTTTCCACTCCTTTGTTTCAAAACAAATGTATAACTCTGCAAAAACTCAACCCATTTCAAATGCCTTGGATTCAATTTTCCTTGACTATTCAAATATTGCAAAGCTTGATGATCAGTATACAAAACAAACTCCTTAGGAAGCAGATAGTGCCTCCACTTTTTCAATGCCTGAACTATAGCATAAAATTCCTGATCATAAACAGAATATTTTCTCTTGGCATCATTTAACTTCTCACTGAAATAAGCAACAGGTTTACCTTCTTGGCTCATAACAGCTCCTATTACAGTACCACTAGCATCACAATCTACTTGAAACACTTTATTAAAATCTGGAAGTGCTAAAACAGGTTGTTCTGTAACTTTTTGTTTCAACAATTGAAAACTCTTTTCTGCCCCATTAGTCCACTTAAACTCTTTTCTATCCCCTCTCATTGTTTCAGTCAAGGGTCCACAAATACTGCTAAAATTTCTGATAAATTTTCTGTAAAAGCTAGCTAGACCATGAAAAGATCTTACCTCAGTAGCACTCCTTGGAGTAGGCCATTCAAGGATAGCCTGTACCTTCTCTGGGTCCGTTTTTAGACCTTCTGTTGAAACTACAAATCCCAAATACACTAACTCTTTCTTCACAAAACTGCACTTCTTCAAATTAATCAACAATTTCTTTTCTCTCAACTTCTCAAATACCATACGAATATGCATCATATGCTCATCCAATGTCTTACTAAAGATCAAAATATCATCTAGGTAAACAATGACAAACTTACCCAGAAATTCTTTCAGAACCTCGTTCATGAGCCGCATGAAAGTGCTCGGTGCATTGGTTAGCCCAAAAGGCATGACTAACCACTCATACAGTCCTTCCTTTGTCTTGAAGGCAGTCTTCCATTCATCTCCTTCTCTGATCCGAATCTGATGATATCTACTTTTCAGATCTATCTTTGAGAAATACACAGCTCCATTCAAACAGTCCATAATATCATCCATTCGTGGCAATGGAAATCTGTACTTGATTGTGATCTTGTTTATTGCCTTAGAATTCGTACACATCCTCCATTATCCATTCTTCTTTGGTGCTAATACCGCTGGTACAGCACAGGGACTCAGACTCTCTCGAATCAATCCTTTCTGTAACAGTTCATGCACTTGTCTGTTCAACTCCTCACTTTCTGTAGGTGTCATTCTGTGTGCTGCCTTATTCGGCAAACTCGCTCATGGGATCAAGTCCATCTGATGACTGATCTTCCAGACTGGTGGTAATCCATCAGGCACGTTATCGGATACAATATCCTGAAACTCATTCAACAAATTTGCAACTTCTACAGGAACATCTTCTACTTCCTCTCTACCAGCTTTTGGAATTAAAGCAAAACATACATGCTCATGCCTCATACCATCTAGAAATTTCCTTCCATCAACAAATGTTATTCTTGCATTACCACATACCTTTTCTTCGGTCTCCTTCAATGGCTTTAGCTTATGTCGCACTCCATCCTTTGTCAGGGAATAGGTATTCGCATGACCATCATGTACAGCACATCTGTCAAACTGCCACGGTCTACCCAATAACATATGACATGCATCCATAGAGATGATATCACATAGTACCTCATCTTGGTACCCGCCGATCTTAAACTTTACCAGGCACTGTTCACTGACCATGACCTTGTGGTCATCCTGCACCCAGGCAATCCGATATGGATGTGGGTGTTTCTGTCTCTTGAGCCTCAACTTTGTCACCATCTCTTCTGACACCAAATTGTCAGTGCTTCCACTATCGATAATCACATCACAGCATTTACCCTCACACTTGCATCTAGTGCGAAACAGGCTCCTCCTTTGCTCAGGTTCATTCTCACCACTCAACAGGACTCTTCTGTTAATCAACGTTTCTCCTCTTTCAGCATCTTCAGAATTTGATGATCTGGCATCTTCATCTACATGTGCAACTCTAGCCTGGCCTTCATTTCTCCTGTCTGTTCTGCCTTGGCGCTGAGGACATTCAAATGCCCTATGACCTTCTTCTCCATAGTGAAAACATGTTCCACGAAAGCCTCCTCTTCCAGATCCTTGTCCTCTTCCTCTTCCTCTCTGATCTCTATTATTCTGATCCTGGAAGCGATTGGAATTATTTCCTCGCTGATTCTGACTACTACTGGCCTCATCCTTCTTTTTCGGATCTTCATTTCGGCCACCATATGACCGTCCACCAGATCGTCCACCGCGACCTCTTCCATTTTGTCTGCTCTCAAACTTCTTGTTCAGCTTTTCCTCTACTTTTAGGGCAAACTGGTATGCCTCTTCAATACTGTTCATTCGAACCAGATTCAGCTCCTCTTGGATGCTTGGCCTTAACCCATTAAGGTATCGGGCAACTTTCTCCTTATCAGCTTCTGCATGGCCTGTTCTGATGAGAAGTCGATAGAACTCCTCTGTATACTCCTGAACAGATCTTCCTGCTTGCTTCAAACTCTGCATTTTCTTTAGTAAGTCAAGCTCATAATCAACAGGAATGAACTGTCGCTTCAATTTATCCACCATCCGATCCCATCTTATGATTTTATCTTTCCCTCTTCTATTTCGCTCCAATTGAATTTCTTGCCACCAGATCTTCGCATGACCTTTCAATCTGGCCTTCGTAAATTTGACCCTATCAGGATCCTCAACATCTTCATACTCAAAATACTCCTCACATTCATTGATCCAGTCGATCAATTCCTCTGGGTTAAGATTTCCAGAAAATGTAGGAACCTCAATCTTAGGTCTTTTCCTAATCTTGGAAATCGCCTGAAAAAGTCTTTCTTCCTCCTGGTTCACAATTTCAGCTTCTCCTTCTTGATATTCTTCTTCGGCTTCATCCTCGCTTTCATCTCTGATATTAAGATTCATTCCTCTGCGAATCTCTTCTTGCAATACTCGCACTTGTCTCTGCAGCTCTCTAACCTCAGGTGTTACAACACCAGGTCTTCCGCCACGTTCTCTTCGTGGAGGCATTTCATGATGCGCGCTGAAACCCTAACCACGGTCCTGGTGCAGACTGCCTCACAGTCGGCGATCTGTTTACACACTCAAGAAAACCTGCTCTGATACCACTTGATGAAGGGTGCTCCCCTTAATACCACAAACACATAACAGAAATAGAGAAACAACAACAATAATATGCAAGAACAGAAAATTGGCTTCTTATTATCTCCACAAATGTGGAATTACAAACTTTCAGAATTACAATATGCAAAGCCACATGGGCATTCCCTTACAATATTCTGTAGGACAAAGCCTCGAACTATTACCCAAATCTACTACCCAGAACTATTCTGCACTGCCTAAGACAATAATACAGCCTTCCTTATATAGGCAATTTTCCACCGCCTGGGAAGGTTTCAGAATTTTTAGCCAATAAGGCCGACCAAACTTAGAATTATTTTATTTTTCATTTTATTACATCATAGTCGGCTCAAGATAACTTTTGAAACCCGAACAGAAATTTTGAAGAAAATTATTTTTCGCCATTTCAGGTGGCCCAACTTCCGAAGACCATAAGTCATCACCCGTTGAACCGCTCGGCTATTATAACCCCATTTCGAAAATGCCACGAAGCGCTCTACAGGCTTGACCTGCGCAAGTGCCCATCACCCAAATTTTTGACCTCATCCGAGGCCTCTAAAGCCTTCAAAACTGAGTTCAAAGTTTCTGTACCTTGTTGCCAATACCGAAAATCTTCAATATCTTCCAACATACACTTGATCTGGAAATGAAACTTTACTGGCAGACTTATATGACCAAAATGAACCTCCAAGAAAGAAATCAGATCATTCTGAGCACATACGAAAATTACCAAAAATAGTAACTTTCCATAAATAGCAGCTCTGCACAGGATCGCCCTTATTGAATTCAAAAATAGAAATATTTTTAGGTGATGCAAGATTGCTCTTACACCCAGGATGCTCCTGCATCAGACACCCAGGGTAATTTGAGAAGTGACCCTGTCACGACTCAGGTGTGCAGAGGAAAACCAAGATGGTTAACCTCCTCCTTTGTTAGCCATGATGAATCTTCAACAGGTCATCCTTTCCACTTGACCAGATATTCTTCATATGTCCTGTTCCTTGTGCTTCTACCAACACGACTGTCCAGTATATCCTCAATCTCTTTGGTATCTGAACTACTTGCTGGAATACTCCACTGTGCCGCTGTGATATCATCTTCAACACCTCCTTCATGATACTTTGTCAAATCTGAAATGTTAAACACTGGTGAAATATTCAACTCACTAGGCAATTCTACCTCATATGCATTTCCTGAATCATGCTTCTTCAGTATCTTACATGGCCCAAACTTCTTCATTTTCAGCTTGTTATATGTACCAACCGAAAACCACTCCTTCCGCAAATGAACCATGACTTCATCGCCAACCTGAAATTCCTTATGCCTCCTTTTCTCATCTGCCTTAGCCTTATACTGCGCATTCATCTTGTTAATATGCTTCCTCACCTCCTCATGGATGTTCTTCAAGTGTTCTGCAAAATCTTCAGCTTCAGCACTACTTATTTCTCCTTTATCTATCTTTCTCAATTCAGATGCATTTCTTGGACTACTTCCATATACAATTTGGAATGGTGATTTACCAGTGCTCCTGTTGACAGAATTATTGTATGCAAATTCCGCCCGTGGTAAAATCAAATCCCATCCTGCTGGCTTATCTCCAACCAAACATCTCAGCAAATTTCCCAAACTCCTATTCACCACCTCTGTCTGTCCATCAGTCTGTGGATGATGTGATGAACTAAACTTCAAATCTGTCTTCAACTTCTTCCATAATGTACGCCAGAAATATCCAACAAACTTAGTGTCCCGATCTGAAACTAAGGTCTTTGGCAAACCATGAAGTCTCACTACTTATCTGAAAAACAATTCTGCTACATGAACAGCATCATTAGTCTTGTTGCAGGGAATGAAATGTGTCATCTTTGAAAATCTGTCAACCACCACAAAAATTGAATCGTGTCCCCGCTGTGTCCTCGGTAAACCAAGAACAAAGTCCATGCTGATATCCTCCCAAGGCTTCTCTGGTACGGGTAATGGTTGATACAATCCTGTATTCTGCTTCACTCCTTTCGCCATCTGACATACTCTGCAACTCTGTACAAACTTCTTCACATCTTGCTGCAATTGTAGCCAATAATAATTCTCACCAACCAAAGCAAAGGTTTTATCACGACCAAAATGTCCAGCCAATCCTCCGCTATGCTTCTCCTTGATGAGATTCTCCCTCATAGAACTTCGTGGAATGTACAACTGACTCCCTCTGAATAGCATATCATCCTGGATGATGAAATCCAACCATTTTGTCCTATCTAGAGTAACAGGTTCTGTACAAGCTTTCCAAGCTTCACCAGAATCAGGGTCCTCTGGATACAAATTCTTCAGTTCCTTGAACCCAACCACTTCAATCTGCATTTCTGTCAGCAATAGTTGCCTTCTGCTAAGAGCATCTGCAACCCTATTAGACTTTCCACTCCTGTGTTTCAAAACAAATGTATAACTCTGCAAAAACTCAACCCATTTCAAATGCCTTGGATTCAATTTTCCTTGACTATTCAAATATTGCAAAGCTTGATGATCAGTATACAAAACAAACTCCTTAGGAAGCAGATAGTGCCTCCACTTTTTCAATGCCTGAACTATAGCATAAAATTCCTGATCATAAACAGAATATTTTCTCTTGGCATCATTTAACTTCTCACTGAAATAAGCAACAGGTTTACCTTCTTGGCTCATAACAGCTCCTATTGCAGTACCACTAGCATCACAATCTACTTGAAACACTTTATTAAAATCTGGAAGTGCTAAAATAGATTGTTCTGTAACTTTTTGTTTCAACAATTGAAAACTCTTTTCTGCCCCATTAGTCCACTTAAACTCTTTTCTATCCCATCTCATTGTTTCAGTCAAGGGTCCACAAATACTGCTAAAATTTCTGATAAATTTTCTGTAAAAGCTAGCTAGACCATGAAAAGATCTTACCTCAGTAGCACTCCTTGGAGTAGGTCATTCAAGGATAGCCTGTACCTTCTCTGGGTCCATTTTTAGACCTTCTGCTGAAACTACAAATCCCAAATACACTAACTCTTTCTTCACAAAACTGCACTTCTTCAAATTAATCAACAATTTCTCTTCTCTCAACTTCTCAAATACCATACGAATATGCATCATATGCTCATCCAATGTCTTACTAAAGATCAAAATATCATCTAGGTAAACAATGACAAACTTACCCAAAAATTCTTTCAGAACCTCGTTCATGAGCAGCATGAAAGTGCTCGGTGCATTGGTTAGCCCAAAAGGCATGACTAACCACTCATACAGTCCTTCCTTTGTCTTGAAGGCAGTCTTCCATTCATCTCCTTCTCTGATCCAAATCTGATGATATCCACTTTTCAGATCTATCTTTGAGAAATACACAGCTCCATTCAAACAGTCCATAATATCATCCATTCGTGGCAATGGAAACCTGTACTTGATTGTGATCTTGTTTATTGACCTAGAATCAGTACACATCCTCTATTCTCCATTCTTCTTTGGTGCTAATACTGCTGGTACAGCACAGGGACTCAGACTCTCTCGAATCAATCCTTTCTGTAACAGTTCATGCACTTGTCTGTTCAACTCCTCACTTTTTTGTAGGTGTCATTCTGTGTGCTGCCTTATTCGGCAAACTCGCTCCTGGGATCAAGTCCATCTGATGACTGATCTTCCTGACTGGTGGTAATCCATCAGGCACGTTATTGGATACAATATCCTGAAACTCATTCAACAAATTTGCAACTTCTACAGGAACATCTTCTACTTCCTCTTTACCAGCTTTTGGAATTAAAACAAAACATACATGCTCATGCCTCATACCATCTAGAAATTTCCTTCCATCAACAAATGTTATTATTTCATTACCACATACCTTTTCTTCGGTCTCCTTCAATGGCTTTAGCTTATGTCGCACTCCATCCTTTGTCAGGGAATAGGTATTCGCACGACCATCATGTACAGCACATCTGTCAAACTGCCACGGTCTATCCAATAACATATGGCATGCATCCATAGAGATGATATCATATAGTACCTCATCTTGGTACCTGCCGATCTTAAACTTTACCAGGCACTGTTCACTGACCATGACCTTGTGGTCATCCTGCACCCAGGCAATCTGATATGGATGTGGGTGTTTCTGTCTCTTGAGCCTCAACTTTTTCACCATCTCTTCTGACACCAAATTGTCAGTGCTTCCACTATCGATAATCACATCACAGCATTTACCCTCACACTTGCATCTAGTGCGAAACAGGCTCCTCCTTTGCTCAGGTTCATTCTCACCACTCAATAGGACTCTTTTGTTAATCAACGTTTCTCCTCTTTCAGCATCTTCAGAATTTGATGATCTGGCATCTTCATCTACATGTGCAACTCTGGCCTGGCCATCATTTCTCCTGTCTGTTCTGCCTTGGCGCTGAAGACATTCAAATGCCCTATGACCTTCTTCTCCACAGTGAAAACATGTTCCACGGAAGCCTCCTCTTCCAGATCCTTGTCCTCTTCCTCTTCCTCTCTGATCTCTATTATTCTGATCCTACAAGCGATTGGAATTATTTCCTCACTGATTCTGACTACTACTGGCCTCATCCTTCTTTTTCGGATCTTCATTTCGGCCACCATATGACCGTCCACCAGATCGTCCACCGCGACCTCTTCCATTTTGTCTGCTCTCAAACTTCTTGTTCATCTTTTCCTCTACTTTTAGGGCAAACTGGTATGCCTCTTCAATACTGTTCATTCGAACCAGATTCAGCTTCTCCTGGATGCTTGGCCTTAACCCATTAAGGTATCAGGCAACTTTCTCTTTATCAGCTTCTGCATGGCCTGTTCTGATGAGAAGTCGATAGAACTCTTCTGTATACTCCTGAACAGATCTTCCTGCTTGCTTCAAACTCTGCATTTTCTTTAGTAGGTCAAGCTCATAATCAACAAGAATGAACTGTCGCTTCAATTTATCCACCATCCGATCCCATCTTGTGATTTTATCTTTCCCTCTTCTATTTCGCTCCAATTGAATTTCTTGCCACTAGATCTTCGCATGACCTTTCAATCTGGCCTTCGCAAATTTGACCCTATCAGGATCTTCAACATCTTCATACTCAAAATACTCCTCACATTCATTGATCCAGTCGATCAATTCCTCTGGGTTAAGATTTGCAGAAAATGTAGGAACCTCAATCTTAGGTCTTTTCCCAATCTTGGAAATCGCCCGAAAAAGTCTTTCTTCCTCCTGGTTCACAATTTCAGCTTGTCCTTCTTGATATTCTTCTTCAGCTTCATCCTCACTTTCATCTCTGACATTAAGATTCATTCCTCTGCGAATCTCTTCTTGCAATGCTCGCACTTGTCTCTGCAGCTCTCTAACCTCAGGTGTTACAACACCAGGTCTTCCGCCACGTTCTCTTCGTGGAGGCATTTCGCGATGCGCACTGAAACCCTAACCACGGTCGTGGTGCAGACTGCCTCACAGTCAGCGATCTGTTTACACACTCAAGAAAACCTGCTCTGATACCACTTGATGAATGGTGCTCCCCTTAATACCACAAACACATAACAGAAATAGAGAAACAACAACAATAATATGCAAGAACAGAAAATTGGCTTCTTATTATCTCCACAAATGTGGAATTACAAACTTTCAAAATTACAATATGCAAAGCCACATGGGCATTTCCTTACAATATTCTGTAGGACAAAGCCTCGAACTATTACCCAGATCTACTACCCAGAACTATTCTGCACTGCCTAAGACAATAATACAGCCTTCCTTATATAGGCAATTTTCCACCGCCTGGGAAGGTTCCAGAATTTTTAGCCAATAAGGCCGACCAAACTTAGAATTATTTTATTTTTCATTTTATTACATCATAGTCGGCTCAAGATATCTTTTGAAACCCGAACAGAAATTTTGAAGAAAATTATTTTTCGCCATTTCAGGTGGCCCAACTTTCGAAGACCATAAGTCATCACCCGTTGAACCGCTCGGCTATTATAACCCCATTTCGGAAACGCCACAAAGCGCTCTACAGGCTTGACCAGCGCAAGCGCCCATCTCCCAAATTTTTGACCTCATCCGAGGCCTCTAAAGCCTTCAAAACTGAGTTCAAAGTTTCTGTACCCTATTGCCAATACCGAAAATCTTCAATATCTTCCAACATACACTTGATCTGGAAATGAAACTTTACTGGCAGACTTATATGACCAAAATGAACCTCCAAGAAAGAAATCAGATCATTCTGAGTACATACGAAAATTACCAAAAATAGTAACTTTCCATAAATTACAGCTCTGCACAGGATCGCCCTTATTGAATTCAAAAATAGAAATATTTTTGGGTGATGCAAGATTGCTCTTACACCCAGGATGCTCCTGCATCAGACACCCAGGGTAATTTGAGAAGTGACCCTGTCACGACTCAGGTGTGCAGAGGAAAACCAAGACGGTTAACCTCCTCCTTTGTTAGCCATGATGAATCTTCAACAGGTCTTCCTTTCCACTTGACCAGATATTCTTCATATGTCCTGTTCCTTGTGCTTCTACCAACACGACTATCCAGTATATCCTCAATCTCTTTGGTGTCTGAACTACTTGCTGGAATACTCCACTGTGCCGCTGTGATCTCATCTTCAACACCTCCTTCATGATACTCTGTCAAATCTGAAATGTTAAACACTGGTGAAATATTCAGCTCACCAGGCAATTCTACCTCATATGCATTTCCTGAATCATGCTTCTTCAGTATCTTACATGGCCCAAACTTCTTCATTTTCAGCTTGTTATATGTACCAACCGAAAACCGCTCCTTCCGCAAATGAACCATGACTTCATCGCCAACCTGAAATTTCTTATGCCTCCTTTTCTCATCTGCCTTAGCCTTATACTATGCATTCATCTTGTTAATATGCTTCCTCACCTCCTCATGGATGTTCTTCAAGTGTTCTGCAAAATCTTCAGCTTCAGCACTACTTATTTCTCCTTTATCTATCTTTCTCAATTCAGATGCATTTCTTGGACTACTTCCATATACAATCTGGAATGGTGATTTACCAGTGCTCTTGTTGACAGAATTATTGTATGCAAATTCTGCCCGTGGTAAAATCAAATCCCATCCTGCTGGCTTATCTCCAACCAAACATCTCAACAAATTTTTCAAACTCCTATTCACCACCTCTGTCTGTCCATCAGTCTGTGGATGATGTGATGAACTAAACTTCAAATCTGTCTTCAACTTCTTCCACAATGTACGCCAGAAATATCTAACAAACTTAGTGTCCCGATCTGAAACTATGGTCTTTGGCAAACCATGAAGTCTCACTACTTCTCTAAAAAATAATTCTGCTACATGAACAGCATCATTAGTCTTCTTGCAGGGAATGAAATGTGTCATCTTTGAATATCTGTCAACCACCACAAAAATTGAATCGTGTCCCCACTGTGTCCTCGGTAAACAAGGAACAAAGTCCATGCTGATATCCTCCCAAGGCTTCTCTGGTACGGGTAATGGTTGATACAATCCTGTATTCTGCTTCACTCCTTTCGCCATCTGACATACTCTGCAACTCTGTACAAACTTCTTCACATCTTGCTGCAATTGTGGCCAATAATAATTCTCACCAACCAAAACAATGGTTTTATCACGACCAAAATTTTCAGCCAATCCTCCGCTATGCTTCTCCTTGATGAGATTCTCCCTCATAGAACTTCGTGGAATGCACAACTAACTCCCTCTGAATAGCATATCATCCTGGATGATGAAATCCAACCATTTTGTCCTGTCTAGAGTAACAGGTTCTGTACAAGCTTTCCAAGCTTCACCAAAATCAGGGTCCTCTGGATACAAATTCTTGAGTTCCTTGAACCCAACCACTTCAATCTGCATTTTTGTCTGCAATAGTTGCCTTCTGCTAAGAGCATCTGCAACTCTATTAGACTTTCCACTCCTGTGTTTCAAAACAAATATATAACTCTGCAAAAACTCAACCCATTTCAAATGTCTTGGATTCAATTTTCCTTGACTATTCAAATATTGCAAAGCTTGATGATCAGTATACAAAACAAACTCCTTAGGAAGCAGATAGTGCCTCCACTTTTTCAATGCCTGAACTATAGCATAAAATTCCTGATCATAAACAGAATATTTTCTCTTGGCATCATTTAACTTCTCACTGAAATAAGCAACAGGTTTACCTTCTTGGCTCATAACAGCTCCTATTGCAGTACCACTAGTATCACAATCTACTTGAAACACCTTATTAAAATCTGGAAGTGCTAAAATAGGTTGTTCTGTAACTTTTTCTTTCAACAATTTAAAACTCTTTTCTGCCCCATTAGTCCACTTAAACTCTTTTCTATCCCCTCTCATTGTTTCAGTCAAGGGTCCACAAATACTGCTAAAATTTCTGATAAATTTTCTGTAAAAGCTAGCTAGACCATGAAAAGATCTTACCTCAGTAGCACTCCTTGGAGTAGGCCATTCAAGGATAGCCTGTACCTTCTCTGGGTCCATTTTTAGACCTACTGCTGAAACTACAAATCCCAAATACACTAACTTTTTCTTCACAAAACTGCACTTCTTCAAATTAATCAACAATTTCTCTTCTCTCAACTTCTCAAATACCATACGAATATGCATCATATGCTCATCCAATGTCTTACTAAAGATCAAAATATCATCTAGGTAAACAATGACAAACTTACCCATAAATTCTTTCAGAACCTCATTCATGAGCCGCATGAAAGTGCTCGGTGCATTGGTTAGCCCAAACGGCATGACTAACCACTCATACAGTCCTTCCTTTGTCTTGAAGGCAGTCTTCCATTCATCTCCTTATCTGATCCGAATCTGATGATATCCACTTTTCTGATCTATCTTTGACAAATATAGAGCTCCATTCAAACAGTCCATAATATCATCCATTCGTGGCAATGGAAACCTATACTTAATTGTGATCTTGTTTATTGCCCTAGAATCCGTACACATCCTCCATTCTCCATTCTTCTTTGGTGCTAATACCGTTGGTACAGCACAATGACTCAAACTCTCTCGAATCAATCCTTTCTGTAACAGTTCATGCACTTGTCTGTTCAACTCCTCACTTTCTGTAGGTGTCATTCTGTGTGCTGTCTTATTCGGCAAACTCGCTCCTGGGATCAAGTCCATCTGATGACTGATCTTCCTGACTGGTGGTAATCCATCAGGCACGTTATCGGATACAATATCCTGAAACTCATTCAACAAATTTGTAACTTCTACAGGAACATCTTTTACTTCCTCTTTACCAGCTTTTGGAATTAAAGCAAAACATACATGTTTATGCCTCATACCATCTAAGAATTTCCTTCCATCAACAAATGTTATTCTTGCATTACCACATACCTTTTCTTCTGTCTCCTTCAATGGCTTTAGCTTATGTCGCACTCCATCCTTTGTCAGGGAATAGGTATTCGCACGACCATCATGTACAGCACATCTGTCAAACTGCCATAGTCTACCCAATAACATATGGCATGCATCCATAGAGATGATATCACATAGTACCTCATCTTGGTACCCGCCGATCTTAAACTTTACCAGGCACTGTTCACTGACCATGACCTTGTCGTCATCCTGCACCCAAGCAATCCGATATGGATGTGGGTGTTTCTGTCTCTTGAGCCTCAACTTTGTCACCATCTCTTCTGACACCAAATTGTCAGTGCTTCCACTATCGATAATCACATCACAGCATTTACCCTCACACTTGCATCTAGTGCAAAACAGGCTCCTCCTTTGCTCAGGTTCATTCTCACCACTTAACAGGACTCTTCTGTTAATCAACGTTTCTCCTCTTTCAGCATCTTCAGAATTTGATGATCTGGCATCTTCATCTACATGTGCAACTCTAGCCTGGCCTTCATTTCTCCTGTCTGTTCTATCTTGGCGCTGAGGACATTCAAATGCCCTATGAACTTCTTCTCCACAGTGAAAACATGTTCCACGGAAGCCTCCTCTTCCAGATCCTTGTCCTCTTCCTCTTCCTCTCTGATCTCTATTATTCTGATCTTGGAAGTGATTGGAATTATTTCCTCACTGATTCTGACTACTACTGGCCTCATCTTTCTTTTTCAGATCTTCATTTCGGCCACCATATGACCGTCCACCAGATCGTCCACTGCGACCTCTTCCATTTTGTCTGCTCTCAAACTTCTTGTTCAGCTTTTCCTCTACTTTTAGGGCAAACTGGTATGCCTCTTCAATACTGTTCATTCCAACTAGATTCAGCTCCTCCTGGATGCTTGGCCTTAACCCATTAAGGTATTAGGCAACTTTCTCCTTATCAGCTTCTGCATGGCCTGTTCTGATGAGAAATCGATAGAACTCCTCTGTATACTCCTGAACAGATCTTCCTGCTTGCTTCAAACTCTGTATTTTCTTTAGTAGGTCAAGCTCATAATCAACAGGAATGAACTGTCGCTTCAATTTATCCACCATCCGATCCCATCTTGTGATTTTATCTTTCCCTCTTCTATTTCGCTCCAATTGAATTTCTTGCCACCAGATCTTCGCATGACCTTTCAATCTGGCCTTCGCAAATTTGACCCTATCAGGATCCTCAACATCTTCATACTCAAAATACTCCTCACATTCATTGATCCAGTCGATCAATTCCTCTGGGTTAAGATTTCCAAAAAATGTAGGAACCTCAATCTTAGGTCTTTTCCCAATCTTGGAAATCGCCCGAAAAAGTCTTTCTTCCTCCTGGTTCACAATTTCAGCTTCTCCTTCTTGATATTCTTCTTCAGCTTCATCCTCGCTTTCATCTCTGACATTAAGATTCATTCCTCTGCGAATCTCTTCTTGCAATGCTCGCACTTGTCTCTGCAGCTCTCTAACCTCAGGTGTTACAACACCAGGTCTTCCGCCACGTTCTCTTCGTGGAGGCATTTCGCGATGCGCGCTGAAACCCTAACCAGGGTCCTGATGCAGACTGCCTCACAGTCGGTGATCTATTTACACACTCAAGAAAACCTGCTCTGATACCACTTGATGAAGGGTGCTCCCCTTAATACCACAAACACATAACAGAAATAGAGAAACAACAACAATAATATGCAAGAACAGAAAATTGGCTTCTTATTATCTCCACAAATGTGGAATTACAAACTTTCAGAATTACAATATGCAAAGCCACATGGGCATTCCCTTACAATATTCTGTAGGACAAAGCCTCGAACTATTACCCAGATCTACTACCCAGAACTATTCTGCACTGCCTAAGACAATAATACAGCCTTCCTTATATAGGCAATTTTCCACCGCCTGGGAAGGTTCCAGAATTTTTAGCCAATAAGGCCAACCAAACCTAGAATTATTTTATTTTTTATTTTATTACATCATAGTCGGCGCAAGATAACTTTTGAAACCCGAACAGAAATTTTAAAGAAAATTATTTTTTGCCATTTCAGGTGGCCCAACTTCCGAAGACCATAAGTCATCACCCGTTGAACCGCTCGGCTATTATAACCCCATTTCAAAAATGCCACGAAGCGCTCTACAGGCTTGACCTACGCAAGCGCCTGTCACCCAAATTTTTGACCTCATCCGAGGCCTCTAAAGCCTTCAAAATTGAGTTCAAAGTTTCTGTACCCTGCTGCGAATACCAAAAATCTTCAATATCTTCCAACATACACTTGATCTGGAAATGAAACTTTACTGGTAGACTTATATGACCAAAATGAACCTCCAAGAAAGAAATCAGATCATTCTGAGCACATACAAAAATTACCAAAAATAGTAACTTTCCATAAATAGCAGCTCTGCACAGGATCGCCCTTATTGAATTCAAAAATAGAAATATTTTTGGGTGATGCAAGATTGCTCTTACACCCAGGATGCTCCTGCATCAGACACCCAGGGTAATTTGAGAAGTGACCCTGTCACGACTCAGGTGTGCAGAGGAAAACCAAGACGGTTAACCTCCTCCTTTGTTAGCCATGATGAATCTTCAACAGGTCATCCTTTCCACTTGACCAGATATTCTTCATATGTCCTGTTCCTTGTGCTTCTACCAACACGACTATCCAGTATATCCTCAATCTCTTTGGTGTCTGAACTACTTGCTGGAATACTCCACTGTACCGCTGTGATCTCATCTTCAACACCTCCTTCATGATACTCTGTCAAATCTGAAATGTTAAACACTGGTGAAATATTCAGCTCACTAGGCAATTCTACCTCATATGCATTTCCTGAATCATGCTTCTTCAGTATCTTACATGGCCCAAACTTCTTCATTTTCAGCTTGTTATATGTACCAACTGGAAACCGCTCCTTCTGCAAATGAACCATGACTTCATCGCCAACCTGAAATTCCTTATGCCTCATTTTCTCATCTGCCTTAGCCTTATACTGTGCATTCATCTTGTTAATATGCTTTCTCACCTCCTCATGGATGTTCTTCAAGTGTTCTGCAAAATCTTCAGCTTCAGCACTACTTATTTCTCCTTTATCTATCTTTCTCAATTCAGATGCATTTCTTGGACTACTTCCATATACAATCTGGAATGGTGATTTACCAGTGCTCCTGTTGACAGAATTATTGTATGCAAATTCCGCCCGTGGTAAAATCAAATCTCATCCTGCTGGCTTATCTCCAACCAAACATCTCAGCAAATTTCCCAAACTCCTATTCACCACCTCTGTCTGTCCATCAGTCTGTGGATGATGTGATGAACTAAACTTCAAATCTGTCTTCAACTTCTTCCATAATGTATGCCAGAAATATCTAACAAACTTAGTGTCCCGATCTGAAACTATGGTCTTTGGCAAACCATGAAGTCTCACTACTTCTCTGAAAAACAATTCTGCTACATGAACAGCATCATTAGTCTTCTTGCAGGGAATGAAATGTGCCATCTTTGAAAATCTGTCAACCACCACAAAAATTGAATCGTGTCCCCGCTGTGTCCTCGGTAAACCAAGAACAAAGTCCATGCTGATATCCTCCCAAGGCTTCTCTGGTACGGGTAATGGTTGATACAATCCTGTATTCTGCTTCACTCCTTTCACCATCTGACATACTCTGCAACTCTGTACAAACTTCTTCACATCTTGCTGCAATTGTGGCCAATAATAATTCTCACCAACCAAAGAAAGAATTTTATCACGACCAAAATATCCAGCCAATCCTCCGCTATGCTTCTCCTTGATGAGATTCTCCCTCATAGAACTTCGTGGAATGCACAACTGACTCCCTTTGAATAGCATATCATCCTGGATGATGAAATCCAACCATTTTGTCCTGTCTAGAGTAACAGGTTCTGTACAAGCTTTCCAAGCTTCACCAAAATCAGGGTCCTCTGGATACAAATTCTTGAGTTCCTTAAACCCAACCACTTCAATCTGCATTTCTGTCAGCAATAGTTGCCTTCTGCTAAGAGCATCTGCAACCCTATTAGACTTTCCACTCCTGTGTTTCAAAACAAATGTATAACTCTGCAAAAACTCAACCCATTTCAAATGCCTTGGATTCAATTTTCCTTGACTATTCAAATATTGCAAAGCTTGATGATTAGTATACAAAACAAACTCCTTAGGAAGCAGATAGTGCCTCCACTTTTTCAATGCCTGAACTATAGTATAAAATTCCTAATCATAAACAGAATATTTTCTCTTGGCATCATTTAACTTCTCACTGAAATAAGCAACAGGTTTACCTTCTTCGCTCATAACAGCTCGTATTGCAGTACCACTAGCATCACAATCTACTTGAAACACCTTATTAAAATCTGGAAGTGCTAAAACAGGTTGTTCTGTAACTTTTTGTTTCAACAATTGAAAACTCTTTTCTGCCCCATTAGTCCACTTAAACTCTTTTCTATCCCCTCTCATTGTTTCAGTCAAGAGTCCACAAATACTGCTAAAATTTTTGATAAATTTTCTGTAAAAGCTAGCTAGACCATGAAAAGATCTTACCTCAGTAGCACTCCTTGGAGTAGGCCATTCAAGGATAGCCTGTACCTTCTTTGGGTCCATTTTTAGACCTTCTGCTGAAACTACAAATCCCAAATACACTAACTCTTTCTTCACAAAACTGCACTTCTTCAAATTAATCAACAATTTCTCTTCTCTCAAATTCTCAAATACCATACGAATATGCATCATATGCTCATCCAATGTCTTACTAAAGATCAAAATATCATCTAGGTAAACAATGACAAACTTACCCAGAAATTCTTTCAGAACCTCGTTCATGAGCCGCATGAAAGTGCTCGGTGCATTGGTTAGCCCAAAAAGCATGACTAACCACTCATACAGTCCTTCCTTTGTCTTGAAGGTAGTCTTCCATTCATCTTCTTCTCTGATCTGAATCTGATGATATCCACTTTTCAGATCTATCTTTGAGAAATACACAGCTCCATTCAAACAATCCATAATATCATCCATTCGTGGCAATGGAAACCTGTACTTGATTGTGATCTTGTTTATTGCCCTAGAATCCGTACACATCCTCCATTCTCCATTCTTCTTTGGTGCTAATACCATTGGTACAGCACAGGGACTCAGACTCTCTCGAATCAATCTTTTCTGTAACAGTTCATGCACTTGTCTGTTCAACTCCTCACTTTCTGTAGGTGTCATTCTATGTGCTGCCTTATTCGGAAAACTCACTCCTGAGATCAAGTCCATCTGATGACTGATCTTCCTGACTGGTGGTAATCCATCAGGCACGTTATTGGATACAATATCCTGAAACTCATTCAACAAATTTGCAACTTCTACAGGAACATCTTCTACTTCCTCTTTACCAGCTTTTGGAATTAAAGCAAAACATACATGCTCATGCCTCATACCATCTAGGAATTTCCTTCCATCAACAAATGTTATTCTTTCATTACCACATACCTTTTCTTCGGTCTCCTTCAATGGCTTTAGCTTATGTCGCACTCCATCCTTTGTCAGGGAATAGGTATTCGCACGACCATCATGTACAGCACATCTGTCAAACTGCCACGGTCTACCTAATAACATATGGCATGCATCCATAGAGATGATATCATATAGTACCTCATCTTGGTACCCGCCGATCTTAAACTTTACCAGGCACTGTTCACTGACCATGACCTTGTGGTCATCCTGCACCCAGGCAATCCGATATGGATGTGGGTGTTTCTGTCTCTTGAGCCTCAACTTTTTCACCATTTCTTCTGACACCAAATTGTCAGTGCTTCCACTATCGATAATCACATCACAGCATTTACCCTCACACTTGCATCTAGTGTGAAACAGGCTCCTGCTTTGCTCAGGTTCATTCTCACCACTCAATAGGACTCTTTTGTTAATCAACGTTTCTCCTCTTTCAGCATCTTCAGAATTTGATGATCTGGCATCTTCATCTACATGTGCAACTCTAGCCTGGCCTTCATTTCTCCTGTCTGTTCTGCCTTGGCGCTGAGGACATTCAAATGCCCTATGACCTTCTTCTCCACAGTGAAAACATGTTCCACGGAAGCCTCCTCTTCCAGATCCTTGTCCTCTTCCTCTTCCTCTCTGATCTCTATTATTCTGATCCTAGAAGCGATTGGAATTATTTCCTCGCTGATTCTGACTACTACTGGCCTCATCCTTCTTTTTCGGATCTTCATTTCGGCCACCATATGACCATCCACCAGATCGTCCACCGCGACCTCTTCCATTTTGTCTGCTCTCAAACTTCTTGTTCATCTTTTCCTCTACTTTTAGGGCAAACTGGTATGCCTCTTCAATACTGTTCATTCGAACCAGATTCAGCTTCTCCTGGATGCTTGGCCTTAACCCATTAAGGTATCGGGCAACTTTCTCCTTATCAGCTTCTGCATGGCCTGTTCTAATGAGAAGTCGATAGAACTCCTCTGTATACTCCTGAACAGATCTTCCTGCTTGCTTCAAACTCTGCATTTTCTTTAGTAGGTCAAGCTCATAATCAACAAGAATGAACTGTCGCTTCAATTTATCCACCATCCGATCCCATCTTGTGATTTTATCTTTCCCTCTTCTATTTCGCTCCAATTGAATTTCTTGCCACCAGATCTTCGCATGACCTTTCAATCTGGCCTTCGCAAATTTGACCCTATCAGGATCCTCAACATCTTCATACTCAAAATACTCCTCACATTCATTGATCCAGTCGATCAATTCTTCTGGGTTAAGATTTCCAGAAAATGTAGGAACCTCAATCTTAGGTCTTTTCCCAATCTTGGAAATCTCCCGAAAAAGTCTTTCTTCCTCCTGGTTCACAATTTCAGCTTCTCCTTCTTGATATTCTTCTTCGGCTTCATCCTCGCTTTCATCTCTGACATTAAGATTCATTCCTCTGTGAATCTCTTCTTGCAATGCTCGCACTTGTCTCTGCAGCTCTCTAACCTCAGGTGTTACAACACCAGGTCTTCCACCACGTTCTCTTCGTGGAGGCATTTCATGATGCGCGCTGAAACCCTAACCACGGTCCTGGTGCAGACTGCCTCATAGTCGGCGATCTATTTACACACTCAAGAAAACCTGCTCTGATACCACTTGATGAAGGGTGCTCCCCTTAATACCACAAACACATAACAGAAATAGAGAAACAACAACAATAATATGCAAGAACAGAAAATTGGCTTCTTATTATCTCCACAAATGTGGAATTACAAACTTTCAGAATTACAATATGCAAAGCCACATGGGCATTCCCTTACAATATTCTGTAGGACAAAGCCTCGAACTATTACCCAGATCTACTACCCAGAACTATTCTGCACTGCCTAAGACAATAATACAGCCTTCCTTATATAGGCAATTTTCCACCGCCTGGGAAGGTTCCAAAATTTTTAGCCAATAAGGCCGACCAAACTTAGAATTATTTTATTTTTCATTTTATTACATCATAGTCAGCTCAAGATAACTTTTGAAACCCGAACAGAAATTTTGAAGAAAATTATTTTTCGCCATTTCAGGTGGCCCAACTTTCGAAGACCATAAGTCATCACCCGTTGAACCGCTCGGCTATTATAACCTCATTTCAGAAATGCCACGAAGCGCTCTACAGGCTTGACCTACGCAAGCGCCCGTCACCCAAATTTTTGACCTCATCCGAGGCCTCTAAAGCCTTCAAAACTGAGTTCAAAGTTTCTATACCCTGCTGCCAATACCAAAAATCTTCAATATCTTCCAACATACACTTGATCTGGAAATGAAACTTTACTGGCAGACTTATATGACCAAAATGAACCTCCAAGAAAGAAATCAGATCATTCTGAGCACACACAAAAATTACCAAAAATAGTAACTTTCCATAAATAGCAGCTCTGCACAGGATCGCCCTTATTGAATTCAAAAATAGAAATATTTTTGGGTGATGCAAGATTGCTCTTACACCCAGGATGCTCCTGCATCAGACACCCAGGGTAATTTGAGAAGTGACCCTGTCACGACTCAGGTGTGCAGAGGTAAACCAAGACGGTTAACCTCCTCCTTTGTTAGCCATGATGAATCTTCAATAGGTCATCCTTTCCACTTGACCAGATATTCTTCATATGTCCTGTTCCTTGTGCTTCTACCAACACGACTGTCCAGTATATCCTCAATCTCTTTGGTGTCTGAACTACTTGTTGGAATACTCCACTGTGCCACTGTGATCTCATCTTCAACACCTCCTTCATGATACTCTGTCAAATCTGAAATGTTAAACACTGGTGAAATATTCAGCTCACTAGGCAATTCTACCTCATATGCATTTCCTGAATCATGCTTCTTCAGTATCTTACATGGCCCAAACTTCTTCATTTTCAGCTTGTTATATGTACCAACCGGAAACCGCTCCTTCCGCAAATGAACCATGAATTCATCGCCAACCTGAAATTCCTTATGCCTCCTTTTCTCATCTGCCTTAGCCTTATACTGTGCATTCATCTTGTTAATATGCTTCCTCACCTCGTCATGGATGTTCTTCAAGTGTTCTGCAAAATCTTCAGCTTCAGCACTACTTATTTCTCCTTTATCTATCTTTCTCAATTCAGATACATTTCTTGGACTACTTCCATATACAATCTGGAATGGTGATTTACCAGTGCTCCTGTTGACAGAATTATTATATGCAAATTCCGCGCGTGGTAAAATCAAATCCCATCCTGCTGGCTTATCTCCAACCAAACATCTCAGCAAATTTCCCAAACTCCTATTCACCACCTCTGTCTGTCCATCAGTCTGTGGATGATGTGATGAACTAAACTTCAAATCTGTCTTCAACTTCTTCCATAATGTACGCCAGAAATATCCAACAAACTTAGTGTCCCGATCTGAAACTATGGTCTTTGGCAAACCATGAAGTCTCACTACTTCTCTAAAAAACAATTCTGCTACATGAACAGCATCATTAGTCTTCTTGCAGGGAATGAAATGTGCCATCTTTGAAAATCTGTCAACCACCACAAAAATTGAATCGTGTCCCCGCTGTGTCCTCGGTAAACCAAGAACAAAGTCCATGCTGATATCCTCCCAAGGCTTCTCTGGTACGGGTAATGGTTGATACAATCTTGTATTCTGCTTCACTCCTTTCGCCATCTGACATACTCCGCAACTCTGTACAAACTTCTTCACATCTTGCTGCAATTGTGGCCAATAATAATTCTCACCAACCAAAGAGGATGGATAAAATGGAGAGAATTATTGTGCGACTAGAGAAGAATATTGGAAATATTGTTGAGAAGATTTTCTCCATCCTTAAGGCCTCGACTGAGCATGTTACAATCCTTGTGGACAAGATGGAATAGGGTAAAGGGGAGTAGGTGCCTAAGGAGGTCAAGGATAGTCAAGGGCCCATCAAGAGGACTAGATCAAGCTTTCAAAAGTTGGAGATTCACAAGAACAAAGATTTGGAGGAGCTTAAGGTGTCCTTAACAAATATGGAGATGTTGGCTAATCAGGGAGCTGAACTTAGGAAGACTATCTAGTTATCTTTTTGTTGTCCTCTCTGTTAGGAATAGTCCCAAGAGATAACTGAAAGGGGGGAGAGGGGGTGAATCAGTTATCTACAAGATTCAATTCTTTATCTAGATTAGTACAAAATAAAATTAAGCATATACACAACAAGATAACACTTAATGAAACACCAGAATTTTGGTTATAGGGAAACTCAAAATAGGTAAAATCCCTTGTGGGAATTACCACCCACTATAAACTACACTAGAGTATAATGATCCCTATTAGAAGTTCTTAAAACCCTATTAGGAGTTGATCTTTATAATACATGAAGTATTGTGAGCTGGTCAAAGGTTAGATCTACTAGGAGTCTTTTATAAATAACCCTGTTAAAGGTGAGGACACACTATCTAGGAGCACACTGCTCAAATACTGAAGGCTGAAACCTTCTGCACAATAGATCAGTTCAAATTAATATCATACACTCTTTTCTTCTCCACATAGATCTTTAACTGATGTTTGATATAGCTATACTAGCCCAATACTTTCACACCTTCTTTCTCTGCTTACATAATCCTTGCTTAGTGATCACAACTGACCAGCTATAAGTAACCTTATCCATAAGATATAATCAAGTTGTCATGTTATAACCTTCTTGAAATAATATTAATGAAACAATATAACTCTCTAGCAACATCTCCAATGGATATACTAAGCATGCAACACAAATAGGGTTGTGCAACCCAATATGAGTAGACGTGTTGCTTCACACTATTGGCTCCACCAAATTACTTCAAAATTTACTCTCAAGATGAAATACGTTATGTGCTCTTAACGGAAAAACCTTAGCTCATAACCAAACACAAAACCAAACACGCATACCATAATGATAGGCACAACTATTGAAACAATATAAACACTATTGGCTATGTTGGCAACTTGTCTATACTAAATTATATGACTAGATATAGTGTTTTCATTATGGCAACAAAGTCATATAGTAGTTTGGAGTCAACGCACTAAGTGTAAAGATAAAAAATCATTTAAGTGTTGAAGACTGGACATCATACAGGTTTCTTGTAGCTCAGAGCACTTGCACCCATGCGTACGGATGAATTATGGTATGCACCCTAGAAGTTAAGGTTGTTAGACTATACTTATGCTTAGTCTAAGAGCGGATAAGTAGATATGAAAAGATGTGAAAGTTATAGTTAGTTGAAGTTGCACAACTAGTGTGTGCTAGCAGAGAACAAAGCATAGAGCCGACAATGACTATTTTGGTTTGTGATTGTAAATTAATGTTGTAGAGGCTATGTGCCCATTGTATTTAGGTTGCCAAAATATGTATATGTATAATTATAAGCATGCTTAAGCCAATTAATTTGGAAGCATTATTTGTAATTAGTTATAGAGCCGACCTAATTGTATAATTGGTATGAGTGCATAAATATAAGGTGCGCCAATTGCATTCGGTATGGAAGTGAAAATAGAATTGTGAGAAGTAGAGAAAAGGTATGCAAAGAGAGCATATGATGTATTAGAGCTTTGCAAAAGGTCAAAGAATTAGCACACCAAAGGAACTGATCTGACAAGGAGTGTCACAATAATAGTTCACCTACAGATATAGTGTGTATCTAATTTAGAAGGTTGTATCCTTCATCATTTGAGCAGTGAGCTCTAGGATAGTGAGTCCACTCCCCTAATAGGGATCATTGTAAAAGACTCCTAACAGGGTCTGACCCTTAACAAGGTCTACTATACTAAAAGCATTGTAAAGGTACTCCTAGTAGGGTAAAGGATCTTCTAACAAGGATCACAAAACACTAGTGCAGATTATTAGTGGGTATCAAGTCCCACTGGGGTTTTTACCTATTTGGGTTTCCCCATAACCATATTGGTGTCATGTGTTGATTTCATGTTTCATGTTTATGTGACTTTTTAATTCAGTAGTTAAGCATTTATAATTTAATATTCAGATTAAAGTAAAAGGTTAAAATACAATGAACAATGATACACCCCCCCCTCTCAGTGTTCCCATTTCTAACAATTGGTATCAAAGCTCTGGTCCTTAGCAAAGAATTTTAACCACTTGAGGAGATCATGGACAAAGTAGAAATGAAACATTTGAAGAAGAATCTTGAAGCAACTCTTGAAGACCTGGATAATTCAAAAAAAATAATTGAAGAACTAAAAGAAAAATTTAGTGATGCTCAATTAGTTATCAAAATACTAAGAAAGGATTTGAAAGGATGCTCTAGCAATGATCTTGAAGAAAAAATCAAGAAGCTGAATGAAGAAAATAATTCCTTGAAAGAACAACTTGAAGAGTTTGATGATAAGCTAACTAATAATCATGAAGTCTATGATGGATAGATCAAAGAGAACCTTCAGCTAAATGAAGAACTAAGGCAAGAAAATATGGAAATCTTGGAGCTAAGAAACAACAAAAAAAGCTAGGAGTCTGAATTGAAAAAGTCAAAGGATCATATAGCCAAATTACACACCAGTGCTGAATTGGTAGAACCACAGTTGTATGAAAGAAGAATCAAAGGAGACACTAGCTATATCAGATACAATGAAGCACAAAATAAAATTGATATTATGCAAGCAAGAAAGGATTCACAAAAGAACTCTACTAATAATGAGAAGTCTTAAGATCAAACCAAAGACAACAGTGGTCCTCCTAGGAATGAGTGCAAGCCAGTAGAACGCACCTATTTTGCATGTAACAAGCATGGACACATTGCAAGGAACTATACAGAGGTAAAACCTTTTAATGGCTACTATTATACATGTAATATATTTGGTCATAGAGCAATAAATTGCAAGACTAGTAAGAAGAATAGGATTCAACAAGATCAAAGAAATTAGAATCAGACAAATGTTAGAAGTTCTCAAAATGTTACATGTCAGATATGTAACTATAATGGTCACTCAGCTAGATCATGTATAATGGTGACTCATGTCAATGCATCAAGGAATAATAGACCTCCAATGATTTGTCACACTTGTAACAAGGCTAGACATATCTCAAAGTTTTGTAGATCAAGGACGCAAGGTCAGGAAAGCCCTAAAAAGACTGAAGAACTAGTTTTGGATCCTGAAGCAGAAGTCAAGTTTGTGAAGGCCTCAGAAGATGTGAGCTTTATTTGGTTAGAAGGAAAGAAGGACAATGTTGTTGAGATGTATTGGATGCATCCCAAGTGGATGCACCCTCTACATCTACATAAATGGTCCTCAGGGTCATAAGGGGGAGCTAATTTAGCTCTAGACCCCTGCATGGCTAGTATACTCATCCTCAGAGTATGCGCCTTTGGACTTAACCTTTGGAGTGTATAGAAACCTTTGTGTAAGAGCACATATGTTGATTGTTAGCAAAACTTGAGTTTGAAAATTTGAAGTGACCACCTGGTTTACACGAGTTGCATTAATGGCAAATTTCTTACTTTAAGTACACAGAAAGTTGTTTGTTCACTCATTGCATTCATATTCAGAGTGATCGAGAGAAGATTGAGCCTTGGAAGTTGTTGTGAAGATTTTTAGATTGAGCTATCAGTAATTACAATACATTTGATCGGTTGCAAGAAACCCTAGCTCGTTGCACCGATTCAGAAGCCGTTAGAACATCTCAGAGATCATTTGGAAAACAAATATCAAGTAAGTCATGGCCACTCCTATTTTTTTTTATGTTGTTGAGAAAAAGAGGTATGTTTTCAAGAGGTACCCATTTAAATCAACCCTAGATGATTTAGAGGGAGCATTCTCCCGCACACCGATGGGCGTCATGCATGTAGAAGACATAAGGGCTTACATTTATTGTAAGAAGGAACCTGTTGGACAAGATAGGTTAAGGGTGCACATGGACACAATGTTGAAACTAGACAAAACGTTCATGGATGAATACACCAAATGGAATGATCACCCCATTATTAAATATGCCACAGCATATGAATTCTATGAAACTGAATGGATTAAAATATTGTTGAGCAGAATCCATGATGACTTGTTTTGGATTGGAGATGTACCAGTAAGAATAATAGGAGACCTAATTCATGAGATGATAGGCCTTTCTAAGATAGGCACCATCCTTCATATGGGTAAGGATGTCAGGAAAATGGTGGAGCAAGTGTGTAAATATAGAAGTGATAAGCGTGACATGACCATTGAGCCTATAGAGCAACTAGACATCAAGTTGATATCAATGATATTGGGTTACAGATTTCATCACACTAGTAAGGTGAATAGTGTGTCTGCGGGCACTATTCTAGTAGCCATCCATCTTGTGCAAGAAGATGGAGAGTTCAACTTGTGTGAGATCTTGCACGCATATTTGATAGACAATATTAAAGCTATAAAACATGATAAGACTAAGGTATTTAGGTTTGGGTCCCTAATCATCTCTATGTACCTTCATATAGTTGGTAAAGTGTCAGACTTGTATCTAGACAAGTCCATTCCTACCATGCCTTAGATATCAATCAAGGAAACCATAGAAAGTACACTTAGAGATTACATTACCCTAGAATTGAAGACTTTCAAAGAAAGAATGCAGATGAGGTATAGGATTCCTAAGAGTATTGTAGAGAAGTATAAGGATACAATATGCTTCATCGTGGAGATTGATACTACATGTATGGAAGATGTGGAACGTAGGACTAAGTGGACTCATCCACTTGGGTATGAGGTTGAAGAAAAAGTTCTTGAAGATTATGCACAAGTACTGCTATTAGCCCCTAAGGATGCCAATGAACCTAGGTGGGGAACCTATGAAGAAAAGACTAGAGAAGTTGATGCTAAGTTGAATAGTGTTGCAACAAAAAGAAAGGTTGCAAAGGTCACATTAGAGATTCTAAGTATTCATAGTGTATCACAAGAAGACCTTGATAAAGCAAGGGATGATAAGATTACTCTATAATTGAAGAGTTTAGCAAAAGAACAAGAAGATCCCAAGGTAAAGAAGATAAAAATTGAGAAAGATGACAATCAAAAGGATAAGGAAGATAGTACTCCTTCTGCACCCAAAGATACTCCTCAGGAGTATAAGCATTTATTCAAGAGGAAGAATTCAGACCTAGCCTGAAAGTTCTATATGCAAGAATTGTTGATGAGGGAAGGATTGATCAAATAGGGAAGTTCTATGAATTATACAGTGAGATTGATAAGTCTGAAATTCATGGTATGATTATCAAACATATGATAAAGCTCAAGAATATAGTTCTTGAGTTGAAAACATAAATTCCAGATAATGTATGGGACATTTTAGAACATCTAAAGAGACAAGCTAATGAGGAAGATCAAAGAATAAGAGAAAAAGTATTAGAAGATACTCTGCCTATATGTTCTAAAGAAGAAGAGAAACTGATATTGAATTTCATGAAGCTGCACTTAAGAACTAAAATGAGGACTTTTCACATCATGAATAAAGATTATGAGTTGATTACAAAGGAAATAGAGAAGGCCTTTGAAAAGGTTTTATTGGAGCAATAGATCAAACCACCCACTATGCCCATCACTCATGCACCCATTAAGAAAGATAAAGTGGCAGACCCCACTAATGTACCAATGACAGGTCCTCAAGACTTAGCACCCATGTCAGAATCACCCAAAGACAACACAATTATCATAAATAATGTGGAAATAGCCATGGTGGCTACTGATAAGGACTTGGACAAGTTTGAGGAAGCATTTGTCAGCATTGAGGAAGTAGAAATATTATGTAGCAATACCCCTCCCACTCAGTAAGAAGAAGTAATCATAGAAAATATATTTGATGAGAAAGAAGAAGAAAAGAAAGAAGGAGTAGAGGTAGAAAATAAAGATGAATCTTCTGTTGATTTGGTCAAGGTGAAGAAAGAGGTGATGGATAGCACTCCCATCACTCCCTCCTCAGCATTGTTGTCAAGTTTCACACTTGACACTAGTAGTTTGGACTCCTGGAAGGAAGAAGACTTGATTAAGTTCAACGTCCTAGCTATGGAGAAGGCAAAGGAGAAGGAAGTAATGAGGAATCCTCTCCTGGTGGAATTAGTAAATAGTTTGAATAGTTTTCTACCAGAGGATAAGAAAATGGTAAATGTACATTCAGTTGAGGATGTGAGCAGAGTCATCTCTAAGTTCAAAGTAAATTTTTCAGCCTAGAAGAATCTACGACCATAGTGGCAGAGGAGAAATACTTAAAGAAGAGACTCAATGAACTAATGAGTAATTTTGCACTATACTTGAACTCTCTTAAGTTTGGTTAGGGATCATTGAAGGAGTTTGTAGATCAAGGAAGGAAAGTCATTGTAGAATCCATGGATTGGGATAAGTTCACCGATGCCCATCTTAAGGAGATAAAAAATGAAGAGGAAATGATTGAGAAGGTGAATATTTCAGTACTAGACATAGCCACTCATGCAAACATGTGCAAAAATTTCTATCAAGGTTAGTTGGACATAATTGAGAAGGAAAAGAAAGAAATGGAGAAGATAAGGTCTAGACAGACTCAATTGAGGAACGTTCTTGTGCCCTCACTAGACATTTTCAGTCAAAACATAAAGGAGATTGATGCGACCATGATAACCTATGATCAAGGTCCAAGCTCAGAATTGGAGAATATGGAGAAGCTTCAATATGCATTATGTGTCCATCTACAGATAGTCAATTCTTTGATAACCTTTTGGAAGAAGGAGATCTAGAAACTCAAGATTGCATATCTGGATGTTTTCCCTCAATGATAGTATGTAGATAAAGTTTTTTTATGCACCTTTGTCATTAATGTCAAAGGGGGAGTTGTATAGAATATGGAGTACATATATGTATAGGGAGATATAAGAGTTTGTATAAAATATATAGAAGACAAAAGTTTTTGGTGTAAAGAAACAATTAGAGACTTGGCCATATTCCTTTGTTGCCATCAATGAAAAAGGGGGAGATTGTTCACAAGTTGTCTATACTAAATTATATGACTAGATATAGTGTTTTCATTATGGAAACAAAGTCATATAGTAGTTTGGAGTTAGTGCACTAAGTGTAAAGATCAGAAATCAGTTAAGTGTTGAAGATTGGACAACATACAAAGTTCTTGCAACTCAGAGCACATGAGCCCATGCGTATGGATGAATTATGGTATGTTCCCTAGAAGTTAAGGTTGTTAGACTATACTTATTCTTAGTCTAAGAGCACATAAGTAGATATGCAAATATGTGAAATTTACAATCATTTGAAGTTGCATAGCCAATGTGTGCCAATAGAGAACAGAGCATAGAGCTGACAGTGACTATTTTGGTTTGCGATTGTAAATTAATGTTGTAGAGGCTATGCATTGATTGTATTTAGGTTTCTGATATATGTATATGTATAATTATAAGCATGCTTAAGCCAATTCATTTGGAAACATTATTTGTAATTAGTTATAGGGCTGACCTAATTGTATAATTGGTATGAGTGCATAAATATAAGGTGTGCCCATTGTATTCAGTATGGAAGTGAAAATAGAGTTGTGAGAAGTAGAGAAGAGGTATGTGAAGAGAGCATATGATGTATTAGAGCTTTGCAAGAGGTCAAAGCATTAGTGCACCAAAGGAACTGATGTAACAAGAAGTGTCACAGTAATAGTTCACCTACAGATATAGTGTGTATCTGATTTAGAAGGTTGTATCCTTCATCATTTGAGTAGTGAGCTCTAGGACAGTGAGTCCACTCCCCTAATAGGGATCATTGTAAAAGAATCCTAATAGGGTTCGACCCTTAACAAGGTCTACTGTAATAAAATCATTGTAAATCTACTCCTAATAGGGTAAAGGATCTTCTAGCAAGGATCGCAAAACACTAGTGCAGATTATTAGTGGGTATCAAGTCCCACCGGGGTTTTTACCTATTTGGGTTTCCTCGTAACCATATTGGTGTCATGTATTGATTTCATGTTTCATGTTTATGTGAATGTTTAATTCAATACTTAAGAATTTATAATTCAGTATTCAAATTAAAGTAAAAAGTTAAAATATAGTGAACACTAATTCACCCCCCTCCCCTCTCAGTGTTCCCATTCCTAACAGGCTCCACCAAATAATCTCCTAAAACTGTAATTGGCAAATAGAAACATCACAACTCAACTTTAACTACACAACTAACTCTAAATCTATGAACATAGCTTCATGATTATGTCTACAACACAAAAATAAATGCACAAGGCTCCATCATAACCATACTATGAATTAAATACAAAAATTTTCTTGCAACATTGTCAAGAACACTACTGTGACAAACAACTACACAACTGTTACACTCTAAATCAACCTTTGTGTCTATGATATTATGTTGATAATATTTCCATACAACATATTCTTAAGGCTCTCTACATATAACTAAAACACACATTGCTTACCATATGTTGTCATCAATGACAAACATACAGTCAATCATTAGCTTACTGTCAAATCTTGAACAATCTCTCCCTTTGGAATTGATGGAAATATATGAAATGAAAAACACCACCAATCCAAAAGTACAAAAATATCTCCATCTCCTCAACAACATACTCCCCCATAAATGATTTCTCCATCTACTGTTGAATCCTTTGAATATCAACCGCTATATCTTCTTACTATATACTCCCACTTTCTAGAATAAATTAACTTTTTTGTTTTTCATGACCATATACTCCCCCTTTGAAATCAATGGAAAAGGGTGCCAGAAAAAAATAAGCATAGGTACTACTCCTAAAGTAGAGTAGTCCACCATTCATCAGTCACTGAAGACTGATGAATTACTGCAAACTCTAATCAGATCTAGGGAAAGGAATTACTTCCAGCTTCTCCCTGAGATACTCAAATGTATCCTTCAAAAATGGCATTATGAATATGTTTGGTAACTATTCTTTAGTACTCACATAATCCAACTTTACTTCTTTCTCTGCAACTTTCTCTCTTAGAAACTGATATTTTATCTCAATGTGTTTTGTCTTTGCATGCATCACAAGGTTCTTTGACATATTGATAGTTTTAGTGTTGCACAATGAATAATAATAGGATAATAAATCTGGATTGCAAAATCCTTTATCATCTGCTTGATCCAAAAAATTTAGAATAATTTAATGTTGCTACTACATACTCTACTTCTGATGTTGACTGAAAAATACAATTCTGCTTCTTGCTTGCCCAAGTAACTAGTCTATCTCTAAGAAATATTGCTCCTTCTAAGGTGCTCTTTTTGTCATCAACGCAACCTGCCCAATCTACATTTGTATACACATGAAGTTATACATTCTTTGAGTTAGGATACCATAAACCATAGTCTTTAGTTCCTTTCAAATATCTAAATATCCTCTTTACTACCATTAGATTACTTTGTTTAGGTTCAGCTCTAAATCTTCCAACAATACCAACTACATTAGAAATATCTAGTGTAGACTAAGTAAGATATATGAGTTTACCAATCATAGACTTATATAGAGCCTTGTCAAATTCTTTAGAATCACCATCTTTTGAAATCTTGCTTCCTATTATCATAGGGGTGCTTACTGGCTTGTAATCATCCATCTTGAACTTCTTCAATATCTCTTTCACATACTTAGACTAATTAATGAATATACCATTGTCTATCTGCTTCACATTCAATCCCAAAAAGTACTTGATAGGTCCAATCATGATCATTTAAAACTCACTTTGCATCTCTTTATCAAAATCTACACTAAGCTTGTCATTACCACCAAAAATAATGTCATCAACAAAAATAGAAACTAGTAATAATCCTTCAAGTGTCTCTCTTATGAATAAGTTACAATCTGCTACTCCTTTGCTGAATCTAATCTTTGTCAAGTAACCATCCAGTCTTTCATACCATGCTCTAGGGGATTTCTTTAGTCCATAGAGGGCTTTCTTTAGTCTACAAACCATGTCAGGTTTGTCTGATAAACTAAATCTTTCAAGTTGCTCTATGTAGACTTCTTCCTTCAATTCTCCATTGAGTAATGCTAACTTGACATCTATCTGATATACCTTAAAGTCCTTGTACATTGCATAGGCTAGAAATAACTTTGTAGCTTCCAATTTTCTTATAGGGGAAAATGTATTAGAGTAATCAATTCCTTCTCTCTCTGCATATCCTTTACACACTAGTCTTACTTTGTTTCTTACCACTTTACCATCTTCATTCATGTTGTTTCTAAATATCCACTTGGTTCCAATCACATTTTTGTCACTAGGCCTAGGGACCAATTCCTATGTATCATTCTTAACTATCTGATTTAACTCTTCTTTCATTTCTTCATGCCAATCTGAATCATTACATGCATCTTGAACACTTAAAGGTTCAATTTGTGAAAGTAAACATACCACTTCATCAACTGTTGAACTTTTTTCTCTTGATCTTGTCATGACTTTTCTATTCTGATCTCCAATGAAATCTTCTTTTGAATGGTATCTAGATGTGAATTTTGGAACATTAGGTGTGACTTTCTTATCTATCTTTTGTGATTCTTATTCACTTAGTTTAGGTTCACTGATTAATACATCAATGCTGTCAAACATTTCTTCAACATCTACTTCTCTACTGATAGGTCTAGATTCTTCTTTGATCATAGGTGCATAATCATAGAGTCTCTCTTGAATCATAAAACTTTCATCAATCTTTACATGTGCACTTTCAATGATCTTCATCAATCTTTTGTTAAAACATCTATAAGATTTTATGTTAGTAGAGTAACCAATAAAAATACCTTCATTGCTTCTTGCATCAAACTTACCAACACCATCATCTCTCTTGATGTAACACTTGCTTTTAAAGATTCTGAAGTGTTTTACTATAGGTGCATTCCCAAACCATAGCTCATAAGGTATCTTGTCTGCGCTTAGCCTTAATTGAATTTTGTTGATAGTATAGACTACTTCTCTCTAATAGGTGTGTGTAACTTTTCCTTCAATCATGATAGTGTGCATTGTGTCAAGTATGATCCTATTTCTCCTTTATGCAATTCCATTCTACTAAGGGGTTCTAGGTGTACTTAGCTATCTTTTTATCTCATGTTCTTCATAGTACTCATAAAAATTTTCAAAAGTGAATTCTCCTCCTCTATCTATGATAGATTTAGTAGTGGTGTCTCCAAATCTAACCACGCCACCTTTGTACTTATCGAGATGTACAAATCTATCTTTGTCTCCTGTCATGTGATGTGAACAACCATCATGAATGATCCAGTCTATCCTGATGTCTTCTTGTGAAATCAATGCTTTCTTTTCTACTTTCTTTTCATCTTTAATATCCATGTCATAAAATATTTTATCTATATCTTCAATTGCAATAAATCCAATTTCATCTTCTGTTGAATCTTCATTTGTCACTCCATCTTCAGCATAGTAACATTCTTTTGTATACTTAGGCTTGACATTATTTTTGTACTTCTTGACTCTTGTAGGACACTTAGATGAAAAATGACCAATCTTGTTACATGAAAAACATTTAAATGGTAACTGGCCTTCATATTTTCCTTTTCCTTCTCTCTCTCTCTCTCTCTCTCTCTCTCTTAACAACTATAAAAATGAATTCTTCTAGTTCTTTATCATCATCTTCATCATCAAAATTACCAGAAGTTTTCAAATATTTCTTACAATGGACTGAGGCTTTGAATGTTGTTTCACTTTTAGGCTCTGTCTTCAATCTTGATATCTCGAATGATGAAATCTTGCTGATTAAGGTCTCTCTTTTGAAGTCTTTTGAAAATTGCATAGTCTCATCTAGGATGCTTATCTTGCTCTCAAAATCTATTGTCAGAGTAGTCATCAATTTATCCATTATGTCTTCTTCCAAAATAACTCCACCATTGTTTCTCATTCCTGCAACTGCTTCATTAATTCTTTGATTGTAGGCTCTGATGTTCTCTTCAGGTAGCATCTCCAAATTGTTATATCTATTCTTCCATGTCTTTCTACATGTATTCTTTCCTTGGATATCTCCTTCAAACATCTCTTCTAGTTACTTCCATATTATGTAGGTTCTATCTTCTTTCTTGATCTCTGAAAACTCACAATCAAATAAGGCACTGATAAGGGATTCTTTGGCAATTGCATTTTGAGTGAACATTTCCTTTTGTTTAATGGTTGCATCTTCTTTGGAAAGGTATTTTAGAGAGGGAACCTGAACATATTTGTAATACCCCAAAAATGGGCTATAGGTTCATTAACCTCCTACATCATCAAATCAAATGAAATCGACATCGAAGTCCTAACCTAAGGCACATCTGAACATTATCGAATCTTAATTGATTATCCTAAATTTTGCATCGAGGAATATTCCTAGTAATATTCCTATTTATCCTAATTATCTTTAATTTAATAATTATTTGGCGATAAATCTTATTTATCCTAAAGTTTGATTAATTGAATATTTTAAATATTTAATTAATTAGGTTTAATACTGCCACTTAATTATTTAATTATATTTAATTATATTTATTCCTAAATTCTATTATTTCATTTTGACAATAAATCTAAAATCTCATGACTAATTGATTAAATTCTTATTTAATTAATTAATGTCAATTGTCAAATTTAATAATATAGTTTTTGAATAAAAGTTTTTGATTAACCCATAAATCAATTGTTTTATTTTAAAATCAGTTAAGTTGAGGATAAATCACTTTATTTATTTATTTAATTCATATTAATTATGCAGATCCATAAAGAAGTTAAACTTTAAATAAAAAAATTAATTCAAGTTGTTTTAAAAATAACCTCAACTCTCTTTTGAGTTGAAAGCTGATCTCAACTTCTGATTTAAATCAAAAAGCTATTTTTGCATGATTTTTGTGAGTTAACTATCTTTAATTCCTTGTTGACTCAAAAATCAACTAGAGTGATTTATAGTTTTTTTTATGCATCCTCAAAGCCCTGGATTTCTATAAAATAAGGCTTCAACTCTTCACAAATCATCTCACAAGTTTGCATACTTACTTTGCCAAAATCAATCCACAAATTTGCACAATCACACTGGTGAATCAACATCTGAAGAATTGAAGCTTCTTGGAAAATCAACAACTTTTGTGAGATCAATCTTGTCATTTTAGTTTCATATTTAGCATATCATTGTTAGATTAATTGCATTGCATATCATTTTTTCATCTAGAATAGATTCATATCAATATTTCATCTTATTGCACAGAAAAACCAAAAAAAAAAAGAAGATTAATTTGCATTAATTTCATATCTAGATTTTGCATTCAAATCCTTTGTTTAGGTGTCGTCAAGGTCACTGATCTCAGTCCAATTTGAGAATACATACTTACATCTACTAGAAGGCAGTAAATCACCTGGTTAGATTTGTTTCCATTTCACTGCACGATTTTGATTTTAGCTAACCTCTAATGTTTTACTGAAGTGTTGTGTCTACAACTAGGTACAAAATTCACACACACAATATTGAGTAGCTCCTTCAAAAATCTCAAAACCAATGCACTGCAAATGTGTTATCATTTTTTTCTTCCAATCTAGATAATTCTCTCCATCAAACTTAGGACTTTCTTTTCTAAAGAACTCCATCTGAATAACCTCAAGCTGTTAAACTTTCTCTCCGAGGCACTTGGCTCTGATACCAATTTTTAGGAATAGTCCCAAGATATAACTGAGGGGGGGGGGGGGGTGAATCCATTATCTACAAGATTCAATTCTTTATCCAAACTAGTACAGAAGAACATTAAGCATATACACAACAAGATAATAGTTAACACAACATCAAAATTTTTGTTATGGGGAAACCCAAAATAGGTAAAAACTCTAGTGGGAATTAGGACCCACTATAAATTGCACTAGAGTATAATGATCCGTGTTAGAAGATCATACAACCCTGTTAGGAGTTAATATTTACAATACATGAAGTACAGTGACTTGGTCAAAGGTTGGACCCTATTAAGAGTCTTTTATAAATAACCTTATTAAAGGTGAGGATACACTGTCTAGGAGCACACTGCTCAAATGGTGAAGGCTGCAACCTTCTACACAACAAATACACACTATATCTAGATCTTGGTGAAATGTGAATTAGATCTATTGTCTTGATCAGTTCCAATGAATAGCATACACTCTCTTCTTTTTCATATAGATCTTCAATTGATGGTTGATATAGCTTTACTAGCCCAATACTTTCACACCTTCTTGCTCTGCTTAAATAATCCTTGCTTAGCGATCATAACTAACCAGCTATAAGTAGCCTTCTCCAAAAGATATAATCAATTTGGCCTATTAGAACCTTCTTGAAATCATATTAATGAAATAATACAACTCTCCAACAACATCTCCAATGGCTATACTAAGCACACAACACAAATAGGACCCCGCAACCCAATATGAGTAGACGTGTCGCTTCACACTATTGGCTCCACCAAATTACCTCAAACTTTACACTCAAGCTAAAATACGTTATGCGCTCTTAACCAAAAAACTTTATCTCATAACCAAACATGTATACCATAATGATAGGTGCAACTACTAAAACAATATAAACATTGTCAGCTCCACCAAATAATCTCCTGAAACTATAACTGGCAAATAGAACCATCATAACTCAACTTTAACTACACAACTAACTCTACATCTATGAACATAGCTTCATGATTATGTCTAAAACACAAAAATAAATGTGCAAGGCTCCATCATAACCATGGTATGAATTACATACAAAAATCTTCTTGCAACACTGTCAAGAAGACTGTTGTTACAAACAACTACACAACTGTTTGCACTTTGAATTAACCTTTGCATCTATGATATCATGATGATAATATATCCATAAAACATATGCAAAAAGCTCTCTACATATAGCTGCAATGCATGTTTCTTACCATATGCTATCATCAATGACAAACATACAATCAATCACTAGCTTACTGACAAATTTCCAACACTCTTCTCTCTGTTTTTTGGAGGGCTTGTTAGTTTTTGGTGTTTCTTTGTTGTGTTGATGCACTATTTTTGTTGGGATTTTAATGCTTATTCTATAATCTCGATGTAAAAGGTTTCATGTCCTTTCAAAACCTAATTTTACGTAATCAAAACTTAAAACAAAACTATTGTAAGTAGAAACTATTAAATGGAGAAACTTGCTTACGATCAAACTATAGAAAGTTAACAAATGTAATAATTGATATCCCCAATGAAACTCTATCCCCACCCACATCAGACCATTGGTGATTTTCCAGCAAGCCAGTGCTGACTATATGTTTTTCATTGATGACAACATATGGTAAGTAGCATGCATGGAAGACTTATGTCGTAAGCTTTAATTATATGTAGCATGGACATGTTATTAGCATGATATCATGGATGTAGATGTTAACTGTTAGTACATATAGTTATATAGCAGCTTGTGTCAGTAGTGTTCCTGACACAGTAACAGAGAGTGTTCTATGTATAGTTTTTCATATAGTTATCATGAAGCCTTGTGCATTTCGATATGTGATGGATACATGTTATTGATATTACATTCATGGACGTAGAGTCTGATGATCAGTAAAAGTGAAGTTATGCAGTCACTATTCACTAGTAGTAGTTTCTTGTGTTTGTTCAGAAGAACAGATAGAGATTATATTGGTTATGGAGTTGCACCTATCATTTTGATATGCACCTTGGATTAGAGCTTGGAGAAGAGTTAGCAATGTTCGATTAAGAGCACATGAGGTAATTCAGCTTGAAGAGAAAGATGCAGTTATTTTGGTAGAGCCGACAATGTGTAGCATGCATCTACAATTATCTTATTGGACAGGTCCTAGAATGTGTTGCATGCTTAGTAGAGCTGACTGAATTATTATTGGAATTTTTTATGGCTTCTCTAATATGATTTCAAGGTGGTTCTAACAGGCTGACTTGATTATATCATTTAGTGGAAAGATATTTAAAGGAAGTCATTTGTGATTGCTAGAGTGTAGTTCATAGTTGATTGTGAAGAGTAGAGCAGAGTGTGTGAAGTGTTGAACCATCAGAAGAAGGTCTATGTGACCAAGTAAAGTATTTGTGTTGTGCATTGGAACTGATCCAGATAGCAGGTCAAAGCCTAGTTCACCAAAATCTAGATATAGTGTGTATCTATTAAACAAAAGGTTGTAGCCTTCACCTCTTTGAGTAGTGTGCTCTCAGACAGTGCATCCTCACCCCTAATAGGGTTAATTGTAAAAGAATCCTAACAGGCTCCAACCCTTGACCAGGTCTACTGTACTAAATATATTGTAAAGAAACCCCAAACAGGGTTAAGGATCTTCTAACAAAGATCATAATAAACTAGTGCAGAATATTAGTGGGTATCAATTCCCACTGGGGATTTTACCTATTTGAGTTTCCCCATAACCAAAATATTGTTGTGTTGAAGTGTTCTTTCATTATTTTTATGCTTTATGTTTAAGTATACTTAACTAAATAAAGAATTGAAAATTGTAGATAACTGATTCACCCCCCCTCTCAGTTATCTCTTGGGACTATTCCTAATAATTGGTATCAGAGTCAAGTGCCTCAAAGAGAAAGTTTAATAGCTTGAGGTTAACCAGATGACATTCTTCAGAAGAAATTCCTAAGTTTGATGGAGAGAACTATCTTGATTGGAAGAACAAGATGGTGAATCATTTGCAATGCATTGCTTTTGAAGTTTTTGATGTAACTATCAAAGCAGTCAAGATCCCTACCTTAGAAAACCTTGTAAAGGATGATGCCACTGAAAAGAAAAAGGAATTGTTTCATCAGAATATAATAGCCAAAGAAGCCCTTATCAGCGTCCTATCTAATAGTGAGTTTTCTGAAATAAAGAAAGTAGATACAACCCACAAAATATGGAAGTACCTAGAAGAAATATTTGATGAAGAAAAACAAGAAAAACATGGAAGAAAAGATATAATGCATTAGAGATGCTACCTGAAGAAAACATCAGAGCTTACAATCAAAGAATCAATGAAGCAGTTGCTAGAATCAGGAACAATGGTGGAGAGATCTTAAAGGAAGACATTATGGACAAATTGATAACTACCCTCACTCTAGAATATGAAAAAAAGATCAACATCCTTGATGAGACCATGCATCTTACATAAAATTTTAAAAGAGACCTTGATCAACAAAATCTCAGCTTTTGAGCTTTCAAGATTCAAGACAGAACCTAAAAGTGAGACAGCCTTCAAAGCAACAATCCATGGTAAGAAATATGCAAACACTTTTAGTAATTTTGATGATGATGATGAAGAGAAAACACTAGATGATTTCATTTATATGATTTCCAAAAGAGAAAAGAAATGAAAAAGAAAATATAAAGGTCAATTGTCATTTAAATTCTTTTCATGTAATAACATTGGTCACTTTGCATCTAAGTTTCCTACAAAAGCTAGAAAGTTCAAAAATGACTACAAGCCTAAATACTATAAGGAATGTTACTATGATGAAGATGAAGTTTCAGATGATGATTCAGCTGAAGAAGAAATTGGATTTATTGCTATTATAGAGAAAATGAACAATAAGACAAATCATGAAGATGAGAAAGAGGAACAAGACCTAGCATTGATGTCACAAGTTGATATAAGGATAGACTGGATTATAGATAGTGGTTGTTCACATCACATGACAGGTGATAAAGATAGATTTATTCATCTAGATAAATACAATGGTGGCCTAGTTAGATTTGGAGATAACACTCCTAAACCCATCATTGGTAGATGAGCCATCACCTTGGATGAAAAGAATAGTACTGATGATGTTCTTTATGTTGATGGTTTGAAACATAACCTACTAAGTGTTGGGTAGTTACTTGACAAAGGTTATAGATTGAAATTTAATGGAAACAAGGGCATCATTAACAACAAAGAAGGAGAAATAATTGCATCAGGATCAAAGACTAAAGGTAATGTTTTTCAGCTTAATCCAGAAGAAAGTTATTTTATTGCTAAAGTAGATGACAGTTGGTTATGGCAAAACTAGTTGATACTATATGCAGGGAATGTGTGATGGGAAAGCATGTGAGAAACTCATTTAGGAGCAAGTACAATTCAACATAGAACAAGTTGGATTTGATTCATACAGACCTATGTAGTCCAACTCAAACAAGATCATACTATGGTGAAAAGTATTTCATTTTCTTTGTTGATGACTATACTAGAATGATGTGGGTTGCATTCTTGAAAGACAAGTTAGAAGTATTTGAGAAGTTCAAAATATTCAAAGATAATGTTGAGAATTAAACTAGACTAAAGATAAAATGTTTGAGATCAGACAGAGGAGGAGAATTCACCTTTGACAGATTCTATGAGCACTGTGAAGAACATGGCATCAAGAGGGTAGTTGAGTGCACCTAGAATGCCTCAACATAATGGAATTGCAGAGAGAAGGAATAGGACCATCCTTGATATAAAACACACCATCATGATTAAAGGAAAAGTTAAACACACCTATTGGAGAGATGCATTCAATACAATAGTCTATACCATCAATAGAATTCAATTGAGGTCTGGCATAGAAAAAACACCATATGAGCTATGGTTTGATAATGTTCCCACAATAAAATACTTCAAAATCTTTGGAAGCAAGTGCTACATCAAGAGGGATGAAGCAATAGGCAAGTTTGATGCAAGAATTAATGAAGGTATTTTCCTTGGTTACTCTACTAAAAGTAAAGCTTATAGATGTTTCAATTTAATATTGAAAAAGATCATTGAAAGTGCTCATGTCAAGATTGATGAAAATTTTATGGTTCAAGAAAGATATCATGATTACTCACCCATGATTGAAGAAGAACCTAAACCCTCCACTAGTGAGATAGTTATTGAAGAAATATTTGACAGTATTGATGTGTTATTTAATGCCCATGAGACAAGTGAAGAAGAAACTCCTAAGGAAGATGAGACAATATCACCTAAAGTTCCAAAGTTTACATCTAGAAACCATTCCAAGAAAGACATCATTAGAGATCAAATTAGAAAAGTCTTAACAAGACCATAATTAAAGAGCTTAGCTAGCAATGAGGCGGTATGTTTACTATCTCAGATTGAGCCTTTAAGTGTTGAAGATGCATGTAATGATTCAGATTGGCATGATGCTATGAAAGAAGAGCTTGATCAGATTATTAAGAATGACACTTGGGAACTCGTCCCAAGACCTAGTGATAAGAATGTGATTAGAACAAAGTGGATATTCAGAAACAAGATGAATGATGATGGTATAGTAGTAAGAAATAAATCAAGGTTAGTATGTAAGGGATATGCGCAAAGAGAAGGCATTGATTATTTAGACACATTTGCACCTATGAGCAAATTAGAAGCTATTAAGTTGTTTCTAGCTTATGCAACAGTCAAAAACTTCAAAGTTTATCAGATGGATGTCAAGTCAGCATTCTTGAGTGGAGATTTGAAAGAAGAAGTATACATTGACCAGCCAAAAGGATTCACCTTATCAGACAAACCTGATATGGTATGTAGATTGAAGAAGGCCCTCTATGGACTTAAGCAAGCCCCTAGAGCATGGTATGAGAGACTAGATGGATATCTAAAAAGATTGGATTCAAGAAAGGAGTAGCAGACTATAATCTATTCATAAGAGAGACACCTAAAGGTTTACTACTTGTAGGTATATTTGTTGATGACATTATCTTTGGAGGTAATGACAAACTTATTGCTGAATTTGCTAAGAAGATGCAAAGTGAATTTGAAATGAGTATGATTGGACCTATCAAATAATTTTTGGGATTGAATGTGCAGCAGACAGAGAAATGTATTTTCATTAATCAGTCCAAGTATGTGAAAGAGATATTAAAGAAATTTAAGATGGATGATTGCAAGCCAGTAGGGACACCTATGATAACTGGATGCAAGCTTAGCAAATAAGTTGACTCACCGGCAATAGATATAACATTGTACAAGTCTATGATTGGTCAACTTATTTATCTTACTCAGACCAGACCATATATTTCTAATGCAGTTGGCATAGTTGGAAGATTTGCAGCAGAGCCTAAACAAAGTCACATCATGGTAGTAAAAATAATATTTAGATACTTGCAAGGTACTATAGACTATGGTCTATGGTATCCAAATTCAGAAAATGTTGAGCTTCATGTATAGACTGATGCAGATTGGGAAGGATGCATTGATGATAGAAAAAGTACATCATGAGGAGTAGTGTTTCTTGGTGAAAGACTTGTCACTTGGACAAGCAAGAATCAGAATTGTATCTCTCAGTTAATAGTAGAAGCGGAGTATGTTGTAGCAGCCCTGAATTGTTCTACAATTGTTTGGATCAAGCAAATGATAAAGGATTTTACAATTCAGATTGACTATCCTATTGTCATACATTGTGATAACACTATCACTATCAATATGTCGAAAAACCCTGTGATGCATGCAAAGACAAAACACATTGAGATCAAGTATCACTTCGTAAGAGAGAAAGTAGTAGAAAAAAAAGTTAAGCTGGACTATGTGAGTACTAAAGATCAGCTAGCAGACATATTCACAAAGCCCTTGTCAAAGGATACTTTTGAGTATCTCAGGGAGAAGTTGGGAGTAATTCCCTTCCCTGATTCTACCTAGAAGAAAGAAGAAAGAGCATTAGTCCTTAGGGACTGATGGATGGTTGACTACTCTACCTTAGGAGTAGTACTGGTGCTTAAACTATTTGGTGCCATTTTCTATTGATGTCAAAGGGGGAGTAATATATAGTCATGACAAACAAAAGCAAAAAAGAAGTATTATACTAAAGGGGAGTACAGTATTCAGTTATGAAAGCGGTTCAGTTGAGGAAATGGAGAATGTTATAAAAGAAATGTTCATTTGGATTGGTGGAGTTTTTCATTCCATATGTTGTCATCAATGCCAAAGGGGGAGATTGTTAGAGATTTGTCAGCAAGCCAGTGTTGACTATATGTTTGTCATTGATGACAACATATGGTAAGTAGCATGCGTGGAAGATGTATGTAGTAAGCTTTAAGTATATGTAGCATGGACATGTTATCAACATGAGATCATGGATGGAGAGCTTAACTGTTAGTACAGACAGTTATATAGCAGCTTGTGTCAATAGTGTTCTTGACAGAGTAACAGGCAGTGTTCTGTGTATAGTTGTTTGTAGAGTTATCATCAAGCCTTGCACATTTAGATATGTGATCGAGACATGTTAGTGATGTTACATTCATGGATGCAAAGTCTGATGATCAGTAAAAGTGAAGTTATGCAGTTGCTATTCACCAGTAGCAGTTTCATCTATTTGTTCAAAAGAATCGATAGAGATTATATTGGTTTTGGAGTTGCACCTATCATTTCAGTATGCGCCCTTGGATTAGAGCTTGGAGAAGAGTTAGCAATGTTCGGTTAAGAGTGCATGAGGTAATTCAGCTTAAGGAGAAAGATACAATTATTTTGGTAGAGTCAACAATGTGTAGCATGTGTCTATAATTATCTTATTGGACAGGTCCTAGAATGTGCTGCGTGCTTAGTAGAGCCGACTGAATTATTATTGGATTTTGTTATGGCTTCTCTAATATGATATCAAGGTGGTTCTCATAGGCCAACTTGATTATATCATTTAGAAGAAAGATATTTATAGGCACTCATTTGTGATTGCTAGAGTGTAGTTCATAGTTGATTGTGAAGAGCAAAGTAGAGTGTGCGAAGTGTTGAACCATCAGAAGGTCTATGTGACCAAGTAAAGTATTTGTGCTATACATTGGAACTGATCCAGACAGAAGGTCAAAGTGCAGTTCACCAAGATCCAGATATAGTGTGTATCTATTAAATAAAAGGTTGTATCCTTCACCCCTTTGAGCGGTGTGCTCTCAGACAGTGTGTCCTCACTCCTAACAAGGTTAATTGTAAAAGACTCCTAACAGGGTCCAACCCTTGACTAGGTCTATTGTACTAAATATATTGTAAAGCAACTCCTAACAGGGTTAAGGATCTTCTAACAAGGATTCTAATACACTAGTGCAGAATATTAGTGAGTGTCAATTCCTACCGGGGTTTTTACCTATTTGAGTTTCCCTGTAACCAAAGTATTGGTGTTGTGTTGAAGTGTTCTTTCTATGTACCAAGTATCCCCGTAACCAAAATATTGGTGTTGTGTTGAAGTGTTCTTTCATTGTGTTTATGCTTTATGTTTAAGTATACTTAATTGAATAAAGAATTGAAACTTGTAGCCCCTTGGTTCCCCCCGCCCCCCCTCTCAGTCATCTCTTGGGACTATTCCTAACAGAGACTTCATATCAATGATCACCACATGGGTGGCCAACTCCCTATAATTATAGAATAAATGTCCACATAATTAAATACAAAAGTGTAATAGTTAGAAACTATTGAAACCATGAAATGAAGAAATTAATCTAACTATAGAAATCTGACAAATGTAATGATTGATATACACAATAGTTAATGAAATTCTAACATCATCAATGATATGTCAGCCCCCAATAGAACTCTATCGTCACCTATATGAGACTTCATACCAATGATCGCCACATAGGAGGCCAACATCCTATAACTATAAAAAAAGCTATGGACATAATTAAATACAAAAGTGTAGTGGATAGAAACTATTGAAACCATTAAATAAAGAAACAAATCCAACTACATAAACGTAACAAATACAATAATTGATATAAGTAATAGATTGTGAAAACCTAACATCATTAATGATACATCACCTCAAATAGAATTATATCCCACGAGAGGAGACTTCATCCCATGATCAGCACATGGGAGGCCAAGACCCAATAATTGTAAAATAGCTGTCGGCATAACTAAATACAAAACTGTAGTAGGTGGAAGCACCAAAGAATACAGACACGTTAGGCTCTGTGAAGATATGGTTAGCTAAGTACGTTGCATTGAGACGTCATGATAGAGAGAAGAGCTCTTCCTGCAGTCATACAACTCCAATCCCGTGCTAATTTGGACTTCTTCTATGGTGCTTCTTCTCCCACATGTAACTACAAATGCACACTATTCTTGGCCTCACCAAGAATTCTACTTTGAGGCGTCTCCTCACGCCTGAGCCGCCGTACCCATTATGAGTAAGAGGAGTTCTCAGGAGTAGCCATTTGTCCAAAGCCGCCAAAATTGTGATAAAAGATGCCCACAAGATCAGAAATAGTGGTATTTGACGCAGCTCAACATCGGCTGAAGAGATGGTGATATCTTTTTGTGATCCAGATCATGTCAAGAATGGCAGCGCCGCGTCAACGACGTAACATGAGAAGAATAAAATGCAAGAATAGTCATTGTCATGAAGTTTTCATGGCCTCGCTGGCCACTTTGATGTTAATTTACAGGTGTTATAGGTAGCGCCTGTAGATGAATAACAATGCAAGAATAGTCATTGTCATGAAGTTTTCATGGCCTCGCTGGCCACTTTGATATTAATTTGTTAATTTGCAGGTGTTTTAGGTAGCGCCTGTAGATGAATAGATTGGACGCTATTTCTCCAGTAAAACGTTATGTACGTATGCTGTTTTTGCTTGGAAAATGAAAATGCCCACGGATTTCATTGACGAGGAAAGGAAATCTATGGGACCAATGAATCTACCACATCAGGAGGGATGAAGGCAAAATCATGGTTTCATTTATCTAGTGAAAGTTATACAAATTTGAAATTGTATTTGTAAATTTAATTGTAAAAAAAGTCAATATTTAACATAAAACTTTTCATTACTATTTGGGTATATGGATTTCTTGATAAGAACATCTATAGGGATTATGTAGCTCCATTATATCATAAAGGATGAAGTCAAAATAATGTGTTCATTGATTTTAGTAAAATGAATATTCAAAGTCTCTTGTCAAAATGATATGAATTTAGACATGTATTTATAAATTCAATTTGTATAAAAAAGTCAATATTTAACATAAAAATTTTCACTAATTTTCAATTTCGCGAATTGTTTTACATGGAAATCTATTAAAGAATCAAGCAAATCTATCGTATTATAAGGACATTATGATCATTTTTCGTTACATTGAAGTTAAGATGATGTTATTGCTTGGAAAATGAATTTGAAAATGTCCATGGATTTGATTGACAAGGAAATCTATGGGACCAATAAATTTATCATATCATGAGGGATGAAGGTGAAATCATCGTTTCATTTATTTAGTGAAAGTTTCAAAGTGATATATTTTAAAATTGTATTTGCAAATTTAACTGTAAAAAAAATAAAAATATAACATAAATTTTTTTATTAATACTTCAGTATATCGATTTCTTTGACAAGGAAACCTATAGGGATGTATGTAAATCTATCATATCATAAAGGATAAAGTCAAAATAATGTTTCACTAATTTTAGTAAAATGAACATTAAAAGACTTTGTCAAAGTGATATGAATTTAGACATGTATTCATAAATTAAATTGTAAAAAAGTTACTATTTAACATAAAAAAATTTCATTAATTTCTATGCCTACAAATTTTTTCGACAAGGAAATCTATAGGAATCAATTAAATCTATTATATTATAAGTGAAGAAGTTAAGATCATTTCTCACTACTTTTAGTGAAACAATATTTATTGAAGTGATATGAATTTAGACTTGTATTCATAAATTCAATTGTAAAATATTCAATATTTAACATATAACTTTTCACTATATCATTAATATTTATAAAATTTATTGAAAGGGGAAAAAAGTAACTTATAATGAGTTTCAATTTTCACTTTTATTCAATAAATTTTATTATTACCATTTTTACTTGATTAAAAAATGAAGTATTAAATAATGGTTATAATGATAAGGTGAAAATTTAATTTTCATGTTTTACCAAGTCAATATAGAGCCATATCATTTATTTACTTTAACATAAAAAAATGATTAACTACATATATTTTAAATTATTTATTATAAAATATATAGATTTTATAAAAAGCTAATTTAGTAATTGTAATTGAAAAGTAAAGGTGGTATTGGCCATCTCTATACATCAAGGGATCAAAGCTATTGAACCATTCAAAATTTTAAAAAAGGAAAATTATTTTATCTATCCATCAAGAGTCAAGCACTTGCGAGAGAAAAATATAGAAATAATTTTTTTGAATGAAACATAACAAAATAGTATTGTAGACTAGGGCTCTTGACTCATTTTAGTTTTAAATTTATGACTTGGAAAAATAGAGAAATTATAACACAACATGATCTTAAGAAATTGATGCAGGAGCATCCTGGGGGTAAGAGCAATCTTGCATCACCCAAAAATATTTTGTTTTTGTATTCAATAAGGGCTATTTTATGCAGAGCTGCTATTTATGGAAAGTTACTATTTTTGGTAATTTTCGTATGTGCTCAGAATGATCTGATTTCTTTCTTGGAGGTTCATTTTGGTCATATAAGTCTGCCAGCAAAGTTTCATGGCTAGATCAGGTGTAGTTTTGAAGATATTAAAAATTTTCGGTATTGGCAGCAGGGTACAGAAACTTTGAGCTCAGTTTTGAAGGCTTTAGAGGCCCCAGATGAGGTCAAAAATTTGGGTGATGGGCGCTTGCGTGGGTCAAGCCTATAGAGCACTTCGTGGCGTTTACGAAATGGGGTTATAATAGCTGATCGGGTCAACTGGTGATGACTTATGGTCTTCGGAAGTTGGGCCACCTGAAATAGCAGAAAATAATTTTCTTCAAAATTTTTGTTCGAGTTTCAAAGGTTATCTTGAGCCGACTATGATGTAATAAAATGTAAAATAAAATAATTCTAAGTTTGGTCGGCCTTATTGACTAAAATTCTGGAACCTTCCCAAGCGGTGGAAAATTGCCTATATAAGGAAGGCTGTATTATTGTCTTAGGTAGTTCAGAATAGTTCTGGGTAGTAGATCTAGGTATTGATTCGAGGCTTTGTCCTACAGAATATTGTAAGGGAATGCCCATGTGGCTTTGCATATTGTAATTCTGAAAGTTTGTAATTCCACATTTGTGGAGATAATAAGAAGCCAATTTTTTGTTCTTGCATATTGTTGTTGTTTCTCTATATCTGTTATGTGTTTGTGGTATTAAGGGGAGCACCCTTCATCAAGTGGTATCAGAGCAGGTTTTCTTGAGTGTGTAAACAGATCACTGACTGTGAGGCAGTTTGCACCAGGACCGTAGTTAGGGTTTCAGCCTGCATCATGAAAATGCCTCCATGAAGAGATGTGGCGAAAGAGCTGGTGCTGTGACACCTGAGGTTAGAGAGCTGCAGAGACAAATGTGAGCATTGCAAGAAGAGATTCGCAGAGGAATGCATCTCAATGTCAGAGATGAAAGCGAGGATGAAGCTGAAGAAGAATATCAAAAAGGAGAAGTCAAAATTGTAAACCAGGAGGAAGAAAGACTTTTTCGGGCCATTTCTAAGATTGGAAAAAGACCTAAGATTGAGGTTCCTACATTTTTTGGAAATCTTAACCCAGAAGAATTGATCGACTGGATCAATGAATGTGAGGAATATTTTGAGTATGAAGATGTTGAGGATCCTGACAGGGTCAAATTTGTGAAGGCCAGACTGAAAGGTCATGCAAAGATATGGTGGCAAGAGATTCAGTTGGAGTGAAATAGAAGGGGAAAGGAGAAAATCATGAGATGGGATCGGATGGTGGATAAATTGAAGTGACAGTTCATTCCTGTTGATTATGAGCTTGACCTACTGAAGAAAATGCAAAGTTTGAAGCAAGCAGGAAGATCTGTTCAGGAGTATACAGAGGAGTTCTATCGACTCCTCACTAGAACAGGCCATGCAAAAGCTGATAAGGAGAAAGTTGCCCGATACCTTAATGGGTTAAGGCCAAGCATTCAGGAAGAGCTAAACCTGGTTCGAATGAACAATATTGAAGAGGCATACCAGTTTTCCCTAAAAGTAGAGGAAAGGCTAAACAAGAAGTTTGAGAGTAGACAAAATGGAAGAGGTCGCGGTGGATGATCTGGTGGACGGTCGTATGGTGGCCGAAATGAAGATCCGAAAAAGAAGGATGAGGCCAGTAGCAGTCAGAATCAGTGAGAAAATAATTCCAATCGCTTCTAGGATTAGAATAATAGAGATCAGAGAGGAAGAGGAAGAGGACAAGGATCTGGAAGAGGTGGCTTCCGTGGAACATGTTTTCACTGTGGAGAAGAAGGTAATAGGGCATTTGAATGTCCTCAGCACCAAGGAAGAATAGATAGGAGAAATGAAGGCCAGGCCAGAGTTGCACATGTAGATGAAGATGCCAGATCATCAAATTCTGAAGATGCTGAAAGAGGAGAAACATTGATTAACAGAAGAGTCTTGTTGAGTGGTGAGAATGAACCTGAGCAAAGGAGGAGCCTGTTTCGCACTAGGTGCAAGTGTGAAGGTAAATGTTGTGATGTGATTATTGATAGTGGAAGCACTGACAATTTGGTGTCAGAAGAGATGGTGACAAAGTTGAAGCTCAAGAGATAGAAACACCCACATCCATACCGGATTGCCTGGGTACAGGATGACCACAAGGTCATGGTCAATGAACAATGCCTAGTGAAGTTCAAGGTTGGCGGATACCAAGATGAGGTATTGTGTGATATCATATCTATGGATGCATGTCACATGTTGTTGGGTAGACCATGGCAGTTTGACAGATGTGTTGTACATGATGGTCGTGCTAATACCTATTCCCTGACAAAGGATGGAGTGCGACATAAGCTAAAACCATTAAAGGAGGCTAAAGAAAAGGTATGTGGTAATGCAAGGATAACTTTTGTTGATGGAAAAAATTTCCTAGATGGTATGAGGCATGAGCATGTATGTTTTTCTTTAATTCCAAAAGCTGGTAAAGAGGAAGTAGAAGATGTTCCTGTAGAAGTTTTAGATTTGTTGAATGAGTTTCAGGATATTGTATCCGATAACATGCCTGATGGATTACCACCAGTCAGGAAGATCAGTCATCAGATGGACTTGATCCCAGGAGTGAGTTTGCCGAACAAGGTAGCACACAGAATGACACCTGTAGAAAGTGAGGAGTTGAACAGACAAGTACATGAGTTGTTACAGAAAGGATTCATCCATGAGAGTCTGAGTCCCTGTGCTGTACCAGCGGTATTAGCACCGAAGAAGAATGGAGAATGGAGGATGTGTATAGATTCTAGGGCAATAAACAAAATCACAATCAAGTACAGGTTTCCATTGCCACGAATGGATGATATTATGGACTGTTTGAGTGGAGCTGTGTATTTTTCAAAGATAGATCTGAAAAGTGGATATCATCAGATTCGGATCAGAGAAGGAGATGAATGGAAGACTACCTTCAAGACAAAGGAAGGACTGTATGAATGGTTAGTCATGCCTTTTGGGCTAACCAATGCACCGAGCACTTTCATGCGGCTCATGAACGAGGTTCTAAAAGAATTTCTGGGTAAGTTTGTCATTGTTTACCTAGATGATATTTTGATTTTTAGCAAGACATTGGAAGAACATATGATGCATATTGGTATGGTGTTTGAGAAGCTGAGAGAAGAGAAATTGTTGATTAATTTGAAGAAGTGCAGTTTTGTGAAGAAAGAGTTAGTGTACTTGGGATTTGTAGTTTCAGCAGAAGGTCTAAAAATAGACCCAGAGAAGGTACAGGATATCCTTGAATGGCCTACTCCAAGGAATGCTACTGAGGTAAGATCTTTTCATGGTCTAGCTAGCTTTTACAGAAAGTTTATCAGAAATTTTAGTAGTATTTGTGGACCCTTGACTGAAACAATGAGAGGGGATAGAAAAGAGTTTAGGTGGACTAATGGGGCAGAAAAGAGTTTTCAATTGTTGAAACAAAAAGTCACAAAACAACCTATTTTAGCACTTCCAGATTTTAATAAGGTGTTTCAAGTAAATTGTGATGCTAGTGGTACTACAATAGGAGCTATTATGAGCCAAGAAGGTAAACCTGTTGCTTATTTCAGTGAGAAGTTAAATGATGCCAAGAGAAAATATTCTATTTATGATCAGGAATTTTATGCTATAGTTCAAGCATTGAAGAAGTGGAGACACTATCTGCTTCCTAAGGAGTTTGTTTTGTATACTAATCATCAAGCTTTGCAATATTTGAATAGTCAAGGAAAGTTGAATCAGAGGCATTTGAAATGGGTTGAGTTTTTGCAGAGTTATACATTTGTTTTGAAACACAGAAGTGGAAAGTCTAACAAGGTTGCAGATGCTCTTAGTAGAAGGCAACTATTGCTAATAGAAATGCAGATTGAAGTGGTTGGGTTTAAGGAACTCAAGAATTTGTATCTAGAGGATCCTGATTTTGGTGAAGCTTGGAAAGCTTGTACAGAACCTGTTACTCTAGACAGGATGAAATGGCTGGATTTCATCATCCAGGATGATATGCTGTTCAAAGGGAGTCAGTTGTGCATTCCACAAAGTTCTATGAGGGAGAATCTCATCAAGGAGAAGCATAGCGGAGGATTGGCTGGACATTTTGGTCATGATAAAACCCTTTCTTTGGTTAGTGAGAATTATTATTGGCCACAGTTGCAGCAAGATGTGAAGAAGTTTGTACAGATTTGCAGAGTATGTCAGATGGCGAAAGGAGTGAAGCAGAATATAGGGTTGTATCAGCCATTATCTATACCAGAGAAGCCTTGGGAGGATTGTAGCATGGACTTTGTTCTTGGTTTACCGAGGACACAGTGGGGACATGATTCAATTTTTGTAGTACTTGACAAATTTTTAAAGATGGCACATTTCATTCCCTGCAAGAAGACTAATGATGTTGTTCATGTAGCAGAATTGTTTTTCAGAGAAGTGGTGAGACTACATGGTTTGCCAAAGACCATAGTTTCAGATCGAGATACTAAGTTTGTTGGATATTTCTGGTGGACATTATGGAAGAAGTTGAAGATAGATTTGAAGTTCAGTTCATCACATCACCCACAGACTAATGGACAGACAAAGGTGGTGAACAGGAGTTTGGAAAATTTGCTGAGATGTTTGGTTGGAGATAAGCCAACAGGATGGGATTTGATTTTACCACAGGTGGAATTTGCATACAATAATTCTGTCAACAGGAGTACTGGTAAATCACCATTCTAGATTGTATATGGAAGTAGTCCAAGAAATGCATTTGAATTGAAAAAGATAGATAAAGGAGAAATAAGTAGTGCTGAAGCTGAAGATTTTGCAGAACACTTGAAGAACATCCATGGGGAGGTGAGGAAGCATATTACCAAGATGAACACACAGTATAAGGCTAAGGCAGATGAGAAAAGGAGGCATAAGAAATTTCAAGTTGGAGATGAAGTCATGGTTCATTTGCGGAAGGAGCGATTTTTGGTTGGTACATATAACAAGTTGAAAATGAAAAAGTTTGGACCATGTAAGATATTGAAGAAGCATGATTCAAGAAATGCATATGAGGTAGAATTACCTAGTGAGCTGAATATTTCACCAGTGTTTAACATTTTAGATTTGACAGAGTATCATGAAGGAGGTCTTGAAGATGAGGTTGCAACAACACAATGGAGTATTCCAGCAAGTAGTTCAGATACCAAGGAGATTGAAGACATACTAGACAGTCGTGTTGGAAGAAGCACAAGGAATAGGACATATGAAGAGTATTTGGTCAAATGGGAAGGACGACCTGTTGAAGATTCGTTATGGCTAACAAAAGAGGAGGTTAACCGTCTTGGTTTTCCTCTACACACCTGAGTCGTGATAGGGTCACTTCTCAAATTACCCCGGGTGTTTGATGCAGGAGCATCCTGGGGGTAAGAGCAATCTTGCATCACCCAAAAATATTTTGTTTTTGTATTCAATAAGGGCTATTTTGTGTAGAGCTACTATTTATGGAAAGTTACTATTTTTGGTAATTTTTGTATGTGCTCAGAATGATCTGATTTCTTTCTTGGAGGTCTATTTTGGTCATATAAGTCTGCCAGCAAAGTTTCATGGCTAGATCAGGTGTAGTTTTGAAGATATTGAAGATTTTCGGTATTGGCAGCAGGGTACAGAAACTTTGAGCTCAGTTTTGAAGGCTTTAGAGGCCCCGGATGAGGTCAAAAATTTGGGTGACAGGCGCTTGCATGGGTGAAGCCTGTAGAGCACTTCGTGGCATTTCTGGAATGGGGTTATAATAGCCGATCGGGTCAACTGGTGATGACTTATGGTCTTCGAAAGTTGGGCCACCTGAAATGGCGGAAAATAATTTTCTTCAAAATTTTTGTTCGGGTTTCAAAGGTTATCTTGAGCTGAATATGATGTAATAAAATGTAAAATAAAATAATTCTAAGTTTGGTCGGCCTTATTAGCTAAAATTTTGGAACCTTCCCAGGCGGTGGAAAATTGCCTATATAAGGAAGGCTATATTATTGTCTTAGGCAGTTCAAAATAGTTCTGGGTAGTAGATCTGGGTATTGATTCAAGGCTTTGTCCTACAGAATATTGTAAGGGAATGACCATGTGGCTTTGCATATTGTAATTCTGAAAGTTTGTAATTCCACATTTGTGGAGATAATAAGAAGCCAATTTTCTATTCTTGCATATTGTTGTTGTTTCTCTATATCTGTTATGTGTTTGTGGTATTAAGGGGAGCACCCTTCATCAGAAATCATACTCACTACACACACACAAACACATAAAATGAAAGGACCAATGATACTGAAGTACTTAAAGTGTTAAAATGAAAATAAAATTTGCAAAATAATAATAATCTAGACACAAGATGTTTTTGACTAAGGATCAAATAAGTTTGGAAAGGACTTGATATTTACAAAAAGCTTCAATCAACAAACAATCAGGAAATAGGTAGTGGACTCACAATGAAAAAATAAGTTGAAGAACTAGCTAAAAAAGAACTAATTTAGACTTTTTAAGGCCTCTTTCACTTCAAATTAAAGTTGGGTCTACATTAATGAAGATATTTTTTCATGTCCTTTAGGTCCTAGTTTGACTATTTGGTAGCTCTTTTAAAGTGAGCTTGTGTGTGAATACTTGGTCCCCTTTCTTCCTCCATAAGATTTATTTTTTCTTCTTTGAAGCCTCTAAATACACAAATTAAATCTTTGCTTTGTGTATTTTCTTGAATTTATTAGTCATAATCTTCATACTATTTGCACTACTCTTGATAACTTTGTAGCTGAAATTGACTAAAGTAATAGGATTATCATTGGTTTTCTTGTAATTAGTTTCTAGATGAAAAATGCTACCCTCATATTCCTCTTTCACATTCTCAACACCTTGACCACCTTCTAAAGTGAGACAAAAAAATCCCTTCCTTTCTTTTCATTCCACGAGTCACCCTAAGACTAGATTTATTTCAAATTATTTTGCAAACATCAGTTTTAGTCTTCATCTCATTTAGTTCATGGAAGAAACACCCGTCTATTCTAAAGTTATAGATATGAACAAGATGAAACTAATTATGAATGTTGAGAAAAAGATAGTATTCACATTTGACTATACAATAATTAAGTTTTTAAAAAATTAGAATAAAAATATACACAGTTATTTTGTACTTGAATATCATTGTTTTCTATTAAATATATAATGTAATATAATGGTCACATCTAAAAGAGAGTATAAAATTCAATGCTCTAAATGAGTATAAGTAACTTGGGTTTGTCATGTTTCATGGGGGGAAAGCATCTTCCAAGTGTTTTAGCATCGACCATAGATCGATGGTTCCTCAAACAACTTCTAAGAAAAAGTAATCCTATCCTTTAAAAAGATTGATGAATAGGGACAACTACCATAGTAACATATCTAATTAAAGAACTAAGTGTAATGGTTTTAAACTATCATCTATAGGTCTTCATACATATCTAGACACCCTATAGATGTTGGATATTGCTAATGCATGGGTGGTGATTGAGATATTTAATATGTTTAATCACTATGTTACTGAATGGGCACTCACTATTGTCATTTGTGTTTTGTCACTGATGGAAACATATGTTTCTATGAAGGAACCAGGTTGGTAATCATAGTGTACAGAAGGTGTACGGATGTTTCAGATGCTGCGAAGTCAAATGAGAGCTCAGATGTGTGTTGTGATCTTATATCTAAGATCGCATCATTAATGAATGCATATTAAGGAAGATACAACTATTTTGGTAAAGACTGGTCACTGGACTGTGACAGTGAGAATTGACAAAGTTAGTCTCTGAGTTTCTGATATAGATTTCAAAAGGATTGGATTCAAGGTATGTGATCTTAAAGGATAATGGAAGAGGTACTAATGGATGTTCATTGGTCAGTGTAAGGTATGGAATAATTAGTGACATCATCTATTGTGTGTGCTCTAGTGATGGCTTATTATGAAGCCGACTCAGTGAATGGAGCGCGTGTTTTGTTTGGTAAACACAATTCAAGGATGTCAGTCCTTAATTGTTGTAATGTAATCATTGTAAACATGTTTGTGATACTATGTGTATCTTAGCAAGGGCTTATGTAATTGTTTTTAATTAGGAAAGCCTTATGGAATGACCTATTCTTGGTAAAATGTAATAAGGTATAAATAAAAGGTCTTTTCTTTGGAATAGACATGGATGGGATAAGTATCATATAAGGAGGCTACGAACTTGTGTCTGCTGCACATAGAGCAAAGGATTATTGGTGGACTTTATTGGAACTAATCAAGAAAAGATAGTTGCTGACAAACATTTCAAAAGATTGTGTATTTCTTCATATACACTTGTTGCAAACTAGTGAGTTTAGAAGGTGGACTTAACCTTCTTTAGGCAGTGTGCCCTCTTTGTTCTTGACTCCTAATAGGGTCTATCCTCTAACAAGGACTATGTACTATAATGTTTCAATAAGCTCCTAACAAGGATATATATTCTAACAAGGATTACTATACTCTCAGTACATCATTAGTGGGTACTAATTCCCACCAAGGTTTTTACCTTTAACAAGGTTTCCCCGTAACCAAAGTATTATTTTATTGTGTTGGCATTCATTGTTTTCATTGGAATTTATATTGATAAACTTAAAGCTTAAAGTTTGATATTTTGTCATACAACTGATTCACCCCCCCTCTCAGTTGTATTGTGGACTGTTAATCCTAACAATTGGTATCAGAGATTCTGGTCCTCAGAGAGAAAGCTTAATAGCTTAAGGTGATCTTGGATAATGACATATTATAGGAAGGATATTCCAAGTTTGATCTTGAAGACTTTGACAGCTGGAAAAATAAGATATGAACACATTTTCTATGCTTGGGCATAGACTACTGGTTAGCCACAAGTGATGAAAAGAAACTATTTTCATGCAACATGGTCAGAAGAGAAGCATTGATCAATGCACTATCTAAGGGTGAGTTTACTGAAATTAAAGATTTCGATTCAGCACATGATATTTGGAATAGACTAGAGGCACTCTATGAAGGAGACAAATATACCAAACAAGCGAAATTGCAGAACTGGAAGACAAAAATGGAGAAGCTACAAATGAATGAAGATGAAAGCATTAGAGCCTATGTTCAAAGGGTTACAGAAGCTATGTTTGGAATTAGAAAGTGTGGAGGTACTTATGATGAAGATGAACTCATTGCAAAGATTCTTAGATCTCTAACCCCTACTTACAAATTCAAGGCAATGTCAATTCAAGAAACTATACCCCTAACTCCAAACTTTAGTAGAGAGATATTGATTGCAAAGTTAACCACCTTTGAATCTGCAGAATTAGGAGAAGTTGCTCCTAAAGTTGAATCTACATTTAGGGCATCTACACACAAGAAAGTACCTGCACTTCTGAGTACAAGCAAAGAAGACCTGAGAGAAAAACTTGGTGAATATGTTGCGGAATGGCAAAAGATAATGGAAGAAGAAAAGAAGATGGAAGAACTTGTTGCACTAATAGCTAGAAGAGAGAAAAGAGGTAACGAAAAATTTGAAGGCAAATTACCTTTGAAATTTTTTTCATGCAATAAGGTAGGTCATTTTGCATCTAGATGTCCTACAAGAGTTCCTAAATACAAACCAGACTATGTAAAGATTAGATGAGATAAAGAATTTTATTATGCTAGTGAAGGAATCTCTGACGATGATGATGATTTAGAAAATGGAGAGATTGGATTTATTGCTATTAAAGATGAACCAATTCATGAAGAAAAAGCCTTAGTATCTCATGTTGATAAGAAGACTGAATGGATAATTGACAGTGGATGTTCTCATCACATGACTGGTGATAAGAACAAATTTGTTAAATTAGTAAATTATGATGGAGGTTTTGTAAGATTTGGGGATAATCTCCCAAAATCCATCACAGGAGTAGGATCCATCACTTTGGATGGAAAGACTAATACGAACAATGTACTACTTGTTGAAGGACTAAAACATAACTTGTTGAGTGTTGGACAGTTAATGGATACAAACTTTTAGTTAAGTTTTGTTGATGGTAAGTGCTTTATCAGAAGCAAGGAAAGAAAACTGATTGCCACCAATTCAAGATCTAGATGTAATGTATTTGAACTAAACACATTTGGAGCCTCTTGTTTTATTGTGAAGGTAGATGATATTTAGTTATGGAACAAAAGAATTTTTCATGTTAACTTTGATAACACTGTGAAAGAAAGTATGGCTAATACAGTAAGAGATCTACCAAAGATTCTAAAACCTTCTAACACTGTATGTAGAGAATGTGTTATGGGAAAGAAAACTAAAAACAATCATAAAAGAAAAACATTTACATCAAAAGGAAAGTTGGATCTGGTACATACAGATCTATGTGGGTCTACAAGAACAAAGTCATACTATGGTGAAAGGTATTTTATACTTTTTGTTGATGATTTTTCTACAATGATGTCGATGACTTATTTGAGAGAGAAATCAGAAGCATTTGACAAATTCAAGTTGTTTAAAGAAAAGGTAGAGAATGAATTAGGACTGAAAATAAAGTGTTCAAGATCAGACATAGGTGGAGAATTTACATCATATTTATTTAATTCATACTGTGAAGAGCATGGGATAAAAAGACAAACATCTACTCCTAGAACTCCACAACAGAATGGGATAGCAGAGAGGAGAAACAGAACTATACTTGATGCTGCCAGAACAATGTTGATTGAAGGGAATGTATCTCATGTACATTGGAGAGAGGTTGTCAGAACAATAGTATACACATTAAATAGAATTCAAATCAGAGATGGTACATGTAAGACTCTGTATGAACTATGGTTTGATGATACTCCTACTGTAAAATATTTCAGAATTTTTGGTAGAAAATGTTATATCAAGAGGGATGATGAGATAGGAAAATTTGATGCTAGAAGTTGTTGGCACCTGAAAAATTTCATGGCCCTACCATTTTTCTTCCGGTCTCTGCAGTTGTTTTTCCCTGTTTTCTGGCTAAAACAATTGGTAATATTTCAAAAATCTAGCCGTTGTGTTCAGAAAACCTTTGTAATGCCCTGGCCCTGTTCTATTTTAAAGTTACTTTTTTGGGCCACTTAAAACTCTAAAATGCATGTGCTAATTTGTTGCCCCCTTTGTCACATGATCACATGAACTCTTTTCATGTTATGCGATCTTGTGACTAAGGGTTTTATTTTCCCCGGTGACCTTTAATTTTCCTAAGTCCTCTACACCTAAATTTTTCCTTAAAGCCTAAGTCTCAACATTAATTCTTTCCTAAAGTCCTTAGCTCTATATTTTCCTAGGTCTGGCTCTAAAACCATCCTGATCCAATGGTTGTCACAAAAGAACAAGGGTTTTGTCAGAGGCTTACGCCTTTGTGATGAATGTTGATTCATTTCCATGACGTTGCCTTTCTTTGCAGATGGGTCCACATGCTAGGTGTGCTTAGTTAGCATTTTCTCTTTGGTCCATGTATTAATGACTCAGAATATTGTCAGTGGGGCCAACGATTTTGGAGGTTCAGTGGTTCTGATAGTGGCAGTGCATCGATGGCCAACGTATGATCTTAAGGGTTATTTTTGACACATGAGGCTATAAGACAAGCCGTTGATTCTTTTTTGTGTCAGAGGTCTGTCAGAGTAGTATAAAAAGGTTAATCCACCAGTTTTCATAAGATCTGATAGAATTTGTTAGAGGCATGCGATTTTACGATAATCATTGATTCTGCTTCATGATGTAATCTTTTCTTTCGGTAGGTCCACTGCTATGTGTGCATGATGTGGCAAGCTGTGATTGGTCCACATGTGAATGACTAGATATGTTGTTAGTGGGACCTGGTTTTCAGGATGTCAGAGGGTCCTGACACTTATAGAACATCAATGACGGGCATAAGTTCTTAAGGAATATGTCAGATGCATGATATTATCAGATCCCATCAGAGGGTTGTCAGAGGAGGGAGACATTCTCCATCTGACAGTTGTCTTATAATCTAATGGAATCTTTTGGCTCTATGTGAGGATGAGACAACCGTCAATCTTCTTGATGCACACCTAGTAAATTTCTGTCTTTTGGCAGTTTTGACAAATGCTTGCTTGGTTTGCTAGTTTGCATGATGTTTTTGCGAAGGGTCTAAAGACTTAGCGATTTGGTGAATAGTGTTCACGTAGTAGCCAAATGATTTAGTGGTGCTCTCAAAGTTCTCATGAATGGGAAAGGGTTCCTTTAGTCGCCAGCTCGCCAATTATGAACCAAGGTCAAGTGTTTTCCTTTGTTCTCTAATTCACTAAAGTTAAACCTGAGTTAGGGGTTTCATATCATGAATAAGAAAAAGATTTGACGCATGTTCGCTAAAGGTAAACCCAGGGTAGTAGTTGAGTTAGGACTCAACGCCCGTGAAACATGAAGATAGAATGATCATGATATAAATTTGATTCAAGTTTGAATATTGACCGCCGATTTGCTGCTAGAGCCATAAAATAGCCATTTAAATTCAAATTCAAATTTGCAGAGGGTTTCTAGCAACAGGAAGGACCATAATTTATGGTTTTAGCAGCAAGATTTGATGAAGTTATTGTGCCGACTACTGCAGGGTGGTCCAGAGGGTTTGATGATTCATTGCAAGCGCCTATACCATCTTGAAATGAACATAGGTAAAGCTTAAGGCATGTTGCAGGGGTACAAATTGGACTGATAAGCATGGTGTTTGCGTAATCTTCAGTATAAATTAGGAGATTTTCATTAATAAAGATCAGTTCTTGGATTTGTTTGTTCAGGGTTGCTTGGTTTTCCCTCTAGCGTATTAATTTTTGATCTGTTTGAATTGTTTGGTGGGTGGAAACCCTAACCCTTACCCTAGTTATTCATAGCTTGTTGCATCCTAACTTGTGTATGATTTTAAGGTAACCAGGGGTATATAGTGTTGAATTTTTTATTTTGTAAGGGTTTCAAAACTTTTTGGGTCTCCTAGCTTTCTGGTTTTCCCATCTTTTTGGTTCCTAGTTCCAGTCTTTGGAAATCCAAGGGATTCTATTCTCTGGTTCCATATTCTTGATGGTTGAATGTTGATAATACAAACCTTGCAGAGTAGATTATTGACCCTATGATTTTGAGTAAAGAGTTTACTTGTATGTATTGATACACTTCCATGAAATACAATACAATTTCTACCTTGGTTCTATTATTGTCTCTTTGATTTGTGTTTATTCCTGTATGTCTCTATTTATAAGGCATTTGGAACATACTAATTGTAAGGCAACTATCTAATTGTTGCATGAGTTTCTTTCAAGGAAAGAGTTAAATCCCTATGTGCAATTTCAGAGAATGAATACATCTGTGGAAGATCTTGATGGTAGAAAACCTAGATTGAGAAGATAGTTTGTAAGGCATTCTATCCAAATTGTATGTGGTTTGTAAGGCATATCACTGTATTTCCTAAAAATTCCTCTATTGATTTATGTTAGACTCTTTGCCCAAAGGATTAGGAACTGATCTAATCTCTGTCATTCAAACACCTTTTAGTCCTCAAACAAAAATTCATCATTACCAATACCATTTCATTTCATGTTCATGTTCCTAAAAAATAGGACTGTCCTTGATGTTTTATAGTCCATAGTTGCTAATTCCTTGAAGAGTGAATCAAAGGTTAGCCTTCCTTGAGTTTTACTCATAAAAAGAAGGACTCATCACCCTTATGCCATTGTTCATGTTATCATACTAGGAGTTTCATTAGTCACATTCTGCAACAGGTTGTTCTCAGCTGTCTTCAGAATTATCTTCCATAAAAGTACATCTAATAAATTCAATAGCATGATAATGAAAACCTAATCCACTGATCCATATTTTACTTGAAAGATAGTAACCTATTTGTAGGCAATACCCGCCTGAGTCATGTGGAGCTCAAAGCAGAAGGAGGATCTTATCCAATCCTCATCAATTAGGTTTTTCTTGCAAACTTGGAGATCTATTTACTAAGAATCAAGCCAATATCCTTGCCAAGTTTGACCCACAAGAAAAATCCCTAACAGACTGAGGACTCTATTGGGGAGTTGTAAGAAATATTTTGCTAAGTTGTAGGGTTTAGTTGAGCCAGGGCTCCTACCCTATACAAACTAGCTAGTTACCATTGGTGTCTATATTCTAAAGAAATTTTTTTGCAAATTTTTGGGTGGTGACTCAAACAATCTCTGTTGCACTATTGGTCAGAAAATCTTTCACAAGATGAGTTATAGAGGTACTAGGTCTCAGAGAAATAAGCTTCCCGAGGATAGATTGGGAGAAGGTATTCCAAGTACTTCTAGGCCTAGTCAGACAAAGAGAGGAAGAAGTAATAGAAATATGTTTCATGCTTAGAAACATAGAAAAAATGTAAGACAAGAGGAACAAATCTAGCCTGTTCAGATGAATCAAGAAGGAAATACCTCTGAATATGAGGAGGCTATTGATTTGGGCTTGAACCAATATGAGGATGAGGTTCAAGTAGGAGATGCTAAATCTGAAACTACTCTCCTAGAATCAGAAGAGATTTTTGAAGAGGTCTATGAGTTGGTGAGGAGAGTCCAAGAATAGATCCATTTAAGATAGAAAAGAGACAAGGAAAAAGAGGAAAAGATCAGACATGCTATGATTAGAGCTAAGCAATTGAAGAGACAATTTTTGGATCTTGAAGCCATGAATTAGGATCATGTGACAGAACAAGCAGAAGATCAGCTTATTGTCCAGCAAGTTTATGAAGTGAGAAAACCTAGGGACAAAGGTAAACAAAAGGCTGTAGGAGTTTCAATAAATGAATCAAATCATGCAAATAATTCCATGGATCAAGTAGCAAGATTAGATGCTGACGTAGAAGAAGCAAGAAGAAAATAAGAATTGTTGGCAAAGGAGTTAGAAAAAGTAGAACTTGAAGCCACTGCTGCTCAGATGAAAAGGAAGATTGATTTCCTTAAGCAATCTTCTGGACATGCTAATACCCTCTCCACTTCTCAAGCACAAGGAGAAAATGTGTTGAATACTACTACAACTTTAGGTATGCCTAAGATTTCTAATATTTCTAATACTCAAACATCTACATCTTTAGGTGGTGATCCATCTCAAGTAGGTCCCATTCATGAGAGGCATAAGCAATTGTTTTTTATTGGGATTCCTGGTTATCCAAATCCCATCCTTGATGAAATTAGGAAGAAGCGCCCAAAATTCACTGGAAGCAATGTAGTTACTTATGAAGAGCATTTGAAAAGTTTCATTGATGTGATTGATGACTACAATATTGAGCCTGATGATGTGATCATGAAGCTTTTTGTTCAATCTCTAAATGAACATGCTAGAGATTGGTTTAGAAATTTACCTCATGCCATCATATGTTCATGGAATTAGTTTAGGCAGTCTTTTAAGGAATAGTATGGTGATAAAACCAATGAAGGCTTCATGCTTAATGAGTTTAACAACATCAAGAAAAATTCAAATGAGGATGTTGTTGAATTCAATGTTAGATTTCAGAAGGCCATGCATAAATTGTTGCAAGTTATCAAATTGGATGACAGAGTATGTCTTGTCACATACCTGGATGCTTTTGAGAGATAAGAATCCTAGGAATCTTACAGAGGCTTATAAATTGGCTATTAATATAGAGAGCAAAATAAGGATATCAGGGAAGTTGGGAAGGAGAGAAGATTGTCAGCCATTAGTCTCAAATAGTAGAGACCTAGGGAAACCTGATGCAAAGCCAAAAGATGATGATAGTTTGAAGAAAATCTTGAAAGCAATAAAAGATTTGAAGCCTAATGAGGCAAGAAATAGTAGAGTGCAAGGGAATGACATTCCATCTTTCAATAACTTTAATAAGCTACCAAGAATGCAGAATTATCCCTAGAATACTCAGTGGAAGGATGGAAAGCCAATGCTTCTTGAAAGAAAGGATAAACCAAATGATAAGACCCCTGACCCTTTGCACAGAAATACAGTGAATATGAATGATGATGTTCCATGGTGTATTGTTTGCCAATCACATCATGATCCCTATTACTATGCTATTGCTCAAAGTGTTTCTTCAGATGAAGATCAAGGCAACAATAATGATGATACTTATGATGATCAAGGGTGTGGTATGACTTCTTCATACATATATGATGAGTTAGATTCTATAGATGAAGATGAAAACCAAGATGCTAGTAGTTCCCAAGTTAGGAATGAGGTTTACCATCAGCAAGTGTTTTCTGATGAAGAAGATAATCACCTTGATGTAGTTTAGTCCAATAATCTAAGAAGTGATGGCTCAATAATGTTGAGAAGACCTTCTGATGAAGAAATTGCACAAATCATAGAAAACATGGTGTCTCAAGTTAAAAGCATTTATAACTTGAGAAATAGGGTGGTAGGTAGTCCAAGTGGCAGGCCTGCTAGAATTTTCATCAAGAAAATAGAGAGGGATGAAAAATAAGCCCAAAATAAGAAAAAGGTTACTGAGATTGCTAACAAAACCAAGGTGAAGAAAAATGTCAACTTCACAAAGCCAATTGTGGCTTACAAGGTAAAAGCTAAACCTCTTGTGGATATTGTTTCTCCTTTGCAAGAGAAAGAAAAGGGTCAGAGAAAAAATAGTCCCAATGTGGTTACACATGAAGAAGATAAAGAGGTTACTACCATTGGGCAAGATGTAGTTGACCCCAAGTATGATCCCATTGACATGAGCAAATTGTTGTCGCAAATCACTATCAAGGTCCCCTTATTAGAAATGATGAGGATAGAGGAGCATAAAGTGAAGGCTTTGAGTTGGGTAAAAGGAACCTTTTCTTCTGATACCCAAAGTTCCACCAAGGCTGATGGAATGGATACTGCAGGAGGTGATTCAATTGACAACCAGTGTGGGGAGATCATCTCTGAGATCCCTCATATTTATGTGAACACTAATGCTACTAATGTTGTGTCAGGAATAGTTGATCCTTTCTTTTTTTCCTTAATAGTGAATGGAAAGTTGTTAAGAAATTGTATGATCAATTCAGGAGCCTCTAATACTGTTATGCCCGCAAAAATAATGAGATCCTTGGGTCTGAAAGTAAATACACCTCATGGTAGATGTTAGGCTATGGATTCAAGAGAGGTCCCTATTATTGGTACTATAAAAGCACTTCCTTATAGGTTGATAGCTTTCCCTGACAAGTTGCTAACAATGAGTGTTCTAGTGGTAGATATTCCCCCTCATTATGGGATGTTGTTGTCAAGGAAGTGGAGTGCTCAGATGGGAGGTAGTATCTAGTGTGATCTATCCTTTGCAACTCTCAATATTGATGGTGACAATGTGAAAGTATCCAAAGAAAGTAGAACTCCACATATGATTGAAATAAATGATGATCATTTAAACTATTGTGTGGATGTTGACATGGAGAATTTCAAATTAGAAGAGATTGTCCCACCGGTGGAAGAGATAGATCCATTAGTTGCAGAATTAAAGAAACAACAAGATGAATTGTGGTAGATGTACTTTGATGGAGCATGCTCAAAAGAAGGCTCAAGAGCTATAGTCTTGTTTATATCTCCATCAAGTACTACTTTTAAGTATTCATTCTCATTGACTTTTCAATGCACAAATAATACTACTAAATATGAAGCATTATCTTTGGGATTGAATATTGCTATCAAACATGGGATAAAATGTTTATAGGTTTTTGGTGATTCTAAGCTTGTGGTAGTACAAGTTTGATCTAAATATGCTATCAAGAATGATAGATTGAAATTGTACAAACATGTAATATGGGATTAGGTTGAAATGTTTGATGCTTTCAATATATGTTGGGTAGAAATATCAAGTAACATAATGGCTGATTTTTTGGCCAATGTTGTCCTGAAAAGGGATGATTCAACTTTGTTTGGAGTATTAATTCTTGAAGTAAAAAGCAAACCAGTTGTTGCAGACAACATTTACAATTGGCAGGTCTTTGAGGGTGATCATGATATCTTAATATTTATTCATTGTCTTGACATATATGAGGATCAACCTATAGACTGCAACACTTTGGTTGAGGAAATTGAAGGCAAGGACATGGTCATGGGAAATGAGGTGATTCAGCTAAATTCAAATAGTATTCCTAAAGGCTTAACTAAGTTAAAAGCATTGTATAGCAGCCAAAATGATCATATGTCAAAAATAAGTAATGCTAATGTAGAAGATCTAGAGGAACTGAATTTGGGATCACATAGTGCTCGTCAGATGGTCTATGTTGGAAAAGGATTAGCCCCTCAATTGAAGGATAATTTGATAAAGTTGTTGAGAAGGTACAAGCATGTGTTTTCATGGTCTTATGATGACCTAAAATCCTATAGAGAGGACCTTTTCCAACATGAGATCCCATTAAAGCAAGATGTCAGACCATTCAGATAGAAGCAAAGACCCATCAACCCATTGTTGGCTCCTAAGATGCAGCAGGAGCTAGTCAAGTCGAGTGATGCGGGAATAATTCAACCTATAAGGCATTCAACTTGGGTATCTAATTTAGTCCCAGTTAGAAAGAAGAATGGTGACATTAGGTTGTGTGTAGACTTTAGAAATTTTAATGTTGCATCATTGAAAGATAATTATTCACTGCCTAATATGGAGGCAATGTTGCACAAGGTCACTGGTTGTGAATTATTGTCTATGATGGATGGTTTTTCTGGATATAACCAGGTGTTGGTAAAGGAATCTGAAAAATTCAAAACAACATTCACCACACCTTGGGGAACCTATGTTTATGTTAGAATGCCATTTGGTCTCAAAAATGGTGGAGCAACTTTCCAAAGAGCCATGGATGTTGCTTTCAAAGAGTACATAGACCTGTTTATGGTTGTGTATCAGGATGACTTAACTGCTTATTCCAAGAAGGCTCATGATCATTGTTCGCACCTAGAAAATATTTTTTTCAAAGCTCTGGAGTATGGTGTGTCCCTAAATCCTAAAAAATGTAATTTTGCAGTCAAAGAGGGAAAGTTGCTAGGGCACATTATATCAAAAGATGGAATAAGAATTGATCTAGAGAGAGTTGAAGCAATCAAGAAAGTGTCTGCACCAAAAAATCTCAAAGGGGTGTAGTCATTTCTAGGGAAGATCAATTTTGTTAGGAGATTTATTGCAAATTTTGCTGAAATTGTCAAGCCTATAGTAAAGTTGTTGAAAAAGGATGTGAAGTTTCAATGGACTGTAGAGGCTCAGGCTACATTTGAGAAAATTAAAGATGTGGTCCAACAAGCACCTATGCTTAGATCTCCTGATTATACTAGGCCTTTTTCATTGTTCTCTTTTGCATCATTTCACACCATTGCTGCTATTTTATTGCAAAAGGACAATGAGGGTTTCTAACATCCAATTGCATTTTTTAGCAAATCCTTGCAGGCTGCTGAGTTGAATTATGAGATGATGGAGAAGTAGGCATATGCATTGGTAAAAGTAGTCAAATATTTCAAGCCTTATTTGGTGTGTGCAAAGGTTGTTGCATATGTCCCACATTCAATAGTAAAGGATGTTCTTACTCAATCTGAAGTCACTGGTAAGAGGTGCAAGTGGATTACTAGAATTCAAGAATTCAATTTGGAAATTCATATCACTAAGCTTGTGAGAGGACAAGGTCTGGAAAAATTTATGACTGAAGAAAACATGGACTTAGTCCAAGTAAATAATGAAGGAACTCCAGATATGACAATCACAAGTATTGAATTGCAACCAGAATATGCTGATATTGTATATTTCATAAAGAATGCTAGATGCCCAGAGCATATGACAGATAACCAAAAGAGATCCTTGAAATTGCAAGCTCAAAAATATACATTGATACAAGGAGACTTGTATTGGAAAAATAGAGATGGGGTCTTACTATTTTGTCTTGACAGATATCAAGCAGAGAAGGTTTTAAATGAAATGCATGCTGGTGTTTGTGGAGGTCATTTTTCAGCAAGGACTACTGCTCACAAGATTTTAATGGGAGGTTATTTTTGGCCTACATTGTTTAAGGATTCATTCCAGTATGTCAAGAAATGTGAAGCTTGTCAGAGGTTTGCTTCAAAATTAAAGTACTCAGGAGCATTGTCATTAAATCCAATAGTTGTTGAAGCACCATTTGCCATGTGGGGCTTGGATTTCATAGGTGAGTTTGCTAAGAAATCTAGTGGAGGACATAGTTATATACTTGTTGCAACTGACTATTTCACAAAATGGATAGATGTTATTCCTACAAACAGGGCAACAAGCAAAGTGGTGATTGATTTCTTACTTGACAATATTTTGACCAGATTTGGTGTTCCTATGAAGTTGATTACAGATAATACAATGTGTTTTAGATCAGATGAGTTTAAGGAATTTTGCAATGAAAATGGAATCATAGCTTCCTTTTCATCTCCTTATCACCCTCAAGAAAATGGACAGGCTGAGTCTAGCAATAAAAGTATCCTAACAATCCTGAAGAAGACACTTGAAAAGAATAAGAGAGCTTGGCATTCCAAGTTGAGATTGGCTTTATGGGCAGACATGATTATAGTGAAAAGAGCCACTGGAAAGTCTCCCTTTGAGCTTGTGTATGGTTTGCAGTCAAGGCTACCTATAAATAATCTAATTCCAGTTTATCAGTTTATTTAGGATGAGGAGTTGGATGTCACAGAGCCAATGCAAAATAGAATAATGTAGCTGACAGAGTTGGATGGGTAGAGAAAAGAAAGTCAGAAGAATAATATCAAGTTGCAATAGAAGATGAAGTACTTATTTGACAAAAGAACAACTACCAGGAAGTTCAAAGCTGATGATTTGGTACTTCAATGGAATGTGAGGGCAGAAGATAAAGGGAAGCATAAGAAATTTGAATCACTATGGCTTGGTCCTTTTGTGATTCATGATAGTTTTGGGAAGGATTCCTACTTGCTGAAGAACATTGATGGTGAAGTATCTGAATTGCTAGTGCATGGGAAATTCTTGAAGCCCTTCTTCAGTTAAGTTTTTGATTATCATGCATGTGTAAATAGTTTGTAAATTTCTATGTAGGGTGGTTTCCTTTCAGGTTGTGTGTTTCTTTCCCTATTTTAGGTTAGTGTGGTTTTTGGTCTACGTCCTAGAGTCTTGTGGTTCTTGTTAAAAATTGTGTTTCAACATCCTTAGATAGAGCCACTGTTGGCACTTGCAAAATTTCATGGCCCTACCATTTTTCTTCTGGTCTTTACAGTTGTTTTTCCCTATTTTCTAGCTAAAACCCTTGGTAATATTTCAAAAATCTAGCCATTGTGTTCAAAAACCCTTTATAATGCCTTGGCCCTATTCTATTTTAAAGTTACTTTTTTAGGCCACTTAAAAATCTAAAATGCATGTGCTAATTTGTTGCCCCCTTTGTCGCATGATCGCGTGAACCCTTTTCATGTTACATGATCTTGCGACTAAGGGTTTTATTTTCCTAGGCGGCCTTTAATTTTCCTAAGTCCTCTGCACCTAAATTTTTCCTTAAAGCCTAAGTCTCAGCATTAATTCTTTCCTAAAGTCCTCAGCTCTATATTTTCATGGGCTCGGCTCTAACACCATCTTGATCCAACGGTTGTCATGAAAGTGAAAGGGTTTTGTTAGAGGCTTGCACCTTTGCGACGACCATTGATTCATTTCCATGATGTTGCCTTTCTTTGCAGATGGGTCCACATGCCAGGTGTGCTTAGTCAGCATTTTCTCTTTGGTCCACGTATTAATGACTCAGAATATTGTCAGTGGGGCCAATGATTTCAGAGGTTTAGTGGTTCTGACAGTGGTAGTGCATCGACGACCAGCGTATGATCTTAAGGGTTATTTCTGACACATGAGGCTATAAGACCAGCCATTGATTCTTTTCTATGTCAAAGATCTATCAAAGCAGTATAAAAAGGTTAATCCAAAGGTTGTTGTAAGATCTGATAGAATTTGTCAGAGGCTTGCAGTTTTACAATAATCGTTGATTCTGCTTCATGACGTAATCTTTTCTTTCGGTGGGTCCACTACTACATGTGTGTGATATGGAAAGTTTTGATTGGTCCATGCGTGAATGACTAGATATGCTATCAGTGGGACCTAGTTTTCGGCATGTCAGAGGGTTCTGACACTTGCAGAGAATCGACAACGGGCATAAGTTCTTAAGGAATATGTCAGACGCATGAGATTATCAGATGACCGTTGATTTCATATCTTGTCAGAGGGTTGTCAGAGCAAGGAGAGATTCTCCATCTGATGGTTGTCTTATAATCTGATGGAATCTTTTGGCTCTATGCAAGGATGAGACAACTGTCGATCTTCTTGATGCAGTCCTAGTAAATTTCTTAGTCTTTTGGCGATTCTGAGAAATGCTTGCTTGGTTCGCTGGTTCGTGTGATGTTTTGGAAAAGGGTCTAAAGACTTAGCGATTTGGCAAATAGTGTTCATGTAGTAGCCAAATTATTTAGCGGTGCTCTCAAAGTTCTCGCGAATGGGTGACAGTTCCTTCAGTCGCCAGTTTGCCAATTATGAACCGAGGTCAAGTGTTTTCCTTTGTTCACTGATTCATTGAAGTTAAACCTGAGTTAGGGGTTTCATCTCATGAATAAGAAAAAGCTTTGTCACATTTTCACTAAAGGTAAACCTAGGGTAGCAATTGAGTTAGGACTTAAAGCTCGCAAAACATGAAGATTGAACGATCACGATATAAAGTTGATTCAAGTTTGAATATTAACCGTTGATTTGCTGCTAGAGCCATAAAATAGCTGTTGAAAATCAAATTCAAATTTTCCAAGGGTTTCCAGCAACAGAAAGGACCAAAATTTATGGTTTTAGTAGAAAGATTTGATGAAGTTGTTGTGCCAACTGTTGTAGGGTGGTCCAAAGGGTTTGATGATTGATTTTAGGGTCATGTACCATCTTGAAATGAACATAAGTAAAGCTTGAGGCATGTTGCAGGGGTACAAATTGGACTGATAAGCATGGTGTTTGTGTGATCTTCAGTATAAATCAGCAAATTTTCATTAATGAAGATCAGTTCTGAGATCTGTTTGTTCAAGGTTGCTTGGTTTTCCCTCTAGCGTATTAATTTTTGATTTGTTTGAATTATTTTGTGGGTGGAAACCCTAACCCTTACCCTAGTTATTCATAGCTTGTTGCAACTAAATTGTGTAGGATTTCAAGGTAACTAGGGGTATATAGTGTTGAATTTTTTATTTTGTAAGGATTCTGAAACTTTTTGGGTCTCCTAGCTTTTTGGTTTTCCCATCTTTTTGGTTCCTAGTTCTAGTCTTTGGCAATCCAAGGGATTCTATTCTCTAGGTCCATATTCTTGATGCTTGAATGTTGATAATACAAACCTTGCAGAGCAGATTATTGACCCTATGATTTTGAGTAAAGAGTTTACTTGTATGTATTGATACACTTCCATGAAATACAATACAATTTCTACCTTGGTTCTGTTATTGTCTCTTTGCTTTGTGTTTATTCTTGTATGTCTCTATTTGTAAGGCAACTATGTAATTGTTGCATGAGTTTCTTTCAAGGAAACAGTTACATCCCTATGTGCACTTTCAGAGAATGAATACATCTATGGAAGATCTTGATGGTAGCAAACCTAGATTGAGAAGATAGTTTGTAAGGCATTTTAACCAAATTGTATGTGGTTTGTAAGGCATATCACTTTATTTCCTAAAAATTCCTCTATTGATTTATGTTAGACTCTTTGCCCAAAGGATTAGGCACTGATCTGATCTTTGTCATTCAAACACCTTTCATTCCTCAAACACAAATTCATCATTACCAATACCATTTCATTTCATGTTCATGTACCTAAAAAATAGGATTGTCCATGATGTTTTATAGTCCATAGTTGCTAATTCCTTGAAGAGTGAATCAAAGGTTAGCCTTCCTTGAGTTTTACTCATAAAAAGAAGAAGGAATTATCACCCTTATGCCATTGTTCATGTTATCATACTAGGAGTTTCATTAGTCACATTCTGCAACAGGTTGTTCTCAACTATCTTCAGAATTATCTTCCATAAAAGTACATCTAATAAACTCAATAGCATGACAATGAAAACCTAATCCATCGATCCATAGTTTACTTGAAAGATAGTAACCTATTTGTAGGCAATACCTGCCTGAGTCCTATGGAGCTCAAAGTAGAAGGAGGATCTTATCCAATCCTCATCAATTAGGTTTTTCTTGCAAACTTGGAGATCTGTTTACTAAGAATCAAGACAATATCCTTGCCAAGTTTGAACCACAAGAAAAATCCCTAACAGAACTGATGAAGGTATCTTCCTTGGTTACTCTATTAAGAGTAAGGCATACAAATGTTTCAATTTGAGATTAAGGAAGATGGTTGAAAGTAACAATGTAAGACTAGATGAGAAATTATAGATACAAGAAAAAATGTATGATAGCAGCCAGATATCAGAGGTAAAAAAAGCCACTACTGTTGCCGAAGAAGAAGAACTTGTTGAGGAAGGAAGTGAAAAAGAGACTTGTGATGACATAAGAAAGACCACTGAAACTCCTAAAACTCCAAGGTATGTAAAAAATAACCATCCTAAAAATCAAATTATTGGCAATACCAGTCAGGGAGTGCTAACTAGATCTAAGGTTAGTGAAAGAAATTTTTTTAATTTCCCTAGTTGAGCAAAAGACTATAGATGAAGCCTTTAAAGATGAATCTTGGAAAAATGCCATGAAAGAAGAATTAGATCAAATAAAGAAAAATAATACTTGGGAATTGGTGCCAAGACCTAAAACTAGAAATGTTATAGGAACAAAATGGGTCTTTAGAAACAAAATGGATGAAAAAGGAACAGTCGTAAGGAACAAAGCATGACTAGTGCATAAGGGATACTCACAGCAAGAAGGGATAGACTTCGAAGAAACATTTTCTCCTATTGCTAGAATAGAGGCAGTAATATTATTTCTATCTTATGCTACACACAAAAACTTCAAAGTGTATTAGATGGCTATTAAATCTACATTTCTAATTGGAGACCTTGAAGAAGAGGTATACATAGAACAACCAGATGGATTTCCTCTATGCGAAGACAAAGACATGGTGTGCAAGTTAAAGAAAGCACTGTATGGGTTGAAGCAAGCTCCTAGGGCTTGGTATGCAAGGTTGGACATGTATCTACTTGGACTTGGATTTAGAAAAGGTAATGCGGAAAATAATCTGTACTTAAGAACTACTAAAGATGGAATCCCGATAGTAGAGGTATTTGTGGATGACATTATGTTTGGAGGTAATGATGATCTATGTAAGAAGTTTTCTAAAGAAATGGAAAGTGAATTTGAGATGTCCATGATAGGTGAAATGAAATTCTTTTTTGGACTGCAAATAACTCAGAATAAGAATGGTATTTTCATTTCTCAGACCAAGTATCTCAAAGAATTACTTAAGAAATTCAGTATGGAAGATTGTAAACTAGTAGGAACACCTATGGTGATTGGAAACAAGCTAAAAATTGGTGATGAATCAAAAAAAAAAATTTAGACTTTGTATAGATCAATGGTTGGAGGGCTACAATATCTAACTCACACCAAACCAGATATTGCTAATGTTGTTGGAATTGTGGCTAGATATTAGGCAGAACCCAAAGAAACTCATCTAGCTGCTATTAAAAGGATATTGAGGTATCTTAGAGGAACCATAGACTATGGTTTATGGTATGATAGGAATGATAGCTTTGAATTTCATGCTTATACTGATGCTAATCAGGTAGGAAATATTGATGATAGAAAAAGTACAAGTGGTGGTGCATTTTTCCTTGGGAAAAAGTTGGTTTCTTGGCTAAGTAAGAAACAAGATTGTATAGCACAATCTACTGCTGAATTAGAATATGTTGCTGCTGCTATAAATTGCACTCAAATTGTTTGAATGAAACAAATGTTGATAAACATTGGAATAAATTTTAATGAGCCTATGGTTATCCATTGTGATAACACCAGCACAGTAAACATGTCAAAGAATCCAGTGATACACTCTAAAACTAAACACATTTCTATCAAATATCACTTCTTAAGAGACAAGGTGGTAGAAAAAGAAATCAAACTTGAATATATCAGTACAAAAGATCAGATTGTAGACATCTTTACTAAGAAACTACCGAAAGATACCTTTGAATATCTCAAAGATATGTTAGGTGTTCAGGCCCCTCCTAGTCAGAGCTAAATGATGCAGAGATGCATTAGTCCAGAAGTTCTCAGAGCCTCATTATTTTCTAGATTGAATGTAGGGATCTACTCCTCAGGGGGAGTGATCATGAAAGAAATTTTATCTATGAAGGCATTTGGCACCCTTTTCCATTGTTTTCAAAGGAGTGTTGTTATGAGAAAATCCTCACTATTTGGAAGGACTTTTGGGTTGATACAACTTTGGGATAAGATTTTCCCATATGTTGACATCAATTCCAAAGAGGGAGATTGTTGGATATTTCTAATGCATGGATGGTGATTGAGACATTTAATATATTTAATCACTACATTACTGAATGGGCACTCGCTATTGTCATTTGTGTTTTGTCACTGATGTCAACATACGTTTCTATGAAGGAACTAGGTTGGTAATCACAGTGTACAAAAGGTGTATAGATGTTTCAAATGTTGTAAAGTCAAACAAGAGCTCAGATGTGTGTTGTGATCTTATATCTAAGATTGCATCATTAATGAATGCATATTAAGGAAGATACAATTTTTTTGGTAAAGATTGGTCACTGGACTGTGACAGTGAGAATTGATAGAGTTATTCTTTGAGTTTCTGATATAGATTTCAGAAGGATTGTATTCAAGGTATGTGATCTTAAAGGATGATGGAAGAGGTACTAATGGATGTTCATTAGTTAGTACAAGGTACAAAATTATTAGTGACATCATTTGTGGCATGTTCTCTCGCAATGGCTTATTATGAAGCCGACTCAGGGAATGGAGCGTGTGTTTTGTTTGGCAAGAACAATTCAAGGATGTTGGTCCTTAATTGTTATAATGTAATCATTGTAAACATGTTTTTGATACCATGTGTATCTTAGCAAGGGCTTATGTAATTGTTTGTAATTAGGAAAGCATTATGGGCCAACCTATTCTTGATAAAATGTAATAAGGTATAAATAAAAGGTCTTTTCTTTGGAATAGACATGGATGGGATAAGTATGATATAAGGAGGCTGTGAACTTGTGTTTGCTGCACATAGAGAAAAGGATTATTGGTGGACTTCATTATAATTGATTAAGCAAAGATAGTTGTTGAAAAATAGTTCAAAAGATTGTGTATTTCTTCATATATACTTGTTGTGAACTAGTGAGTTCAGAAGGTGGACTTAACCTTCTTTAGGTAGTGTGCCCTCTTTGTTCTTGATTCCTAATAGGGTCTATCCTCTAACAAGGACTATGTACTATAGTGTTTAAATAAGCTCCTAATAGGGCTATATCTTCTAACAAGGATTACTATACTCTTAGTACATCATTAGTGGGTGCTAATTCCCACCGGAATTTTTACCTTTAACAAGGTTTCCCCATAACCAAAATATTGTGTTATTGTGTTGTCATTCATTGTGTTCATTGGATCTGATATTGATAAAATTAAAGTTTAAAGTTTAATATTCTGTCATACAATTGATTCGCCCCCCCCTCAATTGTATTATGGACTATTGACCCTAACAATAGATACATGACATCCAATTAGTACACAAACTATTAGATAGTCAAGAACTTAAAATGCATATTATACATGTCAATTTGGTGAAATTTTTAACATAATCATATTTTGAAATTTGGATATACATGTCGTATGGTGGCACATTACTATCTCTTTCTTGACTTGAAATGCAACAATGATAAAATATTAATAATTTATCATGTGTTGTAAATATGTTTAAACTTTTCATAATAAGTCTTGATTAATGATATTTTCATTTATGAGTTTTATTCCAAACGATATAATCACTATAGTTATATACGATTTCATGACATATCTTTTCATAAAATATGATATAATATAAGTAATCTAACGAACACCAATTTATTCACCTAAATAGATAATCAGAAATTGGTTTTCTTAAAATAAATTATAATGTCAAATCTTGAATAACACAAAATATTAAGTACATAGAGCTATAACAAGTACCAATTTGCATACCATTTCTAATTAAGATTCATACCATAGCCGAGTAATTTTTTTTATGGAGGTAAAAGAAGGCTTTGAAGGGGCCCTGAAGCCTTGAATAGAGAAAGACAAAAGATAGATCAATAAAGTTCGCTATACATAGTCAACCAACCAAACCAAAAGGCAAAAAATCCCAAAAAAATCGACAAAAGGATGTTGCCACAAAAAGGAACAAAGAATCCCAAAGAAAAAAACACCAACATCACTACTAAAGATAAACGATAGAGATCCACAACATAAGTAGATGAAACTAACTTTTTACTCCCTTCTTATGGGACCGATGGGTCATGTCAAAATAAGGGGAGGAATTCTTTGAATGTTTTCCTTTCATGGTGATCCAACCTTCTTCAACTCTAGTAGCCTCATCCTACTAGTATAACGAATCCAAAACTAAAGATCTAGCACCCACCAGAGGAGTTAAATCCACTAGCGAAGTAGCCAACATAGGGCTAACAATAGATTATTCTACAAAAGGATTAGTAAAACAAGAAGAAGCACCAATAGTTCCAGCAGAACCAAGACCCACAAAACAACCAGTAGGGAGCCAGACACCCTCCAAATAAAAAGTAGGTCCAGACCTAGCAAGAGGGCACATAGGGTCAGAACCTACTACATCGGTAGACCCAACTAGAGCAACATGAGGTAGCTCAGGGCCTGAACCATCCACCACCACATTAGATTCTTGAGTACCTAAAATAGGAGTAGAGTTCTTCCCAGGCTTAGAGGACCTTTTCAAAATAGTGTAATGCTGGATGGAGGCACCCTTCCACCATGATGGAGAAGATTTCTTCTTCTTAAGATCCAAACCACACTATGAAGAAATTTGACCAGTCGTAAAGTATTTTCTACACCTAAAATGAATACCTTCATAGTCAAGATGTTGGATCCAATAGTAGAGTAATTATTATTAATAGACATTTCACAATTATATTACCAGTATTATAGATAAATTTTATTTTTTTTCATAATTATTCAATTGTCTAATTCTAATAATATTCAAATTTATTGATGTGTGCAAACATAAATATATATGTAGCATCAAAAATCAAACACACTTACAAATTCATACTTACAAGGGTATGTGCAGGATCATGGTATGCCAAACTAGGCCCTTAAGTGGCAATGAAATTTTAGAAAATCAGGTTTAGGCAAGTTGACATAAAAATTTGAACAAGTTATAAATATTATATCAAAAATATGTAAGAAGAGAATCTATAGAAAATTGAATTTAGCTCCTAAGATACTAGGTATTTTTTGAAAAAAAATTATTCTATATGTTGAAAATCTCAAATTTCAATGTAAAAGTACAAAAATTTTAGGAAAAAAATAAGTAGGTGTATGTCTGACCACCTTAAACACAATAAAATGATAATTGTCTTTTACAAGATTCTAGATATAAGTAGTAGACTTGTGTCCAGATGTGACACATATTTTTTTATAATTTTTTTTGGAGTAAATAATTAATTATGATTTTTCTTCTACAACTTTTCCAGAATACAAAAACTATCATGTCTGACCACATTAACTTAGTCTAAACTTTATTAAATTTAAAAAATTTTAAATTTTTATTATAGTAGGAAAAGCATAGAATGTGACACATGTTTTGGATTTCAAAAATGTTATATAGTTTGAAAGTTATAGCTATTTTTCAATAAGTCTATCAATTAGGACTAGAAAGATAACAAGTACGAGTATGTCTAGCCACATTAAACAAAATAAAATGATAATATTTTTTTATAAGATTCTAGATAAAAGTAGTAGACTCATATACAGATGTGATGCAGGGGCTAAAATATCCCCTTTGTGATTTTTATATCATATTTAAATCCCCAATTCAGATTATTAAATCAAACAAGCAACTCTTTGAAAGATTATGCAATTTCTCAATAAAACCCAAATCGGGTATGCCCAAAATAGTGCCAAAAACTTCACAGCTTCACATATTATTGATAAATCTGAAAGTAGACATTTTTACAAAAATTTCACCAGCATAATGGCCTACAAAATGAAATTTCCAGATTTATATAGATTTTACACAACATTCCCAAACAAAGGGCAAAAACAATGCTCATCGGGCTCCCGAAAACAACACAAAATAGCCCGGAAACACCATAAAACACTAATAATCTATCACAAAAGTATAACCAAGACCCAAGAAATATATTCAGTTCTATTTTAACATATAAATTTCTACAATACATCAACAAACCAAACTAATATGAAATACTCAATCGGAAACACCAAACTCTTACAAGAAACACACCTGAAAACTCACAAATTTGCACTGTTCAGCACAAGGGCAAACTCTGCATGATCTTGCACATAGAATGGCCTTAAAATACCATCCTTATCCTTTTTGGAAACCTAAAAAATCTTGTCTTTGGGTCTCCTCCACAGGTTTGGAAGCCTCTGAAGAACAACAAAGCAATGAGCAAAAATCAAATTCTAGAATGAGCGTGAAATGCCTCCAAACCCCTTGAAAAGAGGGCATAACCTTAACTCACAAAAAAGAGGGGTCAATATTACATATTATAATAATAATTATCATTTATTAATCCATTGGTTTCCAAAGATTAGCCCCTTTTCCCAAAACTTCACTTTTTGAGCCTGCCAGCCTTAGCAAAAGTTATTATTTTTAATTATTTGAAAAGGGGACATGACAAGTCCTCCCTCCCAAATATTTCTTTTCCTCAAGAAATGAAAGTTGGGATGCTCAAGAATATGTTCTCCTTCCCAAGTTGCATCCTCCAATGGTAATCCTTTCCATTTGACCAAATGCTCTGTGATGCTCCTATTTCTCAATCTTTTCTCTCTTGTATCCAAAACCTCTTTTGGTATTAGGACTAATTTCCCTTCATCATCAAGAGGTGGTAATTCTTTAGATACTATGGTTTTCTAGCCTAGAACCTTCTTCAGGCAAGAGACATGGAAAATATTATGTATTTTGTTGTTTGGTGGGAGCCCCAATTGATAAGCTACCTCTCCTACCTTCCTGATGATCTTATAAGGCCCATAGAACCTTGGCTTGAGCTTCTCTGCCCCACTCCTCTTCAAGGTTCTTTTCTTATATGATCACAACCTAAAAAATAAAAAATCTCCCACCTCAAAATATCTTTTAGTCCCTTTCCTATCACTTGCTGCAGGTACTCTGCTATCTGAAAGTACTATATCAACAAAGGAAAGGGCATCATAACCATAAAGAGAATGAAAAGGAGGCATACCAATAGACATGTGATGAGATGTATTGTAACAATACTCCCCTAGGTGCAACCATTTCACCCAAGCATGTTGTTGATTTGAAACATAGTTCCTCAAATATCCCTCTACCCATTTATTAACTATCTATGTTTGTCCATCTATTTGAGGGTGATAGCTAGTACTGAGAGTGAGTTCAGTTCCTATCAAATGAAAGAGCTTCTTCCAAAAAGAGCTAAGGAATCTACTATCCCAGTCACTAACAATGTTTCTAGGCAAGCCATGTAACCTAAAATTTTTTTTGAAGAATAATTCTGCCACTTGTGATGCCTTGAAATCAGATGTGATGGGAAAGAAATGTGCATACTTAGTTAGTCTATCTACCACCACATATATGCAATCCTTACCTTGAACCTTGGGCAACCCAGTGATGAAGTCCATGGAAATACTTTCCCACTTTTGTTTAGGAATAGGAAGTGGCTGCAACAACCCTGCAGAAAATTTTTTCTCACTCTTGTTTTGTTGCCATAGCATACATTCCTTAATGTTTTTAAGGAAATCCTCCTTCATACCCTTCCATGCAAACCACTCTTGAAGTTTCCTATATGTCTTGAAGTATCCTTGATGACCAGCCAAAGGTGTGTCATGAAAGGCCCTCAATATCCTTTCCTTAGTTTTTTATCCTAGCACTAAGAAGATCCCATTCTTGTAATAAATCAATTCATCAACAACCTTGTACCTATTATCATCCACTAACTTATCCAAAATATTGGTGGCAAAGCAATCTTTAGCATACTCTGAAATTATGGAAACTTTCCAATCAGTAGAGATAGATGTTAAGGAACACAAAGTGGGCTTTCTTGAGAGAGCATCAACAACCACATTATTCTTTCCTTTCACGCATTCAATATCAAAATCATAAGCTTGCAATTTTCTTACCCATTTTTTTTGGTGATCATTCAAATCCCTTTGGTTCAAGAAGAACTTGAGGCTATTATGGTTTGTCTTTACAATGAATCTCCCACATACCAAATATTGTCTAAACTTATGAAGCGCATGCATGATTGCCAACATTTCCTTATCATAGATGGAGTAACCTTTCTCTAATTGATTTAATTTCCTACTCTTAAATGCTATTGGATGTCCCCTTTAAGTTAGGAAAGCCCCTATACCTTCTCCAGAAGCATCACATTCAACAACAAAAGGTAAAGAGAAATCTGGAATTGCAAGCACAGGGCATGAACTCATTACCTCCTTAAGCTTATCAAACATTTTTTGTGCCTCTTCTGTCCAAATAAAAGCTCCTTTCTTTGTCAAATCAGTCAAGGGGCCAAAAAGATAAGAAAATCCCTTGAAAAATCTCTTATAGTAGCTACACAACCCGAAGAAACCTCTCAATTGTGTAAGATTAGTGGGTGGAGGCCAATCCAAAATTGCTTGAATTTTTTGTTGATCAACCTGTACTCCTGTAGAACTTATAATATGTCCCAAATATAGGATCTCTATCAAACCAAACTCACATTTAGATAGCTTAGCATAGAAGGACTACTTCTCCAGGATTCCCAAAATAGTATCTATGTGCTTTAGATGCTCTTTCCATGTTTTACTGTAAATCAAGATATCATAAAAAAATACCAAAACTAATTTTTGAAGATGCTTGCTGAATACCTTATTCATACAAGATTGGAATGTTGCTAGTGCATTAGTGAGGCCAAATGGCATAACAAGAAATTCAAAGTGCCCATAGTGACATTTGGAAGTAGTCTTTTCCACATCTTCCCTCCTCATGCGGATTTTATGGTACCCTAATCTTAAGTCAATTTTTGAGAAGTATACAACACCATGTAACTCATCAATGAGTTCATCTATGCATGGTATGAGATACCTATTTTTTATGGTCCCCTTTTTTAGAGCCCTATAGTCTATACACATTCTCATTGTACCATCCTTTTTCTTGATAAGTACCATAGATGATGCAAATGGACTAGAGCTAGCCCTTATGAATCCCATGTCTAGGAGTTCGTTAATAGTTTTTTCTATTTCTTCCTTATAACCTCTTGGATGGTGGTATGGAGTTGTTATAACTAGTTTGGCACCCTTTTCTAACTCTATAACATGCTCAAAACCTCTATCTGGTGGTAATCTCAGAGGCAAATCATTGAAAACTATACTATGCTTATCAAGAATATTTTGAATTTCAAAATGGAAATTACCTTGATTCTTTGGAGAGCTTGTTGGATGGATTATGTCTCCTTCTACCCATGCTACTTGTCCTCTTCGAAAAGTCCTCTCCATCCTCTTTGCAGTGACCACCTTAGGTTCTCCATTCGGTAAGCCTCTCAATAAGACTTCTTTCCCATTGGAATGAGATTTAAACTCCATATTTTGATTATTCATGTAATAGCCTCCAATAGAGTGCAACCATTGAACACCCAATACAAGATCTGTCTCCCCAATGCCAACAACATAGAAGTCATCACATAACTCATAATCTCCTAAGGTCATCCTGAGTTGTTTCACCACCCTTGTGCAAGGCATAGTGAATCCATTAGCTACGGTAGCATTGAATCCCTCAAAATCTTCTGCTTTAATCCCTCTTTTCATGAAAAATCCCTCATCAATAAAATTTTGAGTTGCCCCATTATCAAGAAGAACTGTCAACCTTTTCCCTGCTAGTACCCCTCGAATTCAAAAGGGATGGTATCTTGGGACTCCTGATAATGTTGCTAAAGTGTCATCCTTGCTGATTTCTTTTTCTTTCTCTTCTTCTTCCTCCTCCTTGGTGTCATGAAATTCCTCATGCTCATCTGAATCAAATTCTAAAGCAACTTCAATATAGTGCACTTGACCTTTCCCCAAACATCTGTGTCCTGGAACCCATGGTTCTCTACAAGTGAAACAAAGATTTTTCCTTTGTAATTCACTCCTAGTCTCTTCATTTACCTTCTTTTTTGCTACATTTATCACATTCTTTGGTGGTGGTGCTGGAAAAGTCTTTTTCTGAAAATTCCCCTTATGTTGCCAAAGATTTGGGGATTTTTTATTAGTGATTGGTTTCATAGGCACACAAGTTTCGAGTTGCAAGCTTCTTTTGATAGCTTCCTGTAAGGTTGAGGGTGAGAAAGCCTCAACCAAACCCTTAATAGAATCTTCCAAACCATCAAGAAAAAGATAAATGATCCTCTTTTCACTCATATCAGGTACCATAACAGCCACTTTTTGAAACTTTTCTACATACTCATTAACTGAATTGGTTTGCCTCAACTTTGACAATTCTTTAAAATACTCTTCATCATCGTTGAGATTGAATCTATCTATCACTCTTTGACTAAAATCATCAAATGTAGTTACCTGATCATGACCTTGAGTAGTCATTCCATGATACCACCAATCATAGGCTGCATCTTCCAAGTGTAGACTTGTGAATTGAATGACATCACTCTCCTTCATGGGGTTAAGTGTGAAGAAGGTCTGTAATTTTTGTAGCCATGCTCTAGCTAAAATTTTATTTGTTCCATCAAAAGTAGGTGCTGTAAACTTGCTTATTTTATTTTTGAGCTCTCTTCCACTTATGTCTTGCTTCCTCCTATACTCTTTCTTGGGTATCAAAGTGTTCAGCATATCCACATATTCTCTAAAAGGAACTAAACTATGAAAGCCATCATCTAAGCCATTGTAAGTAGCTCTTAATGCAATCAAGTTACCTATAACCTCTTCCATAGGACTAAGGGCTAGATTTGGTACTGGTGGCTCATCTGTAGGCAAGAAAATAGTTTTTGTTGATTTAGAGGGTGTGGGTTTCAGATTTCTTGGCTCCTCTGAAGTGATCCCTCTCTCATTAGTAGATACAACTCCTTGGAGTTTTTCTGTCAATAATTGCAAAGCCTCTCTAGTTTCTGCCAAACTATCCAATGTTTGCTTTTGACTATTCTAGATGTCCTAGAAGAATTTTTTTGCCATCTCATCTAGGTCAGCCATACTTTTCCCTTCCTTGGATTTTGTACTTTTATTTTCAACTGGAGGTTTGATCAAAGTTTCTTTATTCTTTTCTAACTCCAAATATCTCTTTTCTCTTTCACTTAGTTGCATACAAACTTCTACAAACCCTCAGGCTGGCAAGATCATAGCTCTAATACCACTAAAATGTCCCCTTTGTGATTTTTATATCATATTTAAATCTTCAATTCAGATTATTAAATCAAACAAACAACACTTTGAAAGATTATGCAATTTCTCAATAAAACCCAAATCGGGTATGCCCAAAATAGTGCCAAAACCTTCACAACTTCACATATTATTGATAAATCTGAAAGTAGAAATTTTTACAAAAATTTCACTAGAATAATGGCCTACAAAATTAAATTTCCAGATCTTTATAGAGTTTACACAACAGCTCCCAAACGGAGGGCAAAAACAATGCTCATCAGGCTCCCGAAAACAACACAAAATAGCCTGGAAACACCATAAAACACTAATAATATATCAAAGAAGTATAACCACGACCCAAGAAATATATTTAGCTCTATTTTAACATAAAATTTTTGGCAATACAGCAGAAAACCAAACTGATATGAAATACTCAACCGGAAACTCCAAACTCTTACAAGAAACACACCTGAAAACTCACAAATTTGCACTGTTCAACACAAGGGAAACTCTGCATGAGCTTGCACATGGAATGACCTCAAATTCCCATCCTTATCCTTCTTTGAAACCTAAAAAATCTCATCTTTGGGTCTCCTTCTCCACAGGTTTGGCAGCCTCTAAAGAACAACAAAGCAATGAGCAAAAATCCAGTTCTAGAATGAGCCCAAAATGTCTCCAAACCCCTTTAAAGGAGGGCATAACCCTAACTCATGACCAAGAGGGGTCAATAATACATATTTTAATAATAATTATTATTTATTAATCCATTTTTTTCCAAAGATTGGCCCCTTTTCCCTAAACTTCACTTTTTGAGCCTGCCAGCCTTAGCAAAAGTTATTACTTTTAATTATTTGAAAAGGGGACATGATAGGGGCATACAAGATTAAGGTAGGGGCATTCTATGTATTTAGTGAAACTACATGGAGTGTTATTATTTTTGGCCAGTGTTACTTGGTTGCAGCATTGGCCGACAATCTCAGTCATTGAAGGAAGCTCGATCACTGAAGGAACTTGGCAGTCTCTAGCACTTAGTGAAATTGTTACTAGGTCATGCCTGCAGTGCTCAGTGATGCTTGGCATGCTTGGTTAATTTACTATCACTTGGTAGTTCTGGCTTACCGACTAGAGTTTTCTCTAATTTTTTGAGCCGGCTTGGTGCATTTATTGTTGGTAGACATTATTATGGGCCAACATGATGAATTAAATCTTTGTATACATTTGTAAGCCGACCTATATGGCATTTAATTATTTGTTTTGGGGAGTTAATGGTTTCATCTTTCTGACTTATGGCTAATGATTAGTATTTAAGGAGTGCTTGGGTAGATGTTTAGGGAGAGAATTGGGGGTAGATCAAGAAGTAGCAGAGAAGTTCATGACTTGAAGACTTAGTGAGCCAGATCTGAGGTTCTGAAAGCTAAAGTTGGTGAAGTTGTGGAAAAGTTCTTGATGATCTTGTAGATCAGATTGTAATCTGATAGTTGTTTATAGCAGAGCTAGGGGTTTTCATACTTGGAGACAAGGAGATTTTTTGGAGGCTTTTGAGCTCAAGTTTAGATCTTCCTTAGGGTTTCCATCAGCTTCTGATTGTTGTAACGCCTTGCCAGGGAACCTAGAAGAACTTAATCTAAACATGTGACTAAGTTTGCATAATATTTTTTTTTTCAAAGTTAACAATCAATAACATCAAAGTTTCACATTGTGGAAGTAAAGAAATAAAAAACTAACATAGGTTACAACTCTCAATGGTTCCTTAACATAGATTATGAAAGAGTAATTAATTAATATAAGATAAAGATATGAAACCCAAGATTACATCTGAAAAATTAATACAACATCATAAGCATGATTACATAAATACAATTGGTACCCTAAGGTAACCATAATAATAAGCATCCACTGCACATGTCACAGGGTATGTGAATACAATAAATAAATACAACATGATATCTTTGAATACTTGATATAATGACACAAGATCACAAGAAGAAAGAAGAACAAGAAAGAACCAATGCAACATGGATCATCTAGCCTCGGTGCACGAATGTCAGAATCTCAAATGGTAAAAGAACCACTACCACCCAAGCTTGTGAAACTAAATGGTCCACTCCCACCATGCTGAGGAGATAACATTAGAACCCACTTAGATAACAAAAAACAACAATCCAAGGAAAGAGGTCCTGAAAGCTTCTAACTCAAGGATACCAAATAGTACATCAAGGGGTAACATAATCTACTAGAGGCAAACAAAACATATAGGAAACCTAAGATGCATACAAGAAATGTCATCATATAAGTCAACTCTAAGGTTATCCCAGTATTCCCTTCAGACCTCAGCGCCCTAGTGACTCTATGTGGTTATAGTAACCTCTCATGTAGGCAAGGTACTACCTAAGCCATCTCCAGTCCATAAAGGCGGAAAGCATAATCTCTACTCCCATCCTAGTCAAACTCAATCAGGAATTTAGGCATGGGTGAGGCACAAAATATCTTTTTAGGTTCATTTTAGATTCCCAATGTTTAG